>CAJQZP010001269.1:0-412157 GCA_907164705.1 Parnassius apollo
TTAACTGTATGGTGTGTGCTCAAATTTAATTAAAAAAAATACGTGTGGCACTCGGTGACTGCCGCGGTAAAGCTATTGCATAGCATTTTTTATCAAGTTATGCAATTATAATTATTTATTTATTTTATTTATGCAGTTAAGTCTTTGATGTTAAATCAAGTTACACTTTTTGAGCGTGGTGACCGATAAGAAAACAAATTTTTTTATCTTATTGAATAAATGAGAAGTTAATATTGTTTAAAATATTTTTAATATCTTACAATACATGTAGGTTATTCAGGAATTTTTATCATTGAGTTAGCAGCTAGTGTACACGCATACGTCTAGTCGCACGAACACAAACACCGTGCCGAAGTCTGCCGAGTGCCGAAGTCTGCCGAACTGAAACGACGTTAGACGATGCACGGCTTTCAACGCCACACCTCCGTGCCCGTCGGAGTGGGGAGCGTGAGGTTTTTTTCGTTACGGAATTTTTGGATTCGGTCCCCGCGCTCAAGGCCCGCGATAGAAGCTATGCAATAGCTTAAAAATAATAATTTCTTAATAAACATTGATTTTCGTTGAAATTGTTGTTTTTAATAAACACATAACATTATAATAAAACATAACATTATAATACAAAACAGCCTATAATAAATGCTATAAGAGACGAGAATGGATGTATTCTGAATGATGAAGTTTCGATTTTAAACAGATGGAAGGAATACTTTGAAAGCGTGTTTATGAGTGAAGAGTCGTATGAATTAAATGAACTAGAAATTCCGAAAGAAGTGGAAAGGGGTATGGAGATAAGTGTAGATGAAATAATGAAAGCAATGAAAAGCATGAAAGCAGGTAAGGCAGCTGGATATGATAGAATATCACTCGAGATGCTAAGGGCTGGAGAGGGAGTGGTGGCAGGCCTGCTGTACACCTTGTTTAATTTATGTTGGGAATTAAAACGGGTACCGGAAGACTGGTGTAAAGCAGTTATAGTACCAATATATAAAGGAAAGGGTCACAGCAGGACTGCAAAAACTACCGCGGTATCAGCTTGCTTAGTATTGTGGGTAAACTGTATGCTAATGTGTCAATTGAAAGAGTTATGAAAGAAACTGATGGAAAAATTTGGGATGTGCAAGCGGGTTTTAGAAAGGGGAATGGGGTGTACAGATCAAGTCTTTTCCATGCGCATGATTGCGGAGAAGTTTTTGGCCAAAAACCAGAAAGTTTTTGTGCGTTCATGGACTTGGAAAAGGCTTATGACAGAGTGGACAGGAATGTGTTATGGCAAACACTGAACTCATATGGGTTGAGCGCTGGTTTGATACAGGCATTAAGGTCTCTTAATAGGGACTCTAGTGCTTGTGTCAGGATCAATGGGGTCTACTCGGACTGGTTTGGCATCCAAAAAGGTGTCAGACAGGGCTGTGTGGCTTCCCCTTGGCTGTTCAACCTATTTATGGACCGGTGTTTGCAAACTTTGAAAGATGAAGAATGTGGGTTAAGAATGGGCGAGTTAACCGTCAAATGCCTTTTGTATGCCGATGATCAAGTCATACTTGCGTCATCGGCGGCAGAGTTGCAAATGATGGTTACATTAATGAACTGGGAATTAAAAGAAAGGGGAATGAAAGTGAACGCAAGTAAGACGAAAGTGATGGTTTTTGAAAGAGAAGAAAGCAAAACGGTATGTGAAATAAGAATAGAAGGAGAGTTAATTGAGCAAGTGGATGAGTTTGTGTATTTGGGATGTGTATTTAGCAGGGATGGTAGATATAATAGGGATATAGAACGACGAGTAAATGCAGGGAATAGAGTGAATGGGGCACTACACTCTATTATGAAGAACCAGAATTTATCAAAACAGGCACGTATGGTAATTCATAATGCTGTGTTAGTCCCTACTTTAATGTATGGTAGTGAAAGCTGGGTGTGGCAGAAGAAGCACGAAAGTAAAATAAATGCTGTAGAAATGCGGTCTTTAAGGAATATGCTAGGGTGTAATCTGAATGACAGGGTGAGAAATTGCGTGATAAGAGATAAATGTGGTATGCAAGATGATGTTGTGACCAGGATTAAGAAAGGAATGCTTCGGTGGTTGGGTCACGTAGAAAGAATGAATGAAGAAAGAGTGACAAAGCAAATTTATATGGCAGATGTGAATGGCCGAGTCGGGAAGGGACGCCCTAGGAAAATGTTTATCGACCAAATTGGCGATATTTTGAAAATGGGCCACGTTAGAAGTACCCTTAACCGACGAGCATGTATGCGTAGATATATGGATGTAAAGGAGGCGAAAGAGGTATGTCAGGATCGTGCCAAATGGAAGTCCGTAGTCTCTGCCTACCCCTCTGGGTGACAGGCGTGAGTGTTTATGTATGTATGTATGTACATAACATTATGTATGTACATATGTACTACAAATGCACAAAACCCGCTTATTATTATTTCTTTCTTCATACATTCGATCATCCGGATTTTCGATTATCCGAATCCCTAATGGCAACAATTAGTCCGGTTAATCGAGTATATATATACATATTGAGAATCTAAATTGAGAATTTAAACTATACGCGTGTGTGCGTTTGTGTGTATATAAAGAGGGCTACTTTTAATATCGCTCATTTTAATATCAAAAATTTAGGTTATCTTTACAGCAGTATTATATATTCAATTCAAAATTAGTACTGCATTTGTGATAATAATAAAATGTAGGTATGTATATAGAGTACTCAATCATTTTCTTTCACTATTTTTTCGTGACTTTCTTCATTAAGGTGGCACAAGTCGCGGGCTCGAACTCATTGGTGGGCGCGGCCAAAAAGCACGTTGTCTCACCTGGCATCGTGCCCGACAGAGATAGTATCAGTGAAGAGCAGTTAGAACGCACGTCTTGTTCGTACGGCGTTCCGAACCGTTAGAACAAAAACGAAGTTACACGAACACGATGCACACCTACATACCACCCTATAGGTAGACTACCTATCCACCGTCCACGCCGCGCAAGTGATTCTCGTCCCACCTGTCCGCGCAGTAATTTTTTTTTACGACCGCGCGAGACTGTCGCAACAAAAACGATTACTACCGAAAAACTAAATAGGTACCTACCTAACATTCAAATAAAAATATTCTCAAAAAGCTCAACGAATTCAGAATTTAATTTTGTTAAAAGAAAATTGGTCAAATAAAAAATATAGGATGAAAATAAAGCATATGGGAATATAAAAATAAATCGTATTTATTTGTTACTTATTTCGAGTTTTACAAGAAAAGTATAATATTTACTGGAGACAATTATTTTATTATTATAATAGTACGTGATATTCTCTTTAAAATGACACCAATATGAATAATATCTTATATCTATATCTACAAATAAATAAAATTGAAGTGTCTGTTTGTAATGTTAAAATAACAACTTTTTATTAAATGCATATGAAAGTACTATTTTTGTCTGTCAGTCTGTCTGTCTGTTTGTCTGTTTGTTCCAGCTAATCTCCGAAACAGCTGGATCTATTTTGACGGGACTTTCACTGGCAGATAGCTGATGATATAAGGAATAACTTGCACTACTTTTGTTTTAGAAAAAGAATTGGGGTTCCGCGCAAAAAAAATTAAAACCCATGAAATCCATATTCCACGCGGGCGAGATCGCGGGGAAAACTAGTACTCAATATAGATAAATGTATACTTATTTTTATTTATTTATTATTTTAATAAATAAATAAAAATAAGTATTAATAATTTCTAGACACATCTCAACAGATATTTCGTTTATAAATTGCTATCAATATTGAAGCATTCTTTTATATTTAGCATCCATTTAACACAAAGCTGATAGGAATACTTTTTAAACAACATAATATAATCAATAAACGATAATCGCGTATAGTGAATTTCGAGGTAAATTATTATATGTAAACGTTTTTGAATCGTCGTAATGAAACATATTTCCTAAAGAAAATATCTTCACAATTAATTTGATGTAAAATAACATTAGAAATAACGTATAAAAACAGAAAAATTATCAAATTTTTGATTGAGTTCCTAACCAGTACACAAACAAAAATGGCGAAATATCATTTTCAGATTTTTTTCTATATAGTTATTTGTTACAGAGTACACAGATAAAATTCACTCTCACAGATGACAAATTTCAAACACCACAATCTCTAATTTTTTACTCTGCTATCTTCAGCGCTGTACACGAACGGAACGATGTCGTTGAGAGCCGTGGTAGCTCACATGGTTAGCGCTCGTTATAGGTATCACAATACGGGAGCAACCCGGGTTCGATCCCCACTGGCACCAATGAAATTGTTGCGTGCTGATTTAGCTATCAATTGGAAAGTCTGTTTTTCTGGGCCATTTTGTTTTGTTACACTGACATCTCGCAAGTCACCTAGGGACCTAGGAGGTTGTCGGTTGCTTATTTTTTATTTTTCTTTAAAATTTTCGTCGGTAAAATAACATATTTATAAAAGTAAAAAAAAGTAAAGTTACAGCCTATATACGTCCCACTGCTGGGCACAGGCCTCCTCTAATTTCTGAGAGGGTTTTAAGGCAAGGAAATGTCCGCCACGCTGCCTCAATGCGTGTTGACGAACTTCACATTTCTTCGAAATATATATTTTTTAATTTCTCAGACATGCGCTACCAGCATGCGACGACGCGGCCCGCGCCTTGCCGCCACTTGCGTTTGCCGCGCTTTATCTCGTCACAGAGTGGTGAAATCACAGTAATATAGGTATTTTATAAACAGCACCTGTCTAATATTATGAAATATGTAGATAAAACTTAAAACTTACCTTGATAAATGTATACCCTTTTGTTTGTAATATTTTTTTAGACCTCTCTTCAATCGTTTCTGCTTATTCCCCATGTTTTACAAACTAAACTTAAACATTAATAAAACTGTACAATTAATATAACTATAAAACACTACTATTAAACAAGAATCAGAAAAAACCTACTCCACTATTAACAAAATTAAATTTTTGCAGTAATATTTTACGATTTTATTTCGTAGTGCTGAGCTCTCGCAACGCGACGTAAGTCCACCTAGCAACACGATGCGCCCCGCACTGAATTCGTGGACGAATGCGGGGGGTGATATAGACGCAGTATTTAATCGGGACGGGATTTTTAATTTATTATCATAAAAATAATACATATTTCTAAAAAGTAACCAAACCAAATTATTTTATTTTGTATTGCAAAGCAGTAGATATTTTTTTTATATTCCTTTGATAAACAATGAAGGAGTAAAGTGGTTTCATCTCAACGATTTGGAGGTGATTTGGGTATTTTTTTATTTATTATGTGACACCGATAGAAAAATTATGGCTAAACCAAATTACGTATTAGATCATGTAGATTACTAGCTATTTTTTTCATATGTAATTTCTCTGTAAGTGTCGACGAAAAGTTGGTTCATCTGCACGCTTTTTTCAAGCTTTTTGCGAGAGAGCAGCCTTAATAATAAATGCACTTTGTTCATTCATATTCAAAATTTCAAAACACTTTATACACAAATACCGTGTCGAAGACTGAGGAAAAGAAACGACGTTAGACCATCGTTAGACAATGCACGGCCTTCAAGCCACACCTCCGTGCCCGGCGGAGAACGTGAGGTTTTTTTCGTTACGAAATTTCTAGATTTTCCCGCACTCAAGGCCTGCGATAGAAGCTATGCAATAGCTTAAAATTTGTACCTGACAAAAAGTTATCATAATTTAGTCTCACAAAGCATTTGGTGGTAATAAATGACAAAGTTTTCGCTAATTTATAACCGATAACTAAGCGGAGTAAATAGACCCACTGTTTTTAATAAATTTATGTTGTATGTAGCCCGGCTGGCCATAAGCCAAATTAACCCATATTGGGATATATTTACTGCCGTGATATTATATTTATTGTATTCTTTCAAATAAGGTATTAAACTGGCAATCAAAGTCAGTGGCGTGTATATGGAACCGGAAACCCTTTCACTGGAACCGGGGCATTCTACCTTAGTTCTCAATGGTAACAAAACCTCTGCATTTTGAATATTAAATCTTAAGATTTATGAAATAACGATATTCCTTATTAATAATATTCCTTAGGTCTGGTTGGCTGTGGGCTGCAGCATCCACTTACTATCAGATGGTCTATGCGCGAGCTTGTCACTACTCGTATTATTCTTCGAGCTATATGGCCGGCCCATTGTCACTTCAGCTTATTAATCCTATGTCAGTCACTCTGGTTCTTCTGCGAATATCTTCATTTCTAAGTTTCTCATGCGGAGAAGCCTCGAGCATCGTCCTTTCCATAGCTCGCTTAGCGACCTTGAGCGTCTTCATACGGCCAGCATTGAAGGACCACGTCTCAGAATCATAAGTTATCCCTAACAACACTCACTAGTTTTACAGTCTCTACAAAAAATCATCTTACATTTCGTCCACCTCCTCATCAGGATATGCCGAGGTTTGTGCGTAAACCTGTATGCCCTTCAGCGAATACTATTTGGTGATTCTTAGTATTAGGTACGCAACCCTCGTCAATACACTCCCAATCATTACAACATTGTTAATGAGAGACTTGTGGACGATAAATCCGATACCTCCTTGGAACAGATGGTCACTCTCCCGGTGATAGAACAAGTTGCCGGATTCGAGGAACTCAGTGTTTTCCCCTCTCTTCGAGTCTCAGATAATCCTAAAATATTCTAGTGCAACTTGTCTCTTCTTCCAACCCTAGTATCTTTTCGTCAGTCATCAGACGACTCGACCTGGCAATATAAAACATACGCATGTTTTATATTGCCAGGTCGAGTCGTCTTAGATGGCAACCGAACTTCCACTGGAGATTCTTTGCACCTCCTGCCCCACCATTACCTTGGTCGCCATTGTAGCCAGGAATAGCGGGGCTGCCGTGAACTAGCGGCCGTCTTTTCGTAGGGGTAAGTAGGTAGGTTAGCGCTCTCGTCATGGGGGTATATTGGGTATATAGTATATAGTTACCACGCTTGGCCAGCGGGATGGCAACCGCAGCAGAGCGGGACACCTTTAAAATTATTATGGATTTAACACTTTTGGCTGCTTTCTTGGTCTAACGGTTGTAAACACAATTGCTGGTCATGTGGTACCGGGTTCGATACCCGAGTCGAGCCAAGAAACATCTATTGGGTTTTTCTGTCACAAAATTCTCAGTAGCAGCCCGGAATATTGATTTAGAACTTATTGAAGTTGGCGGGGTTTCACCACCGTGCTTCCGGAAGCACGTAAAGCCGTTGGTACTGCGCCTGATCTCGTTCTCGTCGTCTTGGATTACCATTCCATCGGACTATAAGATATCTTTCTATAAGATAGCTTTCGCATACACTTGCGCAATATAATACTGCCCTGCGCAGATAGCTATTATCCGTTGAGAATGGCCGCCGTTACCAAAATTCAATCCTTTATTATAGTTTTAAAAATAAAACACATAGTTGTTTGAATCTTTTAATGATCAAAAATGAAAATGAGAATTTAGAATAAATCATATAACATCTGGCTGCTGGCTATTTATTTTTTTCTGAACAGCAAATAAATACTAATTAGAAATAAGTTGTTATTTGATAGTTTATTGTAGATTAATTAAAAATTGTCACTTCGTAACTTTAAGTTCAAAATTGTAGGTTTTCAGAGTAATCATGTAATTAGTCAGACCATGCTGGCAAACCTAGTACGCGCGGTGTCATAATGATGGCAAGGATGTCAGTTTGCATGATGCTACGCTTTTATTTGTCAAGCTGTATATTTTTACGTATTTTGGAGATAGTGGGACACAAACCTTTAAATCGGGACCGTCCTGCCCGAAGTGGGACGTATGGTCCGGTTAAATACTAAACTTGTATGTTGCTTGCTTGGCTATGAGTGGCTGCGCTAGGGGCCGCGGGTTTGAATCCCGCACGGAACAAGAATTTGTACGGCATACAAATAATTGTTTCGCGTTTGGATGTTAGTCTTCGTTCAATTTATGTTTGTAAACTGCCTTCACGACACAGGAAAAAATTCTAGTGTGGGGGGGACTATATATAAAATACTGGTAAAAACACTTGAGTTTGCCTAGGCTGCCTAGTTTATTTTTATGTTGAAAAGTACTTCATCATTATTTTATTTGGATATCATCGTCCAAGACGCTTGGAATTAAAATTTATAAACAATACTTTGACAAAGTGACGGCTCCGTAGCGCACTGGCTTGCTAATGAGTGGCTGCGCTGGAGGGCGCGGTTTCGAATCCCGCACGGAACAAATATTTATATAGCCTACAAATAATTGTTTCGGGTCTGGATGTTACTCCTCGTGCAATTTATGTTTCTACGCTGCCTCCACGATACAGGAGAAAATCCTAGTGTAACGTTATGAAAAATACTGGTAAAACACTTGAGTGTACCTAGGCTGCCTTGCCTCTCAGCTACCCAGCGGTCGAATTCGGCCGCGGCGACATTCTGTCAAATACCAAGTGACCAAATTCGGTTGCGCCTACCCACAGCACTTTAACCCACAAATACTTATGTTTAGAGACTACTCTTCTATGAAGAAGTTTGGCATTATAGGCTCAATATGAAATTTTCTATCATCTAGTGCAATAAAAAGTCCTCTATGGTTGATATCTACGTTCATTACGTACGCAATGTTCGTATGAGTGTTATTTGATTTTTGGATATTTCTAGTGTTTTAGTATAGTGTTTTATTATAAAATTGGTATGAAACTTTTTTGTGTGAATATAGTTTGTCTTTTTTACGTAAATAATTTAGAGTAATAAAAAGAAATAATAGTGATTTTCACGCTGCCGGCATCCGTTTTTTGTTATCGAAATACAATTAAGTCTTTTTGTAATGAAGTAAAACCTGATTATTGTTTAGGCCTCAGGTTAAAGAATTTTGTATAGATTTTATAATGCCAAACCTCTTCATAAAAAAGTGGTCTCTAAATATAGGTTTTAATGGTTTAAAAAGCTATGGGTGGGCGCATGCGACTGCATGAAAAGTAATTCATCATTATTATATTCGGAAGTCGAATATCGTTATTTTCCCAAATATATATATATATATATATATATATATATATATATATATATATATATATATATATATATATATATATATATATATATATATATCGATATTCAATATTTATCGTGGAGTATCTAATTCATATTAATTTCGATATATTAATCAACAAAACATTAAGTGACAATAGAAGCCACAAAAACATTCATGTGTCGATGTTTTTTTTTTTCGTCATCCAACCGTCTAGTAATTGTCCAGTAGTTGAGCTTTATCGTACTACATCATAAAAGACATTACGATATATCGATATTTATCATGTGAATATATGAATACTGTTTAAAATATCGATACGAATTATATCGACATAGTTTTACACTTTTCCATCCGTACTCGTTATTGCGACCTGAGTAGATCGGCCACCCGCATCTGCTTCAGTTTTGTAGCTTCTATTTTTCCCCTTTAAAACGTGAACACGATCATCATACCAGCATAAAATAGCGACTAACTAAAAGGCTGTTCTACCGAGAATGGATGGGTTGAATGTCTGTTGGAATTCGCAATTTAATTGCTGCGTAACGGAGGTATAAGAGCATTACACTACTCCATATATTATCGTCAGATTAGTGTCGTAAAAGGCGACAGAAAAAACCGAAATAGGAAATGGCAAAATAGGCAGCAGCGTCGTCCTGATAACAACTCTAAATAATAGATTACTGTGGTTACCAACTCGAGTGCAAATATTTAAATTGACATCTAGTCCATTGATATCAATACATTCATTAAATGTGTAAGTAATGCACTAGCTTAGTGTAAGCTGACATCCTCATCCTCATTTCCATTTCCGTCATTTCCGGTCTTTTTATTAGATGTAGAAGGTTTCAGAAAAAAGGATGAGGTTTTTAATATGTTGTTTTCTTTTGTATGTACGCTACGCGATATCGTCGTCATTTGTCAATCAATTTTGATTATTTTTTTTATTTTTTTTTTTGAATAGGTTCTTCGTAGCTTCAGGATTTATGGTTTCATATAAATTGGAGAAGAAATCCCACTCATAATGGGGAATGAAATTTAATATAACTACTTAAACGATAATTGCGATTGTGTTCTTTCTAAATCCAATCGACACTGAAAATAACTTTTATTAAAAAGTAAAAACCAAGTCGGTTTTGAAACGAAGGCCAAGAACTAAAAGAAACGAGTGTACTTATGACCACACGACTGAAGTAAATCTTCAATTCCGTATATATATATATATTTACCACGTTCTCGGCGGTGAAGGAAAACATCGTGAGGAAACCTGCATATCTGAGGAATAAGAAAAAAAAATATTTCGAAGACATGTGAAGTTCGTCAACACGCATTTGGGCAGCACGGCGGACACTTCCTTGCCCTAAAACCCTCTCAGAAATGAGGGGAGGCCTGAGCCCAGCAGTGGGACGTATATAGGCTGTAACTTTACTTTACTTTTATATATATATATATACGCGTATATGTATAATATATATACATATACTAATTTTCTACAAATATTTAAATTTATTATCGGCTCCTTCCATAATTTGTTATTATTCACCCGAAAATTCACAAAACATAAACTTTAAAATGAATTTACAATTTAATCACTTTAAACGTAGTATATTTAATGTATTGGACAAAATATTAATTCATTAAATTATTCAAAACGAAATAAAATCACAACAATAACCGGCTATGAGAGAAAGAGATAAAGAAAATGTGCGCGCACTTTTGCTTATATCCCCCACTCAATTCCCGTTCGCCTCGCCCAATCACACTTTTCGTAACTGTATCGTCACGCGTTCCCCAGCTTACTCCCCAAGTCAAGCGTGCGTAAAAAGTTTTGATTCAAAAAAAAATTACGTATACTATAGGAAGCCATAAAATCGTTTTGCGATATATCCCTTACGACACTTACAGGATGTAACATGATTGTCTGTTTTACGCCGTCACAGCAAAACAAGCGTTACTTATGCTATCCTAGATAAATTATTATGTTTTTTTTCATTGAAGAAACCTTAACCCTAGTGTACGACTACCTAATTTTCCTGTTTAGGAGTAGAGTTCCATAATCACAAACTTCACTTGGAATAACGTCTATAGTCTACGTCATTATCATTGAATCTGAGCATTACTTTTTTAGCATTTATTTGCATTCCAAGTGTACATAATTGGTCTTTAATTAAAACTGTGCTTACTACTTAGACGCCTTTTTAGGCACTGCAAATTTGACGAGGCCACTGCTTATGTACATAAAATATACTTAGAAACCACATAAATTTACAATACATAATATTTTTTTTATCTAAATACTCCTTTATTGAGTAGAAGGGGTTTTGTTTTAAATATTTACTGAAGCTTGATTGAAATTTGGTTAATTCTGATATGTTTTTTATTTCCTGTGGTAATTTATTATAAACTTTTATTGCAATATAGTACGGGCTTGTATTTAACATTTTTGTTCGCGACTGTGGTAGGTATAATTTATTTTTATACGTGTATTTATGTTATGTGCATCTTTAATCTTCTTGAAAATATGGCCGTATAAGGAAGTCAACTTATACGTCGTCTCGCTGAGCCATCTTCAAAGGTGGCTCAGCTCTATATGAAGAGACGACCTGGTAAGATATACTGGAAGTCGATGGATGTAGGTAGTTCAGGACCATGCTTTCTGGCATTTCTTGGGGTGGCCTCTGTTCAACGGTGGACTTTTAATGCTGTAATGATGGTCTGTTAAACATATCAATCTTTAAATACAATTACAAATGAACGTTCGTCTGAATCAAAACACTTTCCCTCCACTCAACAACACAATGGTCCCTGGCAACGAGCCAGTTCCACTTAAGCAACTTCAAATGAAATGATATACTCTTTTGCTGCTAAGTAGCTTGACTAAGCTATAGGGGAGGACGTTTGTCTGAACATCATTAGCGAGGCTTGACCGTGACGTAGGAAAATTTATTGTAGTTTCTGATAAAAAATAACAAATATTCTTTTTTTACTGGATTTTGAACATAGTATCAACACAGTAGTGACGGTATAAGAATATGCGCTACCTAATATCGTCCCGTATGTCTTAAGAGCGACAAAGAAAAACTGAAACGGATGCTACGTTGGATTATAGAGAGACAGATATGTATATATTAAGCTATCACGATATAGGCTCACCATCAGGAACACTGTGAGAACGTAGGCCTTCGGATCCCATTGGCAACCGATTCCAATATTCTAGAAATATTTAGAACCCAGAATGTTTAGATGCATAAAACAGTTTTTATTACAAACAGTTCATTCAGCAACTTTAGATGGCAATTTTTTGAACAAGTATTTTCTTTTAAAAGGGACTGCACTTTATTCACTATTGAGTCAAGTCAATACAAATACGAGTGAATAAAATTTAAGTATCTGTTTGTAATGCCAAAATAACTGCTTTTTACTAAATCCATGTGAAAGTGTATCCGGTGCTTATAACAAAAAACCAATTTATAAATATTTTGCCTGTCAGTTTGTTCAGGCTCGTCATAACATAAACATAATCCTTGAAGTAACTGAACTAATTTTGACGGGATAATGGCTGATTTAATAAGGAGAAACAAAGTCTACATTTATTTTTAAAAAATAGATAGGGTTCCACGTCAAAAAAAATTAAAACCCATGTAATCTAATTGTTATGAATTTCACGCGGACGAATTTTCGGGTAACAGCTAGTTTTCAATGAGAGTTTTATTTTTGAAAAATCAGGAAATATTGTTTAATAATCAATAATTTTGTCAGAAAATCTCATCATAAGAGAATCTTGCTGTGTTATTAGTATGTTCTATATGTTTTCGTATTTGAATATAAAACATATTATTTTAATGTAAATTCATGAACAGGATAAAACGTTACTTTGCGGAAATCCATTGTGTTAAAAATGTTAAAATAAATTAGCTAAGGTCTGCATAATAAAATAAAATGGTGTGTACCACAAACAATCACAAAAAAACTGACCTCCGCCATAGATTGCCTCATAGTTGAATTCTGCCATAGTTGCCACGCTTGGTAAGCGGGTTGGCAACCGCAGTTTTTTATAGTTTTGAGCTGTTATCAGCAGGACGCTGCTGCCCATCTCCTGGTTAGTTTCCCTCGGTCGCCTCTAACGACATCCACGGATTGGTCTGGGATATTCTTTTAGACCAGCGCCACTACACGCTTATTTTACACGGTTTTATAATAAACAAGTCTATTAACAAATGCCGTGACAAAATTAAACTACGGTTCATCTGCTGGCTCGCGTCCAGTCGACTGGTTACGATCCAATTTATGATTTAATTAATAACTCGAGAATCCAGATAATCATCTGGACTCTGAACGCTAATAATTTACGATTACACGCTATAACAGAAAGAGTTTAAATTTCACATGAATTAACAGCCAAAAAAAAATTGGATGAAGTTGTCAACATCTGTCTCTCCATCCGATTACAATGTGTTGTTCAAGGTCAGAGTCAATAGGTAAGTATTAGTGCGCTTTACCATCGTTCATCATTTACAATATTTAAAAAAATAAAGAAAAATAACTTGAAAGGTGTCAACGGACACCCAGATGGAACGAAGTTCCTTTATACATAACACACACACACACACACACACACACACACACACACACACACACGCACGCACATATTTATATATATATATATATATATATATATATATATATATATATACACACTCTCGACTTCGTAAACACAACAGCGTATAGATATATATAGCGTATAGGTATATAGGTATATAGGTTAGAACACGCACGGCTTGCTAAATATATACGCATTGATATTGTAATATTAAAATATAATTTGCTTTTAAATTTATTAAAGTTATGACGCGTACAGTTGGTAAACACACAATAATGAAGAGATTATAATGCGTTTGACTTGGTTACAATAGTAAAGATAGGTTATAATGCGTACTTGCTTAAAATACATAAGCATTTATTATTGTCTTTATAAAATCTCTACATACCTAACTCCATCAGCAATATTCGGAACTTGTGCAGACACACTGTCAGGATTCATTATTGTAATTAATTTTTATTATTTATTATGTACAAAAAACCTGTATACACCTAACAAAAATAATTATCGCGACACCACACTGTTCAATGCGAAATAGAAAGACGACACGAAAATAATTGGCTTGCTTTCTATACGGCACGGTTCACGGCACAACTAGTACTTAATTTTTTCCGTCTAGCCCCCTTTCTCAACGCGCGATAAGGTACTTCGTTCCAAAAAATAATCAACTGTCGGGTCTGGTCTGGTCATAGCTTATATATAATACCATAAACTATCCAAGAACCATTTAACAATACACAACTTTTACGTAAATAACCTTGAAATTACCATACAAAAATTTCTATAAAACCGTGTCTTTAACAGATGTTACTTGAATTTGCATTTTGCATTACCGTAGATTCGCCTCTAGTATCTTCAGCGGCCAATCGAACCAAGAACTGCTTCAATAAACAACTAATAACAAACAATAGTACAAGTTGCGATCCCAGTGGTAAAGCTTCGCAAAGTTCCCTCTAGTACAACTGTATCCAATGAATTTTTTCTTTGGATTTTCATTTGCTCATTAATCTTAATATAATTGAATTTTATCATTATTGTTATAACTGTTTTTTGATTTTTTTTATAGAATCAGTTTGACAAACGATCACAAAGTCCACCTGAAGGTAAGTGAATCCTGTGGCCCGTAGACATCTATATTAATCCTCGATTATTCGTAAGAATCAAACTGACCATACGAAACATAGCAGCACTAAGCTGCTATTTTAAGCTGGTATTCTGTGAGAGTGTGGTCTTTTTCCGGGTGAGCCGACCCATGCGTGCTTCAAGCCACAAAATATCTGCAGAATGGCTTTACCACGTAAAACCATTACTTTAGTGTCGTATCACCAGTGGTAAATACAGCGATATATTGCTTTATCTTCGTCATTGGCCTATAAAATTCCGTGAGCCTCTCCGTTTGTAAGGAGGAGTCATCTTAATCGTCACGCTTTGCACATGGATTGACAACCGCTGTACCGGACGCCTCACATATTGACGATGGTCATCTTATACTTCCCACGTAAACAAGACCTGTGGTTATACCATCATCTACCTGAAGTCGTAAGATTTTTTTGGCATTTACCATCGTAGCCTCTTACCGACCTCTTTAGAACCCTTTAACCGATCACTTCAGAACCCATTCTGTGAACATGGACACCCATGGAATGAAATAGGAGAATGGGTTTTCATAGTTAACCCATGTTAATTTCAAATTGGCGGGCGGGTGGCACCCATATGATAAAGAGCAGACGATTCTTTGACGCGGCTGCTACTACGAAATGGTATATGGGTTTACGCAGCCACAACACAACAGGTTCAATGATAATCTTTTGTTAAAAGGCACATCATACACACACACTATTCACAATAGAGAAGGTATTGTAGTACGTAATTTGAAAGGGACATTACCAACCACTCCTCCAATAATTTAAACAGGTACATAACTGCCGGTATGTCCCCAATTGACAATAAGTTTTACCCTGACAGCCCTCATTCAAACTTGAAACTGCTTCAATAAACAACTAATAACATGTTAATGTTTAAAGTTGGGTTTCTACGCATGGACTTGGTTAATTGTACGTAAATTATATAGGGAAGACATTTTATTACGTGTGGTATTACTGGCAGTATAAAGGAATCGTTTCGTAATGTGTGTCGTAAGAATCGCTATATTAAAGGCCCGAAAAATCTCATGGATTCTAATAGATGGTGGTAATCTACCTCGCAAATGAAAATTTAAGCTAAGTTGAAGTTTAAAAGTTGGAACCAATTTACGTCCACCTGCTAGTCAAAGATCTCTGATTTTTGAAAGGTTACTGCTGTCTACTTGTTAGTAGACCGGCGTACTATCACAATGCTTGTTTGAAATTTAATAACAGATGCCACCGTATAGTGGCGGTGAAAGGGAATCCGCTACCCCATATCATCTCGTAAGTGTATCAAGAGGCAACCGAGGGAAACAAATGAGGAGATCGGAAGCCGCGTCTTTTAGTAATGACTTAAAATAAAAAAAACAGCGGTTGCCAGCCCACTTACCAAGCGTGGCAACTACAGCAAATGTTGACCTACGAGGCACTCTATGTGGCAGGCCAGTCAAAAGTAGATGATCTACAATTGGGCTACAGTAACCATCCACTATGTGCTCGTTTATCACTCTCAATTCGGTAATAGTATTAGAGGGAAGAAAACTTAAACAGCACGCATGAGGACACGCAAGGAGTTCTAACATGACCTGTGATGATCCTAGTGAGAAAACTGGGTAATAGTCATAAAGAAATTGTATTCTCATCGGTCCTTGATACGATGTATTCGTGTGTAATTTTCAAGTCAATCGCCTGTCCACTAGTTGGTGAAGATTACATTAAAAATTTCCGTTACATAGATAGATACATTACACGCGGAGCTAATAAAAGCGTTTTAAAAAAATATACAGGATGCTAACTAGCCAGCTCATCGATGGAAGAGTCGAAAGTGCGAGATATCTCTGCTATTTTTAACTCATCACTCATTTTTGTATGTGGGCTTCTTAGATTGCCTGATATTACAACTATAACAAACATATCAGATGTTTGCTATCCCTTGGCCGGCGGATTAACAACCGCATTTTCATTTTTTATGGAATAAGGATGACAAACAAACACACAGCCCATCTGATGGTGAATAAATACTGTGGCAGATAGACATCTAAATCTATCCTCATTTAAGAATTAAAATGCAGATGTGTTGTCACCCCTGCGGACTAAGATGGAATGCCTCGTTTCCAGTAAAAAGGGTCTCTAGTTCTCTGCACACACCATACGTAACACAACAGCATTAAGCTGCTATATTGTATTACTGCAGCACGACTATACAGCGTACAAAAGTCCTAGTTGATATCAGGAAGATGCTACAGTAGGGCAGTAGCATCTTCTTGATACCAGATAGATACAGATGGAGGAAACAAACAAAGTGATGCTCTTTGTTTGTTTCCCTCTATCTTCTCTTAAGACCACGAAACGTCATTGGACGGTGGATACTCTAACATCGCTACCACACGTCCATCCACTGCCATCTTGGTGTAATCTCAGGCAATGTGACCGTCAATTGTTCTCTTGCGGCAAATACTCCTACAAATAGGAGAGCATATTGAATAAATTTCTTTGCCCCATCTGTAAGAAAAAATTTATTTAAGTAAAAAAAAATACTGCTCAATGAATACTAATATCGCGTCTGTTCGAAATAAGATCATTTGGGGTCGATTTTTCAAACCTCTTAAAAAATTATTCTTAGAAAAAAATAACAAATTTCAAAATTACTGTTACACATACAAAATACTTCAATTGGACCATTTTTATATTTAGCTATATTATGGTTGTAATACGAATGAGTCGGCATGACTGGGGAAGGAATGTGCTCTCACGGAATACCAGCGTGAAATAACAGCTCAAAGCTGCTCTGTTTCGTATGGTAAGTGTAGTGAACCGGAGACTTTTAACCGGATACAAAGCATTTCATCATAATCCTCAAGGGTGACAGCACTTCTGCATTTTGATCCTTAATCAAGGCTAGATGTAGGTATCCATGGGCCACAGCATCCACTTACCACCGGGTGTACTGTGTGCTAGTAGCAGTAGTACTGCATAATGGTGACTTATTCAAAAAATCTGAAGAATGAAAAATCGTCTCTCAATTGGATAAACCATTTTTATGACAAAAAAATCTTTATTTTACCTGCCTACACTGTCTCGTTCTAGTGGCAGTAAATGCGACAATTTATCATGTAGTCCCGGATTCGAATTATGGGTCGGACCAAAGACATCTATTGCGTTTTCTTCCATAATGAAATACTCATCAGCAGCCCGAAGCTAGGGAATTGGCCGTGTTTAAACCCTGTACCTCAGAAATCACTCATTTTATTTTTTTTAATCAATAAAACTAAAGTGGCAAACTAACTTACAACCCACCTGGTGGCTGCTGCAGTCAGCACGCATGGACACCTGCAACCAACTTAAAACAAATAAGGCTACAGATGTGTCACCATTACTGAGAACTAAGACGAAATGCCTCACAACCTGTAAATATACTGGCATTCTGCAATTTGAGGACAGTCAGCTTGCAAAAAGTTAGTTAGGTGGTAGAACTGCCTTTTCAATTTAAGAGTCTATCTGGATGGTTTCTACTAGGTGGTAGGACCACCTTTTATGATTAGAAGTCAGGCTAGGTGGTTCCTACTAGGTAGTAGGACTGGCTTTTCCGTCTAGGAGTCTGTCTGACAGAAAAGACAGTTCTACCACCTAGAAGACGTAAAGCCGTATTTCTAAAATTCGGTATGAAATTCGAATATATATTCATTAACGGAAAATACAGTTATAACGATACACCGTTATTAGCGGGTTTTCGCTATTGGTACTTTGCATATTGACGGTACGTGCTCGATGAGACGCCATTTCTAATTTTTTTATATCAATATCATCAAGTAGCCAAACTCAACCTCGTCACATATCTGAGTACTCCAGTACGGAGTCATTATCCCGCATACATATTACTAGAGAAATAGTTCTTAAATTTCTAAAATCACTTGATAAATCTAAGGTTCCCGGAACCGATGGTATTCCCCCTATTGTACTGATTTCATGTGCTTATAGCTTGTCATTGCCTATTACAATTTTGTTTTGTCGGCCTCTCGATGAATGTATTTTCCCCGATTTATGGAAAAAAGTAAATATAATTCCCATACATAAAAGGCTAGACCGAGTAAGGACCACATTCTCACACAATACAATCTTAAAATAGCAGCTGTGCTTCGTATGGTGAGTGCAGGGAACCGGAGACCCCTTTAATAGAAACATGGTATTCTTAGTATCGTACTTAGTCCTCAAGAATGACAACGCATCTGCATTTTTATTCTTAACCGAGGATTGATTTAGTAGTCGATATCCACAGTATTCACTTACCATCAGGTGGACTGAGTGCTGGTTTGTCACCCTAATCCTTTAACTAAAACTTTAAGACCGTATAGTGGCGGCATAAAAGAATCCATTTCCTCACTTTAGTACTATTGGTGTCGTAAAAGAAGATTATGAGAAATGCCAGAAAATCTTACGGCCTCCGATAGATGGCGTTACTGTCTCGTTTACGTCAGACGTAAAATATCCAGTCGATGGGCAGCGGGGTCTAAGGGGAGAGACTTGTTGCACTGTAATTGTCAGTGCTTAGCCAAGCACATACTCTCAACATCGTGAGGTGAGAGCCATACAGGCGAGAGGTCCAGCTATGGACTTTTATTCACTGACGGTGTTTAGATCAAAGGTGTAAGGTATAAAGTTTCGTAGAATGTAATTATACTAGATCTCCAAACTCCTCAGACTATATTTATTTTGTCTGAAAATCTGAAAATCTGATGCTTGTGATTTTGCAAGTTTAAATAGGTAAAAAACTTGCAAAATCACAGGTAACAAATATTTTTTTTAGGATAAGGTATCAAGCGAGCTCGCAGTCCTCCTGATGGTAAGTGGTTGCTGTGGTTACTCGTGAGGATAAAGATGGAATGCCTCGTTTCCAGTAAAAAGGATCTCCGGTTCTCTACACTCACCTTTCGAGACACAGCAGTATTAAGCTACTATTTTACACTGGTATTCTGTAACAGCAGGGTCCTTCCCCGCTCGAGCCGACCCATTGCTACAACTATACTACTAACATAACTGCAGCATGACTCTACCCCGTATAAAAAGTCTAATGAACGTTCACAAAAAAAAATTATTAAAAAAGTATCGTAGGTACACTCTGTAAACACCAGGAACAAACACAAGGTAGTTGTAGTATACCTGTTTCTCATCTCCACATTCATTAATTTATTCATGGGGAAATGTATAGGTACGCTATAACCACAAAGTCCCAGAAAATATACAAGGTGTCTCTATTATGTCAAGTCTCTATTATATCTGTATCAAGGTTGATACTAGTAATAACCCCTGGGAGTGAGGTGGTCGCTTCCAAACTATTTCTAAAATATATTTTGTAACTGATTTGTACAATCTGTGTTCTGACTTCCCAGGACAGAGGTATTTTCCAAACCAGTGCAGTGGTAAAAGTAAAAAAAAGACTCAATAAGAATTACTTTTAATTTGTCTTGGAAAAAATTCTACTATATTATAGTTATGGTGGGAAGGGAGGGGGAGGGGGTTGAAGTAGCTCGAATTGACTCGTGTAAATATTATGGCGTAACGTCCTTTTCTAATTCGACCTTGTTTGACATATTAGAACAAAAGAAATAATCTGTTCTTTTCCAATATACTAAATCCCTCGAAATTTATTATCTTGAGGGGTCCTTGAACACGTGATCTTGTAATCTAGGTAAGGTTTCGTGTAATATATCCCGGCTATATCGGAAACCTTCGAGAGTTAATAGAATTTCACTTCGCTAATGGCTTTTATTGTAGTAACAAAATTTCTCTGGATAATATTTACAATAGCGCTTCGTTACCTCTGGTTGACCTTAATCATTGGATTTGATAATGAAATCCAATAAAGAAATATGGAGTAAAATAAATAAAAAATAATATTACAATAAATAGAATGTGTGTATTCAAGCAGTGAACGCGTTGAGTAGGGTATATAGTCGAATAGAAAGGCACATACAGTTCACCAATCACACAGATAAGTAACGAAGTGACGAGTGAGTATACGCGCATAGACGCATACACACACACGCGAGAGAGTCTAGAACCCTGGTGTACAGAGGGCATGACGGCATAAGAGAGTGCCAGAATTTTGCTAACTAAATACAAGGGTAAAATGGTAGTTCAATGCTGCGGTGTTCCGTAAGGTAAGTACAGATAATCGGAGATTATTAAATACTGGAATCGAGGCATTCCATCTCAGTCCTCAGGGCTGGAAAAACATCTCTATTTCGATTCTTAATTGAGAATTAATGAAGATGTCTATGGGCTACAGCATCTACGTACCAACAGGTGGACTGTGTCACCCTTATTCTACAAACAATGTGGTTTTCTGTCACGGCATACGAGTTGGTTTTACTTCCACTCTGTACTTACGCCAATAGATATTTCACACCAAAAAGTAGCTTCTATTAAATTAAACACTTTCATTTACTAAAGCGTTTATGAGTACTGACTAACTCTGTTTGTATTAAAGTATAGTAGTTATGATTGATGATTTCTTACATTTACGCGACCATTATCTAGATATTCAATTAAATTACATTTTTATAGATTTTATCGCGTTCAATTAAATTACTCTACTCGCCCGACGTTTCGAGTTTTTTGCAGAACGCGATGATGACCATGAGTTATCATAACGATTCATCAGGTCTGTACTGTGTAACTGTAACTCTTCTAGAAGTATACTTGTTCGGGAGTATAACGATTTTATAAAATGTGTGTATTTTTTATAAAAGTGAAGTGACCCACGAACTTCTTATCCTCCAGATGGTAAGTGGCTAATGCAGCTCATGGGACACGTGCTATATACTTCAATTAAGGAAGGTTAAAGACGCGTTGTCATTTCTGAGGATTAAGATGAAATGCCTAACAGCTTGGTAAAATATATGGTATGTTAAAGTACTAGAGCCATGCTGCACATTTTTTACTGGAAACGAAGTATCCCGTCTTCCTCAGGGGTAACAATGCATGTGCATTTTGATTTTTTACTGAGTGTAGATGTTGATTTCAATTGACCACAGCGTCCGCTTGTTATAGAATGAAATCTATCATCGTTTGTTGCACTTATTCTCTTAAAAATTAAAACAAGAAATATGTAAGAGGGTGTAGCTCACCCAGACTTTTTTTTTGCCCAGCCAACTAGTATTAAAATAATGGAACAGAAACATTTACTTAGAGTATTAAAAAATCTTAAAATGACGAGGAGAGTAACAAAAGTTGTTAGAACAAAGAAACCGTGCCTATTGTTCAAAATTTATATAATCTGCTGACGTTATAACTACGAGAACTTCATTTGAGACTCGTTGCTCTGAAAAAAGAGGCAGGCGCTCTTCTTATTATATATATATATATATATATATATATATATATATATATATATATATATATATCTTTTTTATTTTAACCAAGTATAAACATTCAAATACAGGGTTTATCGATCATAAGGGTTAAATAAAACCATTCTATTAAATAAGAGTTGAGTTAGTTAACTACGATAACTAAGACTGAAAAGCATCGCCGCCCTCCCTCAATTGGTGGTCTGTCTTTCTTAATGTAGTGGTGTTGGAAGTAGTGGTGCTGGATTTAGTGGTTACAGGGATAGTACATGTAATTGAGGGAGGGCGAGGAGAGCTCCTTAAACTAATTAAGACACATCATTTTATTTGATTACTTGGATCTTTGCTGATTAATATTTAACATCTTTAATTGAAGGATGATCACTTCTTACCTATTTAATTTGCCATTTAGTGCACCCAATGCAAATCTAGGTTGAGATATAGCATAATGGTTTGGGGAAACAGGTATTGCTATAATTGCCAGAGAGCATTTATCCTTCAGAAGCGTGTTATTAGAACTATTGTTAGGATCTCGCAACGTGAGTTATGCAAAGAACACTTTAAAATATTGGGTATATTAACAGTACCAAGTTTATATATTTTAATCGTCCTAAGCCACTTGACAAAGTATATACAATACGAAGCGCAAAAGGAAAGGGAGTTCGGAGAGAACACACGTAGAACGGTAATAAAAAATAGAACCACCTTCGATCAGTTATTTACTAGATTAAGCTTCGATCAATTATATACTATTGATCAAAGAGAATTACTCCAAAATTGAATATGGTAAATCATTGTCCAAATTATCAAGCAGTTGAGTTATTTAATAAGTTACCCGCCAACTAAAAGGAATTAATTTACAAGTCATATGATTTAAAGCAAAACTTAAAGCTTTCTTGTTAGCCAAATGTTTATATTCGGTGTCTGAGTTGATGATAAATGAGAATGAATAAATAATATCAATTATTTCAAATATAAGATGACGCTGACCTTATATCTCTAAAAATTGCTTTTATGACCTTCATAATATTATTTACTTTTATTGGCATATTGAACCAAATTTTATTTTTATTAATGGTTTTATAATATTATACATATACATATTAAATTATTGTACTTCGACAATTATTAATAATGAGTTGTGTTACAATTGAAAATTAGAAATAATATATTTTATGAATTGAGTTCGGTTTTAATGCAAATTGTAACTTGTTATGTATTAAATATTTCTACGTAAATTTATTGTGTAAATTGTTTTATGAATAAATAAACAAATAAATAAAAATAAAATAAATATAGTCCGAGGAGTTTGGAGACCTAGTATAATTACATTCTACGAAACTTTATACCTTACACCTTTGATCTAAACACTGTCAGTGAATAAAAGTCCATAGCTGGACCTCTCGCCTGTATGGCTCTCACCTCACGATGTAGAGAGGATGTGCTTGGCTAAGCACTGACAATTACAGTACAACAAGTCTCTCCGCTGCCCATCGACTGGATATTTTATGTCAAACGTAAAATATCCAGCCGATGGGCAGCGGGGTCTAAGTCTAATATCATTTCTAATTTTCAATTATAACACAACTCATTATTAATAATTGTCGAAGTACAACAATATAATATGTATATGTATAATATGATAAAACCATTAATAAAAATAAAATTCGGTTCAATATGTTAATAAAAGTAAATAATATTATAAAGGTCATAAAAGCAATGTTTGGAGATATAAAGTCGGAGCGTCATCTTATATCTGAAATAATTGATATTATTTATTCATTCTCATTTATCATCAACTCAGACACCGAAATTTAACTATTTTTCTTACAAGAAAGCTTTGAGTTTTGCTTTAAATAAATATGTGTTGTAAATTAATTCCTTTTAGTCGGCGGGTAACTTAAAATTTTAATGTGTTCTTTGCATAACTCACGTTGCGAGATCCTAACAATAGTTCTAATAGCACGCTTCTGAAGAATGAATAAAAGTAAAGTAAAGTTACAGCCTATATACGTCCCACTGCTGGGCACAGGCCTCCTCTTATTTTTGAGAGGGTATTAGGGCAAGGAAGTGTCCACCGCGCTGCCCCAATGCGTGTTGGCGGGCTTCACAAGTCTTCGAATTTTTTTTTCTTATTTCTCAGACATGCAGGTTTCCTCACGATGTTTTCCTTCACCGCCGAGCACGTGGTCTACGTGGTAGAGCCATGCTGCAGTTATATTAGTAGTATAGTTGTAGCACGAATGGGTCGGCTCGACCGGGGGAGGGACCACGCTCTCACAGAATACCAGCGTGAAATAGTAGCTTAATGCTGCTGTATTTCGTATGGTGAGTGTAGAGAACCGGAGACCCTTTTACTGAAAATGAGGCATTCCATCTCGGTCCTCACGGGTGACAACGCATCTGCATTTTGATTTGTAATGGAAGATAGATGTAGATGTCTATGGGCCGCAGCAACCACTTACCATCAGGTGGACTGTGTGCTCGTTTGTCAGCCTATTCTATAAAAAAAAATAAAAAAAAAGCGCCTGCCTCTTTTTTTCAGAGCAACGAGTTCTCGTAGTTATAACGACAGCAGATTACATAAATTTTGAACAATAGGCACGGTTTCTTTGTCCTAACAACTTTTGTTACTCTCCTCGCCATTTTAAGATTTTGTAATACTCTAAGTAAATATTTCTGTTCATTATTTTAATACTAATTGGTAGGTCTCCTGGGCAAAAAAGTCTGAGTGAGCTACACCCTCTTACATATTTTTTGTTTTAATTTTTAAGAGAATAAGTGCAACAAATGATGACAGATTTCATTCTATAGCAAGCGGACGCTGTGGTCCATTGAAATCAACATCTACACTCAGTAAAAAATCAAAATGCAGATGCATTGTTACCCCTGAGGAAGACGGGATACTTCGTTTCCAGTAAAAATGTGCAGCATGGCTCTAGTAGTTTAACATTTTTTTTTTTTATAGAAGAGGGGGCAAACGAGCATGTGGCTCACCTGATGTTAAGTGACTACCGCCGCCCATGATAAACTGCAACACCAGGGGAATTGCAGATGCGTTGCCGGCCCTTTAGAAAGGAGTAAGCTCTTTTCTTGAAGGTCCCCAGGTCGTATCGGTCCGGAAAAATCGCTGGTGGTAAATTATTCCACAGAGAGGTTGTACGCGGAAGAAAACTCCTTTTGAAAAGTACAGTGGTGGACCGCCAAGCATCCAGATGGTGTGGATGGTATCGGGACGTTTGCCGCGTAGTGCGTTCACGAAATTTGGCGGCTGGGATTAATCCGAACAATTCCTCAGAGCACTCTCCATGGTATATGCGAAAGAAAATGCAAAGGGATGCAACATCTCTTCGCAGTGCCAGAGAATCGAGCCGATCGGAAAGCACTCGGTCGTCGACGATTCGAGCCGCTCTGCGCTGGATGTGGTCAAGTGGAAGGAGCTGGTACTGGGGAGCCCCAGCCCAGAGATGGGAACAGTATTCCATGTGCGGCCGAACCTGCGCCTTGTAAAGTTGCAGGCGGTGTGCCGGCATGAAATACTGTCCCGCTCTGCTGAGCACGCCAAGCTTTTTAGAGGCCAATTTGGCCTTCCCTTCCAAGTGACCACGAAACTGCACGTCACTCGATATGTCGACGCCGAGGATTCCGATACTGGCTGAGGCAACAAGGGGGAGTGCCTTGAAACTGAGGGGATACGACAAAGGGGTTCTTTTTAGCGGTTAACGCGCAAACTTGTGTCTTCTGGGGGTTAAACTGGACTAGATTTAGTCGCCCCCAATCCGAGACTCTGTCCAGCAGAGACTCGACTTCAGACACAAGTTTGTCCCGGCACTCGGAGACGTTTTCCCGAGAAATATTGGCTCGGCCGGTGTAAAGAGCATCACCAGTGCTGTCATCTGCATAGCAATGAATGTTACGGGTCTGCAACATATCATTGATATGCAGAAGAAACAGCGTTGGCGATAGCACGCAGCCTTGTGGAACACCAGCATTAATAGGCTTGCAATCGGAGCTTGCACCGTCTACAACGACCTTGATGCTCCGATCTGCAAGAAAACTGGTGATCCAATCGCACAATTTCTCGGGAAGCCCATAGGAAGGGAGCTTCAAAAGAAGCGCATTGTGCCAAACCCGATCGAAGGCCTTCGCAATGTCCAAACTAACGGCCAATGCCTCCCCCTTGGACTCTACTGCCTCCGCCCGTCTGTGAGTTAGGTAGACCAGAAGATCACCAGCTGACCTACCACGGCGAAAACCGTATTGGCGGTCACTAATCAGCTGGTGATCCTCAAGGTACCTCATGAGCTGGCAGTTTACAATGGACTCCATTGTTTTGGAGAACAAGGAGGTGATGGCGATAGGCCGGTAGTTGGACGGGTCTGAGCGGTCGCCTTTTTTAGGGATCGGGTGGACGAAAGCCGTCTTCCATGATTTTGGGACTACGCATACCATATATTTTACCAAGCTGTTAGGCATTTCATCCTAATCCTCAGAAATGGCAACGCGTCTTTAACCTTCCTTAATTGAAGTATATAGCACGTGTCCCATGAGCTGCATTAGCCACTTACCATCAGGAGGATAAGAAGTTCGTGGGTCACTTCACTTTTATAAAAAAATACACACATTTTATAAAATCGTTATACTCCCGAACAAGTATACTTCTAGAAGAGTTACAGTTACACAGTACAGACCTGATGAATCGTTATGATAACTCATGGTCATCATCGCGTTCTGCAAAAAACTCGAAACGTCGGGCGAGTAGAGTAATTTAATTGAACGCGATAAAATCCGTTAAAATCTAATTTAATTCAATGTCTAGATAAAGTTCGCGTAAATGTAAGAAATCATCAATCATGACTACTATACTTTAATACAAACAGAGTTAGTCAGTACTCACAAACGCTTTAGTAAATGAAAGTGTTTAATTTAATAGAAGCTACTTTTTTGGTATGAAATATCTATTGGCGTAAGTACAGAGTGGAAATAAAACCAACTCGTATGCCGTGACAGAAAACCACATTGTTTGTAGAATAAGGGTGACACAGTCCACCTGTTGGTACGTAGATGCTGTAGCCCATAGACATCTTCATTAATTCTCAATTAAGAATCGAAATAGAGATGTTTTTCCAGCCCTGAGGACTGAGATGGAATGCCTCGATTCCAGTATTTAATAATCTCCGATTATCTGTACTTAACATACGGAACACCGCAGCATTGAACTACTATTTTACCCTTGTATTTAATTAGCAAAATTCTGGCACTCTCTTATGCCGTCATGCCATCTGTACACCAGGGTTCTAGAGTCTCTCACGTGTGTGTGTACGCGTGTATGCGCGTATACTCACTCGTCACTTCGTTACTTATCTGTGTGATTGGTGCACTGTATGTGCCTTTCTATTCGACTATATACCCTACTCAACGCGTTCACTGCTTGTATACGCACATTCTATTTATTTTAATATAATTTTTTATTTATTTTACTCCATTATTCTTTATTGGTTTTCATTATCAAATCCAATGATTAAGGTCAACCCGAGGTAACGAAGCGCTGTTGTAAATATTATCCAGAGAAATTTTGTTACTACAATAAAAGCCATTAGCGAAGTGAAATTCTATTAACTCTCGAAAGTTTCAGATATAGCCGGGATATATTACACGAAACCTTACCTAGATTACAAGATCACGTGTTCAAGGACCCCTCAAGATAATAAATTTCGAGGGATTTAGTATATTGGAAAAGAACAGATTATTTCTTTTGTTCTAATATGTCAAACAAGGTCGAATTAGAAAAGGACGTTACGCCATAATATTTACACGAGTCAATTCGAGCTACTTCAACCCCCTCCCCCTCCCTTCCCACCATAACTATAATATAGTAGAATTTTTTCCAAGACAAATTAAAAGTAATTCTTATTGAGTCTTTTTTTACTTTTACCACTGCACTGGTTTGGAAAATACCTCTGTCCTGGGAAGTCAGAACACAGGTTGTACAAATCAGTTACAAAATATATTTTAGAAATAGTTTGGAAGCGACCACCTCACTCCCAGGGGTTATTACTAGTATCAACCTTGATACAGATATAATAGAGACTTGACATAATAGAGACACCTTGTATATTTTCTGGGACTTTGTGGTTATAGCGTACCTATACATTTCCCCATGAATGAATTAATGACTGTGGAGATGAGAAACTGGTATACTACAACTACCTTGTGTTTGTTCCTGGTGTTTACAAAGTGTACCTACAATACTTTTTTAATATTTTTTTTTTTGTGAACGTTCATTTGACTTTTTATACGGGGTAGAGTCATGCTGCAGTTATGTTAGTAGTATAGTTGTAGCAATGGGTCGGCTCGAGCGGGGAAGGACCCTGCTGTTACAGAATACCAGTGTAAAATAGTAGCTTAATACTGCTGTGTCTCGTAAGGTGAGTGTAGAGAACCGGAGATCCTTTTTACTGGAAACGAGGCATTTCATCATTTGTCCTCACGGGTGACCACTTACCAAAGTTGCCTGAATTTTGTGGTATGTCACATGTCGATCTTCCTCAATCAGCTTACGCACAGCATCAACGTTTTCTTGGGTGACTGCAGTTTTTGGACCACCTTGACGGGGGTCATCACTGAGCTTGACACGTCCACGTTAAAATTCAGCAAACCAGCAATAAATTGTGGTTTTGGATGGGGCTTTATCATTAAATGCAGAAATCATTTCACTTCGAAAGTCATAATAAATCATCGCTCTTGAATTTTCTCGAGTCAATTCCATTTTATCAACGACTAAACAAGTTTGACAAAACGTTGTGACAAGACCGTGATTCTTTTTTTTAAATAAATAAATGGTATTCGATTTTTTAAACCCAAGGAGTTTTCAATTAAAAAGATTTTAATATGACAGGAACAGTGGAAATATTCAATTCCCGATACTTTTAGTGCAGCCTTGTAAACGAACAAAAAGTACACCTAGTTAGTCACACAGTCCATTTATCCTCGATAAAGGATCAAAGTATCATATGCAGATGATTCAGTATATTCAGATGCGTAGTCACACCTGAGGACTAAAAAAAGAATGCCTCGTTTCCAGTAAAAAAAGATTTTTGGTTCTCTACACTTATTATAATATGAAACACAGCAGCACTAAACTGCGATTTTACCATGGTATAATGTGAAAGCGTGGTCCCTACCCGGTCGTGCTGACTCACATCGTAATATAACTGCAACGTGGCTCCGCCACTTTGAAATTAATTGCCTGAATAAATTTAATAAATAAATAGCTACTTAAAAATATTTTTTTTATTTATTATAAACATTAATTATAATTTAATATTATAATCTTATAATCTCACTAAGCATTAATTATGGGCTGTTAAAACTTGGAGTCGTAAATGAATGATTAAAGAACCTTTTCAATTTTTAATCAATTACGTAAATTCACATCAACTTTTTCTCAACTTCACTTGGGCAGGATTAATGTAGCGTTATTTAGATTTAAGATAAAGTCATTTTGCCAATCTGTCATTTTTTTTTCAAAAAGAATTTTCAAATTTTTCGGAAAAATATTACTTGTATTATACTTCTGGCATCGAACTCTTATCTGTTTGTTGAGTTTCATAGCAATCCATTCCGATGTTTAGTTTGGACAGAGAGAAAGTCAAAATTTTTTAAAGATGTTATTCATGTCTTAATGACATGCACAGCTACCACTTACCATCAGGTGCACTGTGTGCTCGTTTATCACATTCATTCTATAAAAAAATACTGTGCACGACGCAAACAACGTGATACATCGAACGAAATACATGCTTGTTGTAACCGACGCTAGTTGAACCTAGGGGCAGTGGGCGGAGCCATGAGGGTGTTACGATCGTCACGGTTCGACAAATAGCGATGGTTGCACACAGCACCGCGGAAAAACAGGCGCAGCCTTATTCATTATATTTATATTTATGTTAAAAAATATGTAACTTTATATTCGATGATAAAAAGAATAGTGTTGTAACTACGCAATAACTGTCCCACTAAAGACACCGAATGAATAGCGAGAGTTAGCATAGATTTAAAATGTAAATTGTATTTTGTTCTTATATCTAATTTACCTTTCTTGTATATTACCCTTTTTGTATAGTAATTAAAACAAGATATTATAACATCAACAGGGCATGTTATCGTAACGCGGCCGCGGAGCAAATGAGGCTACGCGCACCGCGCCACGACGTTTTATATTTATAGTGCTGAAGCGGGTGGCAGGGTCCTCATCCTAAAGTCGTTAAATATAAAGTTTAAACCTTTTTAATATGTAAAAAATTGTTGTGTACGTAATAGTAAAATAAGTAGTTATAAGAATATTACACATTTAATTCTGTTTGTTAGTTTGTAAGAGTTATAACCAAATAAAGAAAGGCGCGGGGGTGAGGCAAGGGTCCGCTGGCCAGCAGCGGCCAAATCATATAAAAGACGGGCCGGCCGGTATGGTCGGCAGTCGCTCTCCAGCCACCGAAAAGGCAACAGCAAGAAAAAGTACAAGTTCCTCCTCACCGCCGCTTGCCTCCTATTTAAGCAAGACCAACGCGTTTCATTCATTTTTCGAACGGCGTTACGGCGATCCGTAACATTAATAGTCCTTCGAGAAGCCGGATTATCAGAAGAAAAAGAGAATATCGGTCTTGGTATTGCCGGAAGAAAGAAGCAAACCGCAAGAACGAAAAAATATTATTTTGATGAGAAATGGTGGTGGGCCACGAAAGAGGCCTCCGGGGGCGACTCAGCCGCTAGTGGTTCATCAAACACCACTAGCGAAACCACAACGGTCAGCGATACAACCGCTACCTCTGCGACCGATAAAACGACTGCAACGGAAGAAACCCAGCAAGAGAGTGATTAAAGATCGCAGCGCACATTAAATCTCAGCGAGACTAGGTCGCGCCGCTCCGTAGTCTCACGCAAGAGACTCGTCGCGGAGTTAGAGGTGAATGAGCGGTTAGCCGAACTCAAGCTCGAGCAAGCCCGGTTGCAAGCAAGTACGGGATTGCAAGAAATACACGTGCAGCGACTACAAGCAGAAGTCGGATCAATCGAGGACGAAGAGGAAGAAATAGAAGACGATTTAGCATCAGTGCGCATTAGTACATGGTTGCAAGAAAAACCTACATCGCAAACCGCGCCGCAGCCCGCGCCACAACCCACGTCGCGCTTCGCCCCGCAACCCGCTCCGCAGTTTGCAACACAACCCGCGCCACAGCCTGCGCCGCAACCCACGTCGTACTTCGCGTCGCAACCAGCACCGCAGATCGCACCACCCGTACTTCAACAGTATGCGCCGCAATACGCTCCGCAACATACCACGCCGTTGATTTTCGTCTACATGCCCAAGTCAAAGTTGGCCTTTCAGCGGCATTGAGGGTTGTTACTCGACTCTCTAATCGATATAGAGAGGAGTTCTCTTGGAAGAGGTCGCCAGTCCGGTGACAGAGTGTGCAACGGCGCAAAGCCGTTGAGGTGTTCATGTGGCCCGTTGTCGGCACGGTCAAACATACCGCGCGCCATCCGGGCCACGAAGTCGATGATGTTCTCGACCTTTAGATCGGCCACTATCACGTCATTCCGGACGTAGCGACCTGCTCCGACGATCGTCCTTAATGTCAGATTCTGCTGGGCCTGCAGTCGCCGCCTCAGAGAAAACCAGATTCGATCCCCGCCGGCACCAATAAAATCGCTAAGTGCTGATTTACTACGTGCTTGGCGGTGAAGATAAACACGTGAGAAAACCTGCATGACTGAGAAATACGAAAAAAAAATTCGAAGACATGTGAAGTTCGCCAACACGCATTGGGGCAGTGCGGCGAACACTTCCTAACCCTAATAACCCTCTCAGAAATGAGGGGAGACCTGTGACGTATAAAGGCCTTACTTATATATATATATATATATATATATATATATATATATATATATATATATATATATACATAATATACTCATGAAACTTATTTACAGGGATTACAACTATAATGATGAAGATAAATATTACAAGACTGGTTGCGCGGAAAACCATTCGCGTTTTTATTTTTGACGGTAGGAACTTGCCGAATCATTATTCCCTTTCCCAAACGATATCATTCGTACCCTCCTATCGACACATCGGGGTGATGGGGTGGGAGGGGAAAGAAGACGATTCTAGAACATCGCGTAATCATCGGACCCGAGGATATATAAGACACGCGCGACCGACGCGCGCGCTTCTTCCCGCCGCAGCCGTCGTTGAACTACAACGCTTCTCTCCTGACGCACCCCTGGGGCCCCAGAGTGTCTGTCCAGAGGAGGTTCCGGAAATCGCCGCTATAGTGCTCTAAAGGATAGAAGAACCCCGGTGAGTCAACATTCCTTAATTTACTGCCTGATTAATATTTAATAATTGTTTTTGGACGAAAGTACATATACAAAGGTCAAAACAGACACTACAACTAACACGCTTAAAACAACTAGCGATTTAATAAAGAAATACTCCGAAAAATTAAATCTCGACGTGAATTCGCTAATACCATCATGTGCCAAACCACCGAGGTTGTATGGGTTACCGAAGATACACAAACCAAACGCTCCACTACGTCCCATAGTGAGCCAGATCGATTCACCAACTTATAAGCTGGCACAATACTTAGCAAAAATACTATCACCACTAAGAGGACATACCAGAGCACACACAAAGGATTCATACCATTTTGTGAGTGAGATAAAAGACCTACATCTCGCTAACAATGAAACTATGGTCAGTTTTGATGTTCAGTCACTATTTACATGCCTACCTATTGTGGACTGCATCTCAATTGTAACTAGGAAGCTAGAAGAAAATAACATGCCTCAAGAATATGCAATACTACTTGAACATTGCCTCACATCTGGCTATCTATTGTGGAAGGAGGAGTTCTACAAGCAAGTAGATGGTGTGGCGATGGGCTCACCTGTGTCTCCCATAGTCGCCGACATATTCATGGAAGACTTTGAGGAGAAAGCCCTTCTTACTGCTCCTGTAAATCCAAGGTTCTACAAGCGGTACGTAGACGACACTTTCACAATTTTACCATCTGACAAAGTAACTGCATTTTTAGACCACCTTAACTCCATAAACTCTAAAATACAATTCACAATGGAGTTAGAGGCAAATAATTCTTTAGCTTTCCTAGATGTTTTAGTCATCCGAAATCCTGATAACACTATTGGTCACACTGTGTATAGGAAAAAGACCCATACCAACCGATATTTAAATGGTGAATCTCACCATCATCCTTCACAGTTAGCTACCGTGGGTAAATCTTTGTTTCAGAGAGCACGAGGGATCTGTGACAGAAAACATCTGGCCGCGGAGCTTCAGCACGTCAAGCAAGTATTGCAAGACAACAAGCTTCGGGTCCCGCGCCTACGTCACAGTGAACGAGTGAAGCCGGCCACAGTCGAGCGCGTGCCTGCTCTACTACCATATGTTAGAGGAGTCACGGACAAGATTGGCTACATCTTGAAGCGAGCGTCCATTAAGACATACTACAAGCCGCTGAAGAAGATTAGTCAATTTTTACCATCCATCAAATGTAATATTCCTCTACAAGATGCAGGTGTGTACAAGCTAGATTGTGAATGTGGTCTCTCTTACATAGGTCAAACAAAGAGATCTATAAAAACCCGCGTGAAGGAACATATAGCTGATGTGAAGCACCGACGCTCCGGGAAGTCTGCAGTCTGCGAACATGTTCAAGATCGTCCCCACCATTACATTAGATTTGATAAACCACAAATTCTCGCAAAAGAACACCGATTCCTACCAAGGATGATACGCGAGGCTATTGAAATTAAAAAACATCCAAATTTCAATAGAGAAGATGGTTGGGTGCTACCATCTGCTTGGGATCCTATAATTAACAAAATTAAACCCAAACCCAAGCATACCACTGCAAGACTTCATGATACTATAAGCTCGTTTTGCGTAAATCGGACCAAAAATTAATATTAAAAAACTGAAGGTAGCCGGACTAACTATGACATTGGGACGTCAAACATCTCAGTCCCCCCGTGACCATGGGCGCTGTAAAGCACCCGAAACGTCGGGATAATAATAAAAATAAATTAAAGTAATTAAACGCGAAAAAATCCGTAAATAATAGTTTTATTGAATGTATAGTGTTCGCGTAAATTTAAGAAATCATTATGCGAACGTTATAAGTTAGTAAAGACAAACAACCTATGTTTCAACTGCTTAAGCGATAAGCATTTAGTTGCAAAATGCAATTCGAGTTCCGTATGTAGCAAGTGCGCCAGGAAACATCACACGCTATTACATTTTGAAAATAGCAACATAGCGGCGTCAAGTAAGGCGGATAAGGAATTCACCCCTACTAAGGTCAACGATTCTAGCGGTCGACCTAGTGATGTCGCTCTGTGCTCATTGGCAAATATGGGAGTACAACCTCCTTCGACCGTGTTACTGGGTACGGCGCGTATTTTGGTTAGGGATTCGCGTGGAAACGAACAAAGCGTCCGTGCACTGCTGGACAGCGGAGCCCAAAATAGCTTTATAACACGACAATGTTGTCAGCGCTTAGGTTTAGTAATAAATAGGTCACTTTCATGTCCTGTAGTTAAAGGCATCGGAGGTACTAGTAAAGCGACACAGGGATATATAAATTTAAAATTTTATTCTCGAATAGATCGTAATGTTAACTTTGATATAAATGCACTAGTAGTAGATAGGGTCACTGAACGGTTGCCAACCGTTTCGGTTGACACCTCGGCAATGATTGAATTTAAAAATTTGCCTCTAGCAGACGACACGTACGCCGTTCCTGGAAACATAGACATGCTCATTGGGGCATCGCTTTTCCCTTATCTTTTGTTAAACAATAAGGTCAGGGGCAACTCCTCGCATACCGCGCCTTACGCACTGGAAACCGTATTGGGCTATGTGATCCTTGGCTCCGCCCCCATCCTAGATAGTATTTCGGCAACCTCTTATTGTGGTATGGCTGTCGAACCGCTCGAGTCGTTAGTCCGCAAATTTTGGGAGATGGAGGAGGTGAACGTCCCACCTGTAGCTAGTCCAGATGACAGGTTATGCGAGGAAATTTACGTCCGCACGACCGTTCGTGATCGCGACGGTAGATATAGTGTAGCGCTACCCTTTAAAGGAGATGTTTTATCTCTCGGCGATTCACGTCAAATGGCGGAAAAGCGTTTCTACAGCTTGGAGCGTAGGATGCTCGCTTCGCCCCAGTTAAAGGAAGCTTACGACGGCGTCATTAACGAATATATAAGAGAAGGTTACATATCGCTTGTGGCTTCGAAATTAGATAACTACGAAGACACACCGTCGTATTTTATACCACACCACGGAGTCATTAGAGAGGACAAACTTACATCTAAATTACGTGTAGTGCTCGACGCTAGTGCTAAAACTAGCACTCACCTGTCGCTTAACGATATCGTCTATAGTGGGCAAAATTTACAGGGCAGTTTATTTAATATAATAGTCAATTTTCGTTTGTTTAGTATAGCACTATCCGCCGATATTCGCCAAATGTTTCTTTGCATAGGGGTCCGTGAATGCGACCGTAGATTCCAACGCATTTTATATCGCTTCAACCCAAAGGAGCCTCTAATGGTGTTTGAATTTAACCGCGTTTGTTTTGGTTTAAAGTCGAGCCCATTTCATGCGTTACGCACGGTGAGACAGCTCGCTCACGATGAAGGTCCCTCTTATCCTAAAGCTAAGAGGGCAATTGAGAGCGGATTATATATGGATGATTTTGTGTATTCGGTCGATAGCGTGGAGGAGGCCACCCTAACCACCGCCGAAGTCATAAGGCTCATGAAATCGGGTCAATTCGATCTTGTGAAGTGGACTAGTAATTCGCGTACGGTTTTAGATACAATCCCACTATCACACCGTCTTTCGGCGATAAAGGAATTCGACGATTCCGATACACACAAGGTGCTCGGTCTGTGTTGGTCACCAGAGTCCGACGTGTTTAGCCTTAAGGTAAATCCGCCCGTAGAGAAATGCACAAAGCGCACAATACTGTCATGCGTTGCTAGATTATGGGACGTCATGGGTTTCGTAGCTCCTGTGGTATTGTACGCTAAGCTTTTGATTAAACAACTTTGGTTATTTGAATGTGATTGGGATGACTCGCCGCCTGACAGCATTGTTCGATTGTGGCAGCGTTTTAGAGAGGAACTTCCTTTACTAAGAGAAATTAAAATACCGCGTCATATAAATGTCGATAGAAATAGCAGCATAACGGTCGTTGGATTTGCAGACGCCAGCGAGAGGGCTTACGGGGGCGTTGTATATTTCCATGTCCAGAATAATGGTAGAAATTCGATTAGCCTCATTAGTTCTAAGTCGAGAGTCTCCCCCCGTAAGGTTGTCTCTCTGGCGCGCTTAGAGCTTTGCGCAATATTAGTACTCACCAAGCTTATTACCACAGTTATCGGCGCATGTAGGGATAGAGTTCACATAGAAAGGATATTTGCCTTTTCCGACTCCACCGTCGCCTTATGTTGGGTTCATTCTTCACCCCACCGTTGGGATACGTTTGTCGCGAACCGAGTGGCCAAGATCCAAGACGAGTTAGAAACGCGGAACTTTTATCACGTGTCCGGTAAGGAAAACCCTGCCGATTGTCTATCCCGGGGACTCACCCCGATGCAAATAATGGACCACCCGCTTTGGTTCCATGGACCTTCTTGGGTTCACTTGGATCCCTCACAATGGCCAATAACCGATTTCGAACCTTCGTCAGTGTCACAACCGCTGGAAGAGAGGAGACACGCTCTAGTGGCGAGCGTTTCGAGCGAGGTTTCTCCAATTATTGCTCTGGCGAACCGCTTGTCCTCTTGGTCGAAATTATTGCGTATCGTAATTTACGTTTGTCGATTCGCGAAGCTTTTACCGCGACGTTCGTATATCTTAGCATCCGATTACAACTATGCCAAGTCGCTAGTATTACGTGAACTTCAACGTGCGCACTTCTCCGAAGAAATTACAAGATTACAATCGAATAGAGCTTGTAGTCGCGCCTTTCAACGCCTTAAGCCATTTTTACAGGATGGGATTGTAAGGGTAGGTGGACGCTTGTCCAACTCGCAATTGAGTTTCGACCAACGGCACCCTATAGTTTTACCGCGTAAAGACCATATCATGAACTTATTAGTCGATTATCATCATAAATTGAACTCGCACGCTGGCCCCGATTTATTGATGTCGATCTTGCGTCAGAATTATTGGATTCTTTCTGCACGTAGTTTAATACGCAATCGGGTGCACAGATGTATAGCTTGCTTTCGGGCACGCCCCAAGCCGTCATTTCCGGAAATGGCGGAACTTAGATCTTGCAGAGTGATACAATCAGTAAAGCCCTTCACGCACACCGGGTCTGATTTTGCTGGTCCGTTTAAGGTCACGCTCACTCGCGGGCGCGGTATAAGATCCACAAAGGCTTACGTCTGCATTTTCGTATGTCTAACTACTCGAGCAGTGCATATAGAACTCGTGGGTGATCTAAGCACAGCAGGCTTTATGGGTGCATTTAAAAGATTTCTATCCCGCAGAGGCCCTGTAAGTAAATTATATTCGGATAACGGTACGAACTACGTCGGTGCAAAACGTATTCTATCGGAACTACATAAGCTCTTAGCTAGCAAGTATTATAATTCGGAGTTCGCTCACATTCTAGCCGAGAACCGCATTGAGTGGTCTCTGAACGTCCCAGCCGCGAGTCATTTTGGGGGCAATTGGGAGACTAATATTAAAAGTCTAAAGAGCCACTTATACCGAGTAATAGGAGATCAAATTTTGTCCTTCGAAGAGCTAAGTACGGTGCTCGCTCAAATTGAATGCGTAATGAATAGCCGCCCACTTTGTCGGACGCTATCTAGTGACCCCTCGGAACCGCTGGCTCTAACTCCAGCACATTTTTTGAATTTAACGCCTCTAAGGTATCTGCCCGCCGCGGATATGGATGAGAACAGACTTAGCATTTCCGCACGCCACAAATTATTAGATCGGTTAGTGCAATCGTTTTGGAAACGATGGAGGATGGAATACTTGCATACTTTGCAGTCTCGGCAAAAATGGAACACAGCGACAGAGCCTTTAGCTGTAGGAACGGTAGTTGTGCTCACTAAGGAGAATACGCCGCCTCTCCACTGGCCGTTAGGAATCGTCGAGGAGGTCTTTCCCGGTTCCGACGGAGTAATTAGGATAGCTCGCGTTAAGACCACGGTTGGGTCTTACCTACGTCCTGTTGTCCGTTTGTGCCCCTTGCCTCTTCCATAATTTAAATTAGATTTCTAGATTAAAATTGTAGTTGAATTTAGGTAATCTTAGCGTTAGTTAGTTATTTGTTAGTTGATCTTAGCTCTAGTTGTTTAGTTATTTTTTGAAGGAAATCCTTCAAGGGCGGGGGGAGATGGTTGCGCGGAAAACCATTCGCGTTTTTATTTTTGACGGTAGGAACTTGTCGAATCATTATTCCCTTTCCCAAACGATATCATTCGTACCCTCCTATCGACACATCGGGGTGATGGGGTGGGAGGGGAAAGAAGACGATTCTAGAACATCGCGTAATCATCGGACCCGAGGATATATAAGACACGCGCGACCGACGCGCGCGCTTCTTCCCGCCGCAGCCGTCGTTGAACTACAACGCTTCTCTCCTGACGCACCCCTGGGGCCCCAGAGTGTCTGTCCAGAGGAGGTTCCGGAAATCGCCGCTATAGTGCTCTAAAGGATAGAAGAACCCCGGTGAGTCAACATTCCTTAATTTACTGCCTGATTAATATTTAATAATTGTTTAACCGCTCCAATTCTGTGTTCTCCCCATCAGGCAGGATTCCTTTCATGGATTTGGCAAGTAATAGTTTTAGTTTAGGGAAGAGCGAGTGCATTGTACCGCATGCTATAGTAGTCGCTTTTACATAAGCATAGAAGCAATCGCAAATACAGTCCACTTTAGTTAATATCTCGCGTAATAGGTTTGAGGTTTGACCGGGGAACTAGATTTTCGGCAGCCTTAAACACGTGGCTCCACCACAAGGCAATACTTTAGAATGAACTACTTCTTCTCTAGTTGCTATTTCTAACGCTCAGTTACTAAAGTTTGACAATATAAAGACCGTAATTACAACGATTTGTTACAGTCGGAGCGACGTGCAAATGTAGAATTCCCGCTGAATTGCCTTCATTAGATAAGTGCCCTCCTCGTAAAGGTGTAATTTTGTTTAACCGCGTACCCGTTGTACTCCTGATTACCCCCTGCGGAACCTACATATGTCCTTTGGTAACAACCTTTATACTTTTAATTTGTCTCACTTTATATGGGGTATAGACAGGCTGCAGTTAATTATAGTTGTAGCATGAATGGGTCGGCTCGACCGGGGTAGGACCAATCGCAGAATACCAGCGTAAAATAGCAACTTAATGCTGCTTTGTTTCGTACGGTGAGTGTAGAGAACTGGCGACCCTTTTTCCTGGTAACGAGGCACTCTGTATTAGTTTTCAGGGGTGACAACACATCTGAATTTTAATTTTTAACCGAGAATAAATTTAGATGTCTATGAGCCACAGCATACACTTACTAGGTGAACCGTGTGCTCATTTGTCACAGTTTTTGCTCAGGGGCTAAGCTTGCGGTAAATTTGTACAATTGCACAGTATCCCCGCCGGTCCCAACGAAATTGTTAATTGTAGTTTAAATTGTTGATTTACCACGTGCTTGGCGGTGGAGGAAAACTTAGTCAATAAAATCTGAACGTCTAAGAAATTAAAAGAAATATGTCAAAGATAAAATTCGCATTAAGGCAGCACGGCGGAGACAAGCTTTTTTTTAATAAAAATGAAGTGACTTCAAACTAGAAGGCTACAGGTGCGTTGTCACTTTTGAGAACAGCAGTAGAATGACTTACAGTCTGTAAATATACTGGCTCTTTATACCCTTCATACAGTTAAAAAATACACGCACGCACACCTACACCGGTACCATGACGTCACAAGCAATTCAAAGAATGTGTGACAAATGTGTACAGATATTTGTTGTGGGTTTAGCCATTGTTTACGCAATATTAGTCTTTTAGTCAATAGCTACTCAAATCTGATAGCATTTTGTCATGCAAAAATTCTCGTCCAACTACCACTGTAACGAGCGAACAAACCTATAGTTTTACTTTTATTTCCACGTCAGAAAATAAAAGTAAAACTATAGGCGCCAAACACGTCCCAAGACTGGGTAAAGGCTTTTCATATCTGTGATCAGTTAATCTGCTGCACGACTCTAATGCATATAGGCGGACTTCACATGTGTTCAAAAAATTTCATTCCCAGACATGTAGATTTCCTCACGATGTTTCTTCGCGGCAGATCGCGTGGAAAATTAACTTGGCAACTTTACAATTATTGGTGCCGATAGGACTCAAACTGCGTGCTGGGATATTTACGTCGAGCGCATAGGTCTGAGCTTTCAGGGACTAACCTACGCAACTGTTAGCATTCCATTACATCCTGTGAAATTGATATCCTGGTATACACATATCCTGTATACCAGAATATGTGTATATCGCGAAAAAGATTCAAGTCAAGATAACCAAAACCAAATAAAAATGGGCATTATAGTTTCACAATACAATTTAAAAAAAATCAAAATTTTGAAAACTCTCGAAAGACTGAGTCCTAAGTCTGCTGTCTCCGTAAGCGTGAGTGGGATTATTGAACCGAGGGAAATAGCAATTTTTTTTAAAAATCACTTTAAAGTTGAATCGATATTGCAGCGAAGAGCAGAAGTGGAGGCGGGCGGTGGTGGGACTGGTGAACCTGTCCGTATTATAGCTAAGGATCTTGGGTTGGTCCTGAAGAAGATGACCAGAGAAAAATCACCAGGGTACGATGTTCTCAGTGTCGAGCACCTTCACAATGCAGGGCCGCATCTCCCAAGGGTCCTGGCAATGTTGTATACTTTTTGTATTAGGCACTCCTATTTACCTGCCGAACTAATGAGAACTATTGTTGTTCCTTTAGTGATAAACAAGACTGGGGATATATCTGATAAGGCTAATTACAGGCCTATATCCTTAGCCAAATGTATTGACAAAGGTACTTGACGGTTTGCTGGAACAGACTTAACAACTATATACAATTAAACGATGCTCAATTTGGTTTTAGACCAGGGCTGTCGACAGAGAGTGCTATAATGTCGTTAAAGGATACTGTCAAATATTAAACCCAGAGTCAAACACCTGTGTATGCTACATTTTTAGATCTCACCACTGCATTTGACCTGGTTAATTATGACATATTATGGACAAAACTGCATGAAATATCCGTTCCAGCTGAACTTATCACCACTTTAAAATATTGGTACGGTCATCAAGCTAACCAAGTCAGATAGTCTGGTGAGTTATCCAACGAATATGTATTGGAATGTGGGGTGAAACAGGGGGGATTGTCTTCGCCTGTGCTGTGCTGTCTCTACGTAAACGGGCTCATTGGTGCACACAGTGAATCAAGGGTGGGTTGTTCTGTTGACGGTCATATGATTAGTAATATAAGTTATGCCGATGACATGGTGTTGCTGAGTCCATTGGTGAGTGCGTTGCGTAGATGTTATCTGTGTGTGAAACATACGCTGCTGAACATGGGCTCATCTATAGCACCAAGAAAAGAGAGTTATTGGTATTTTGTGTTAACAGTAAGAAACCCTTGATTGTGCCGCCATTAAAACTCCTTGGTGTGCCATTAAGTAGAGTTTGTCAATTTAAATATTTGGGACACATTGTTAACGAATATCTGACAGACAACAATGATATAGAGAGAGAGTGACGTGCATTGGTGGTTCGATGCAATATGCTTGCCTGCAGGTTTGCTAGTTGTAAAAATGACATAAAATTAACCCTCTTCAAGGCGTACTGTCAAACATTTTACAACTGCAGCCTGTGGTGTGACTACACGCATAGGAACTACAATGCGCTTCGAATTCAATATATTAATGCCTTCAGGATGCTAATGGGCCTTCCCAGATACTGTAGTGCTTCAAGCATGTTTGCTGAAACAGGTGTGATGAAATTTATGGCATCTTAAGAAAGCGAACTGCGTCAATGTTATGTAGAATACGGAAGAGCTCAAAGAGTATCTTGAGGTTATTTCGAGATAGTCTTGACAGTCCCATTCAGAGGAATTGGAATAGAGAAGATTTTCCATAATTGGCACACACACATAAGCTTCATTTACATTCAGCCCCTGTCACTACTCCTCGCGCTGCCAGACATACTTCGCTAAATACTGCCGGATATAGTAGGATATAGCAAGATCGAAAGAAGTGTGTATTTACATTCTGCCCTACCACTCACATCACTTTCAACGTTCGACTATGGCAGACGTAGAAATAATTACAGCGTCCGCGCTGTGTCTTCTTGTGATACAAAATTATGTTAATAATTCAAAAAGATTTCAAAAGAAGATATATAGATAGATAGATAGAAAATTTATTTGCTTAAAAACATGGTACATAAGACGATCAATGACGTGGAAATGACATGTTTTGCCATAATTGGCATGCAAAAGAAATACAGCTAATAACACAAACCCGATGTTACACTTTAAAATTATTTCGTTGCTTAAGAGGATATAGTAAGTCAGCTCAAATTCTAATTTCGCCCCCACTTCCCCGCGCGTTATATGCTATGTACCGACATGTTTGTAATCACTAATACTGTAGGTAGAAAGGTCGTTAGACACTTATTTCATTAGGTTTATCATATTTATGCCTGTTTCTTAACGCCAACCCAGTCGCTTCTTATTTTTATAACGGTTATCTCACATTTTAATTTTACGTCGTCCTGTTGCGTAATGTGTATTCTGATCGTAAGCGACACAACTTCTCCCTTCGAAAGCCGGAGCGATACTAATGGGGTAACGGGGCCCGCCGCGTCGATAGTTTAGGTAATATCTTTTTACAGCGAAAATAATGGTATTTTAATAAAAGTAAATAACATAAGCACTGCTTTATAGTTAGTTCAGTTAGTATGCAAAGTTTCATAATCTTATTTAAAGTATTTTATGAATAACAGCAGTTTATTGTTCAGTTTGGAGGTAACTTTGGATTTTTTTTCTATCTAGAAAATTTTACGGAATCGTGTTTTCGTCTAACTCTAAGGACTATCCTTAACATTAATCCTCAACTTTACCATATATTTATTTCAAAATTAATGCTGCAATACTTTCGGCATAACGGAGGATCTTGCTAAGCCACTTGAGGTTATATTTCCCCTTAAAAGTTAGGTACAAATATTCTTGTTGAATTCAAATATTATGTACAATTAAGTACGTATATATACAGATCCACTCTATTTGAATTCTTATACAATAAATAGTTAAATAATATTAAATATTATTTGAGATTAGTTAAGCTATTATTATTTTAATAATTACACTAGAGTATAAAGCAATTTATAATTTTAATTACAATAAAATTATAATTTAAAAATCTCAGGCTATTATGCAAAAATTACTATTTAACTTACTACATTATTTAACATTTTAATAAATAAATAATCAATATGAGTTACTATTTGTTTTGAGAAATAAAATTTCAGTGTTCATTCAATTCCTTAAACTAAATTTTATATTAATATAATAAATTTGACGAATTTATAATTAATTATGTACATAGGTATTATGTTATCTCAAAAAGAAAATTCGTCTTCGTAGATGATGAATTGTGGTTTTTATGGTTGAATTCCCATATAGTTTTTTTTATTCCAGCAGTTCTAAAAACCTGATTGTAGTTTCGTTACTCCACTCGAAAGACATTTTGGCAGATCGTACTTATTTAAATACAAGACGGCACGCACGACCGTTCGTCCAGGCGCTTGGCGCGCAGCATAGAGTAGAGTAATATATACAGAAATAGAGAGCCATCTACTAGGATTTTTTGTCACCCAATATGAATAGTGTCGCCGCCTGGTATCACATCCCTTGAACTAATCTCAATATCATGTTGACTATAGATAGCTGTATGTAGTTATGTATATACTGCTATCTATACTATAGGCGGTTATATTTATATTTTAAGGGATTAGGGTTCAATTAAAGACGTATTATAGATTTCAGTAATATTTACATTTATTTTTGTTATATATATTTAACATACACGATGTAAAAGCGTCTATTCTGCAAAATACAATACCAAATCAAATTAAATATATCCACCGGGTTACCGGAATGATAAATGAAAGCGTCTATTTCGCACAACACTACACAAACATACAATGTAATTCTAGCATGAAACTCTAAACAGACAACAAAGAAACAGAGGGCTAATGCCAACTCAACCAAACTTAATGTAGCAACAACCGAAAATCACTTATATTTTAATAAAACAACAACTTGCTCAGCGCCGGTAGCCATTATGTCATATAAAGTTTCTACTTGCCATTTCCAGAATAACCAGAATTGGTGAGGTCGCCATCTAGCGTACCTTTTAGAATTAAATGTTCGAAAGTTTATGGGGATATAGTACAAGATAGCACTAGTGTCTTTACAAATTATTGAACCCCAACCTAAAGTATGGAAGTGTACCCCCCCTGGCACGCAGTGACCAGTGAGCGACAGAGCAGAATGTGAACACTCACTGCCGCTCGCGCTGCCCGTCCTTTGACTTCCGCACGAAAAACCATTTGGGGGAGCATCGGGCAGTGGCAGCGGCAGCTGCAGTTTCAGCGCGAGTAGCCTGTTTACATACTGCCCTGCCCACTTCCCTGCTCTCTTCCCTGCCCAAAAAGGCTAAATGTAAATGGGGCATCCACACACACACACACACACACACACACACACACACACACACGCACACACACACGCACACGCACACACACGCACACGCACACGCACACGCACACGTACACGCACACGCACACGCACACGCACACGCACACGCACACGCACACGCGCACGCACACGCGCAAGCGCAAGCGCACGCGCACGCGCACCCGCACGCGCACGCGCACGCACGCACGCACGTACGCACACACCCACGCACACACCCACGCACACACGCACGCACGCACGCACGCACGCACGCACGCACACACGCACGCACGCACGCGCGCACGCACGCACGCACGCACGCACGCACGCACGCACGCACGCACGCACGCGCGCACGCACGCACGCACGCGCGCACGCACGCACGCACGCACGCACGCACGCACACAACACACAGTAATAAAAAATATATATTATGAGTGAGGAGACAACGTGTGTACTAAGTGAAGCAGAAACTCCGAAAGAAGAGGAAAGAGGTAGCGAGATAAGTATAGATGAAATAATGAAAGCAATGAAAAGCGTGAAAGCAGGTAAGGCTGCCGGATATGATAGAGTTTCACTGGAAATGCTAAGGGCTGAGAGGAATTGGTGGCAGGCCTGCTGAACACCTTGTTTAATTTATGCTGGGAACTGAAGCGGGTACGGGTAGACTGGTGCATAGCCGTGATAGTCCCAGTATATAAAGGAAAAGGGTCGCAGCAGGACTGTAAAAACTACCGTGGCATCAGCCTTCTTAGCATTGTGGGAAAACTGTATGCTAAGGTACTGATTAAAAGGGTCATGAAAGAAACTGATGGAAAAATTTGGGATGTGCAAGCGGGATTTAGAAAGATTTTTGGCCAAAAACCAAAAGGTTTTTTGTGCATTCATGGACTTTGAAAAGGCCTATGACAGAGTGGATAGGGATATGCTATGGCAAACACTGAACTCATTTGGGTTGAGCGCTGGCTTGATACAGGCATTGGAGTCCCTTTATAGGACTCTAGTGCTTATGTTAGGATCAACGGGGTCTACTCGACTGGTTTGACATCTATAAAGGTGTCAGACAGGGCTGTGTGGCTTCCCCGTGGCTGTTCAACCTATTTATGGACAGTTGTTTGCAAATTTTGAAAGTTGAAGAGTGCGGATTAAGAATGGGTGAGTTATCCGTCAAATGCCTTTTGTACGCCGATGATCAAGTTATCCTTGCGTCGTCGGCGGCCGAGTTGCAAATGATGGTTACATTAATGAACAGATAATTTAAAGAAAGGGGTATGAAAGTGAACGCAAGTAAGACGAAGGTTATGGTTTTTGAAAGAGAAGAAATTAAAACGATTTGTGAAATAAGAATAGAAGGGGAGTTGATCTAGCAACTAGATGAGTTTGTATATTTGGGCTGCGTATTTAGCAGAGATGGGAGATATGATAAGGATATAGAACGACGAGTGAGTGCGGGAAATAGAGTAAATGGGGCCCTGCACTCTATTGTGAACAGTCAAAATGTGTCGAAAAAGGCACATATGGCAATTCACAATGCTGTGTTGGTCCCTACTTTAACGTATGGTAGTGAAAGTTGGTGTGGCGGAAGAAGCACGAGATTAGAATGAACGCAGTAGAAATGCGGTCGTTAAGGAGTATATTAGGGCTGAATCTGAATGACAGGGTAAGAAATTGTGTAATAAGAGAAGTTTGGTGTAAAGAATGGATGAGGAAAGAGTGACAAAGAAAATTTATGTTGCAGAAGTGAATGGCAGAATCGGAAAGGGACGTCCTAGGCGAAAATTTATGGACCAAATTGGCGATTTATTGAAAACAGGACAAATTAGGAGTACCCTTAACCGACGAGCATGTATTCGTAGGTGTATGGATGTGAAGGAGGCGAGAGAGGTGTGTCAGGATCGTGCCAAATGGAATTCTGTAGTCTCTGCCTACCCCTCTGGGTGACAGACGTGAGTGTTTATGTTTATGTATGTAAAAAATATTATCCTATTCTATTTCTAATGTACCACTTATTCACACACACAGTCTTACGTATGTTTTACTTGTCGTGTGTGTATTATTGGAATTTTTTGAAATTTTTTTTTTGAAATTTGGATAAAAAATTTGGAAATTTGAATACGAATACTATTTGCCTACCACTATAATGAGATGCTGGATTAATGATATAATACTCTCTAAATTTTAGATTTAGAAACGAATATGACCAACTTATTCTTATTGATGTGAAGTATAATAATATGTTGATTCGGAAGTAGAATTGGCAGAATAGTCATTACATTAGAATAGTAAAATGCCTGCACATTCATTAAGATGCATTTCGCGAGTCTTAAAGTAGTTACTAGGCGGTGAATTTCCGTGTTTATTCAAAACTTTAACGTGGTAGAGCCACGAGGCAGCTTTACTGTTGCACGTATGGGCCGGTTCAAACCGGGGTGGTACCACGACCTCACAGAATACCAGCGTGAAGTGGAAGCTGATCACTACCATGCTGTTTCTACATGTCGTAACATTGTATAAATATAATAATGTAACTTATGCTTTAAAAAAAAGAGTCCCGTTGGGTTTTTTGACAGATGTTTATTTCCGAACCAGTGGCAGAATTAAAAAATTAATTACAGTAAGAATTACATGTTATAACTATTACTTAAAAATTGTTTTATTCCATAGTAGCACAGAGCATGTAGGAGGCGTAATAACTTCACAAATATGGTGATCACTACCATGCTGTTTCTACATGTCGTAACATTGTATAAATATAATAATGTAACTTATGCTTTAAAAAAAGAGTCCCGCTGGGTTTTTTGACAGATGTTTATTTCCGAACCAGTGGCAGAATTAAAAAATTAATTACAGTAAGAATTACATGTTATAACTATTACTTAAAAATTGTTCTACTCCGTAGTAGCACAGAGCATGTAGGAGGCGTAATAACTTTACAAAAATGGTCTAGTAAAGTCAACAATGAATATATTGATAGTCTAGAAGCCGTTCTAATTACAGTAGTTGTAATATTTCAGAAGAGCAATTTAAAGTTTAACAAGTATCTTACGTGCTTGGCCAGACTGCAAACGCGAACAACGCGACAAATAGCATAATGGTAATTTACCAATCAAATGGATGAAACATCCGTGGAAATCTACTACTATCTACTATATTATTTCCCAAATGTCCAATATATTATGCCCATGTTCGTGATTGATCTTGGTCACCGATGCATTGTTTGCGGGTGTAATTTACGTCATAAGTTTTCTCGGGCTTGTTGCTCACGGAACAAAAGCATCGATCCTTGTTGTACTTTAATTTCAACTTTATGATTCCTAGACATAGGATTTTAAATCGCGTTACGAATTTTATAAATGGCTTTATAATTGTTGATGTATTTCGCGCGCCAAATTCAAATTGTAACAGATAATAGTTTAACTTGCTCCCGTTCAGTCGGGGAGGAATCTAATAAGATAACATAAAAATTACCTACCGCTGGCTCGGGACGGTATCTAATTAGCTACCAAATACTGCCCTAAGAAAAAATATTTTTTTATTTTAAACAAAACCAAAGACAATATGCAATGAGTAATAGAGTGAAAGACAAAGATATGTTCTTTTATTTTAAACCATAACCTGACAATGTTTCTTAGAAGAAAAAAAGAAATCACTCTGAACTTCCGGCGTTCCACGTGTCGCATTACAGAAGGTGCTCCGTTTTTTTTTATACTATTTTACAGTTGTGTCTGGAATAAAAACGTAAGTATTATACTTTTTTGTATTCCTTCGGATATAACAAACCCGTAGATATATAATTTGTGGCATAAAAGTGAAAAGTGAATGCTAAAAATAGTTGTAAATCGAAATGATGTAGAAAAGTACAGACGAAATAGTAAATGTAAATGTCTATATTTACGGATAAATCTAATTGAAAACGGTAAAATTCTAATGAAATTACGAGATAATTTCATATACTTCAAGATTTCGTTCATTTTTCAAAAAAGTCAAAGTTCTATCATAACCTATACAATTGTTCAAAAAACGGTCCAATACCTATATAACAATTGAATAAAACTAAATTTACGGATTTTATCGCGTTTATTTCACTGCTTTTACTTATTTTTAATTCCCGACGTTTCGGGTGCTTTACAGCAACCATGGTCACGGAGGGGACTGAGATGTTTGACGTCCCAATGTCATAGTTAGTCCGGCTACCTTCAGTTTTTGAATATTAATTTTTGGTCCGATTTACGCAAAACGAGCTTATAGTATCATGAAGTCTTGCAGTGGTATGCTTAGGTTTGGGTTTAATTTTGTTAATTATAGGATCCCAAGCAGGTGGCAGCACCCATCCATCTTCTCTATTGAAATTTGGATGTTTTTTAATTTCAATAGCCTCGCGTATCATCCTTGGTAGGAACCGGTGTTCTTTTGCGAGAATTTGTGGTTTATCAAAACGAATGTAATGGTGGGGACGATCTTGAACATGTTCGCAGACTGCAGACTTCCCGGAGCGTCGGTGCTTCACGTCAGCTATATGTTCTTTCACGCGGGTTTTTATGGATCTTTTTGTTTGACCTATGTAAGAGAGACCACATTCACAATCTAACTTGTACACTCCTGCATCTTGTAGAGGGATATTACACTTGACGGATGGTAAAAATTGACTAATCTTCTTCGGCGGCTTGTAGTATGTTTTAATAGAAGCTCGCTTCAAGATGTAGCCAACCTTGTCTGTGACTCCTCTGACATATTGGTAGTACAGCAGGTACACGCTCGACTGTGGCCGGTTTCACTCGGTCACTGTGACGTAGGCGCGGGACCCGAAGCTTGTTGTCTTGCAATACTTGCTTGACGTGCTGAAGTTCGGCGGCCAGATGTTTTCTGTCACAGATCCCTCGTGCTCTCTGAAACAAAGATTTACCCACGGTAGCGGATTTACCACGGTAAAGGATGATGGTGAGATTCAATTCAGAAAAATAAGTAAAAGTAGTGAAATAAACGCGATAAAATCCGTCAATTTAGTTTTATTCAATGTGTAGTGTTCGCGTAAATTTAAGAAATCGTTACCTTTATAACAATTCAAATATTTCGCCACATTTTAACATATTTGCAGGGATTGCGCGAATTTGATCGATAGGGTGATCGATATGGAGATATTTATAAAAAAAAAAGTGAAAATTTTTTTGTATTTTTATTATACAGAAATATTTATCACTTTATTTCATTTGGATAAATTGAATATGTATATAGCAATTTCTGCTGATATAATAACATAATGTGACCTATTGTCTATATATTATCTCTGCTGAATATATATTTATCCATATATATCATAATATGATATGAATATACAACATGTCCCAAAATTCAACGTTAGGCCAACACCGGAGGATATACCTGCCCCGGACTAATTGGGGAAAAAAAGAAAAAAAATATCCCAATTATATTTTAAGTTATATAAAAAAATTAAGTTATACAGAAATTGAGACCGTTTATGATGTTTTTCACTACCATGACCACAAGTTTTTTAATATTTTTTTTCTTTTTTTGTGAGAGTTACAGCCTATATACGTCCCACTGCTGGGCACAGGCCTCCTCTCATTTCTGAGAGGATTTTAGGGCAAGGGAATATCCCGCCTCACTGCCTCAATGCGTGTTGGCGAACTTCACATGTCTTCGAAATATTTTTTTCTTATTTCTCAGACATGCAGGTTTCCTCGCGATGTTTTCCTTCACCGCCGAGCACGTGGTAAATCAGCACTTAAAATTGCAGTTAACAATTTCATTGGTGCCAGCGGGGATCGAACCCGATTTGCTCGCGTACTATGAAATTTACAGCGAACGCTAACCATCTGAGCTACCACGGCTACGACCTTTGAGTACTAAGATAGAATGCCTCGTTTCCAGTAAATAGGGTCTCCGGTCTCCTCCTCTTCGTCTTTTTTATAGGTAAGGGTGACAAACGAGCACACAGTCCAACTAATTGTAAGTGGTTGAGCACACAGTCCAACTGATGGTAAGTGTTTGCACTGGTCCTTAGACATCTACATCTATCCCCCCGTGACCTGTGAGGACTAAGATGGAATGCCTCGTTTCCAGTAAAAAGGGTCTCCAGTCTCCTCCTCGTCCTCAGTAGTGGATTCAAGAAGGATATGAATGGGTATTAATGTTGACTGAAAGAATGTGGACTGAATGAATGTTTTATTTGGAAAGAAAAATTGTACAAAAGGGTTATTATAATATAAATGAATACATAAATGAAAATAACCCCTTGGAATGATGTGATCGCCACCATGCTGGTTCTATAAAAATTCATTCAGAAATTGTAAAAGAATAAAGGTATTGTAAATTCAATATAAAATCATTACAAAAAGTCAAACAACTGAATTTGATTATTGCCGGCTACATTGCAAAAAATTATCGATAAATATACCAACGACGTCACATCACTATTTGCTTCATACATTTCTTCAAATATATTTTATTTCTTGTGTTTTGTATTTTGTGCATTGAATTGTATATGTTTATTGTAAATTATAATAAAAATGTACTTTTCTAAACATATTTTCATTTGTGTCGAAACATATTTGAGTGTGTTATATTATGTGAATTTATTATATTTACACATAGTAACCGGTTGACCGATTTAACAAAATAATGATAATAATGATATTATGTATGTTATGCAGTCCCGGTTGACCGAGCTTTGCTCGGTATTTTTTGCTCGGTTTTTTTTTATAATTCGTGTGTTTTGGAAATTATATTTAGTTACAAATTACATACTGATGAAATACGAATAATATTTTTTTGACCTTAGCAACATAATAGAAAAAACTGAACTGGTTATTTGAATAAAAAATCATGAGTGCAATTAGTTTAATTTAAATTTTCGTGTTTTTAAAAAAATACTAAAAAAAAGGCTCGAAAAAATAGATTTAAAAAAGAAAGGAACTTGAAAAAAAACAAGTTGGTCGGTCTGGGCTCGATCCATGGTATTACGACTTTGTGACCGCCCAATTAAGTTATTTGTAATCATTAATAAACTGTCAAAATTTACCTTCTTATTCTAACGATATTGTAGCAGTTTCTCATTGCTTTAACGGACAAAAGACATTTTCTAAAAATAAATCCTAAAAAAAAATTATTAAATTACAAGTTTCAAATACTTTGGTGTTGTATTTATTTCAAAATCACAAAAATATTAGAGAAATAGTGTTTCAAAGTTCATATCATCATCATCATCATCGTACCCCTACTGTACAAACACTTCAGCACTTCGATATACCGACAGTCAACTTGGCACCGCTGAAGGGACTGTAGCACCGCCCAAATTTCGACGGAATCAAAGGCTTTCTAATAGTCCACATATGCCAGGCAAAGTGGCAGATTGTACTCTTCGGTCTTCTGTACAATCTGCCGCAGGGTATGTATGTGATCTGTGGTACTGAAGCCTTTTCGGAAACCGGCTTGTTAGGGAGGCTGGAAGACGTCGAGTCTGCATGCGAGACGATTCGTAATGGCTCTCGACAACAGCACGTAGACGCGGCTCAGAAGGGAAATCGGTCTGTAGTTCTTCAAGAGAGCGTTGTAGCCTTTCTTAAAGAACAAGACCACCGCGTTTCTGCTCCACGCCTCCGGAGTAGTGCCACCATGGAGGACGGAATTGAAGAGCTTCTGAAGGACTTCAAGTACCGGTGTTCCACCCGCTTTAAGAAGATCTGCTGTAATTCCATCTTCGCCCGGGGCCTTGCCGTTTTTAAGGTGGTGGAGAGCCATTCTAATCTCGCTCAGACTGACGTCCGGGATATCATCGGAATAGTGTCGGATAAGACTTGCTCTTGGATCGTTACTCACACTTGCGTGTGGCTCCAACGATGATGTGTACAGCTGCCCATAGAACCTATCAATCTCACTCAGAATCTCAGGTGTCCTGAAAACGATGTTGCCACACTCAGTCTTCAGCTTTGACAGTTGGCTCTTTCTGGCAGACAGATCTCTGGCAAAGACTTTGGAGCACTGGTTCCGCTCGATCGCTTCTGTAATACAAGCAGTATTAAAGTTGCATAAGTCTCGCCGCATGCATTTGGAGATCTGTCTGTTCAGTTGCCTGTATGCTGTCAAATCTGTTGACAATTGCAGCCTCATCTCCCGTCTAACAGCCATGAGATTAAGAGTGTGATCGGAGAGTTTTTGTGTTTTTCTGCGGCGGGTCTTGCAGAACTCAACAGAAGCTCCGACCGCATGGACAGTTTCCACGAGCTTGTCATTCATATCGTTCACTGCATTGCAATCTTCTAGGCACTCAAAGCGGTTACGTAACTCGAGCTGAAAAGTTTCGGGATTCTGGATTAGAGCACGAGGGGGGACGGAGCGTTGACTTAATTAGACGAGACCTCTCCAACTTAACGTTTAGGTTCAGTGTGCCTCTAACCGGATGGTTCGCTGCCAGTTTTCTCCCTTGCGATCATTGAGACATCACTGAACAGTTGGCGTCTGGTCGTCATAATGAAGTCAATCTCATTTTTTGTCGAACCGTCGGGGCTCGATTATTTATTTATTTATTACACAATTATAACGTCATTACAGTTATTAAACCAATACGATGCTATAACTAACCTAAATATAAAAAAGCTACTGACTAATAAGTAATGATATCTAGTATGAAGTCTATCAAATTGATGGTAAAATAAAATACTAATTAAAGACATTACAATTTTCGATGCATTTGTATGCTGCAATTATGAATTTCGTCTCACTACATGCAAATATGTCAATATCCTGTGAGATGTTATTAATATAGTGTATAACACTTGACCATGGTGCATTCTGAAGCAACTTCGTCCTAGCAGCGGGCACGAGGAGTAATGGGGGACGACGACGAGAACACACGTAATTATAGGCACCCGCATCTTTAACGCAGCGAGCACATCTGGGTGATATATCCATCCACGTAATACCTTCCACACGTATTAATAAGCGTGATGTCTCTTCTCACACTTAATCGGCTGTAACCAACCATTCCCAGTACAAACAGACTCGGATACATCAGGGGAAAACAAGGATAGATTCCGTACTGCTTAAAGTATAAAAATCGCGTGAATTTATTTTGAATTTTTTCAACCATGACACTATACTTGCTTTCATGTGGATTCCAAATACTTGCGTTCGTTTCAAGTTGACTTCTCACGAGAGCATTATATAAAATTTTAATAGTTAACAAATTCTGAAAATCCCTGCACTGCCTTAATATAAAGCCGAGACTCCTGAAAGCTTTTTTACAAATATTTAAAATGTTCTTACGAAAATTAAGTTCCGGGACCATCTCCACGCCTAAGTCTCTAATATATGTAACGCGCGGGATTACGAGGCCGTTCATTTCATAAGCATACTTCTGAGGGTCTTTTGCACGACCATAACTCATGATACAACATTTATTAACATTGAAATTCAATTTGTTTTTCACTCCCCACTGTGCCAATCTGTCAATGTCCCTTTGCAGACTTTGGCAGTCAGAAGCATTGTTTACTTTCAAAAAAATTTTTAGATCATCGGCAAATAGCAAACACTGCGCCTCTTTAACGACCGTAGGAAGATCATTAACCATTAAAATAAATAATAAAGGGCCAAGATTACTCCCTTGACTCACACCAGAATAAGTACAATACGGCTGCGATTCAAAACCCGCGAAATCTACGTATTGTTGACGTCCGCTCAGATAATTCGCAAAGAAATCAAGTAAACTAGGTGTAAAACCTAACTCCGCAAGCTTTACCAACAAGATATCGTTATCAACGGTATCGAAGGCTTTTCGGAAATCGAAATATGCAGTGTCCACCTGGCTCCCAGCATCCACTACTGGCACCACATAATTTATAAAGGACAATAAATTACTCCCAGTACTTCGAGCTGGCCGAAAACCATGCTGAGCTTCAGTAAACTGCGAGTTCACTTGATTATAAACATATTTATAAATAATCGACTGAAATACCTTAGCGATTGCACACAATACGGCCACCGGTCTATATGACTAGATACCGCGTTAAACACATCATTGCATGATTCTGTTCTTTATGGTTAATTTATTTTTTTCGCAACGTAATTATTTAGTATGGGAGCATTACAAGCGTATTGTAAAATATATTGATATTGATAAAATATGTATACTGGATAATCTTTCTTACCGTATGGAAAAAATTGGATGTAACATGTGAACAGAGTAGAAGTCTATGGCACTGATATTTTACAAAAAAAATTAATTAAATAAATAAATTAATGAATTCTATCGAAATCCAAATAATGTCCCTCCTAGCCTGGTGGCAATTAAATTTATTGTTTTATTGCCGTTGGTAAAGTAGAGTGGATATGTTTTAAATTTCGATAGATTTTAATTTATTTATTTATTTAATTCAAAATTTTTATTTTCATTTTTATTTTTTTGTAAAATATCAGTGCCATGGGCTCTACTCAATGTAATAAATACATATTTTATATAGATTTTGAGTTTAAATAGCATACAGATTTAATACAGATTTTAGCTCTTTCTACTACAGATAAAAGGTTCAAGCCATCTGGCAACACTGGGTTAATACTCTTATTAGTTTGTGGTTGTCACTAAATTTAAATCTTTTTTTGTGTGATTTAAATAAAATAATAATGGAAATTCCTGTGGTGAGTGGAGCTATTCAAGTTATTTAATTGTTACATCTTAGATGAAGTAAAAAAAGGTAGATACAGCGCGGCCTTTGTTATTGGTGAAGCCAAAAAAACTCCGCTCCTTCATGTAAGCACACGCGTTCACGCACACATACGCATTAAACTACGCTCATTTTCGCTCAGTACTTCCCGGGGCGTCGTGCAGTAAATTTGCCTACAAAATGCCGTCCTGTATAGTTAAATGATGCAAAAATAATACTAAAGTGAACAAAAAGTCTGAAACAATATCGTTTCACTCGTAAACACTCATTTAACTATATTTTGTTATTCCAACACAATTTTGAAGGTTATTCGAAGCACGAATGTCAATATTTCGAGATTACGTAACGGGAGAATGTTGCCAGTATTTCTTATTTCTAATGGTCCAAGATTTGGGTAATTAATTTTAGGCTAAGTTATAAAAATATATGTAGTCAGCATATTTTTTTCAATTTGTTGTAATTATGTTACATCAAATTGAACTTAAGGTAAATATTTAATTTTTTAAGTCGCTGATGTTTCTGTTTTAATTGTTGAGCACTTACAAACCATTTTACTATCAAAAAATATTTATGATTTTAGACTACCAACGAATATTTTAATAAGACATGAATTTTTTACGTGGTAGAGCCATGCTGCAGTTATAATATTAGTAGTATGGTTATAGCACAAATGGGTCGGCTCGACCGGGGAAGGACCACGCTCTCACAGAAAACCAGCGTAAAATAGTAGCTTAATGTTGCTGTTTCGTATGGTGAGTGTAGAGAACCGGAGACCCTCTTTACCGGAAACGAGGCATTCCATAGTAGTCCTCACGAGTGATAACGCATCTGCTTTTGATTTGTAATCAAGGATATATTATGTAGATGTCTATGGGCTACAGCAACCACTTACCATCAGGTAGATTGATGCTCGTTTGTCACCCTATCCTATAAAAAAATTGAAGTGTAGCTAAATAGAGGAATAATAATGAATAAGGGTAGGTAAATGCCATCTGCGATTGAAATTGTGATTGGCTCCTAACACTAAACGCAGACAAGTGTACAGTTCTACATATAGGGAAAAATAATCCACGAAACACATATTATCTAGGTGATCACCCATTGTCTTCTGTTGAATCACAAAAGGACCTTGGTATTACAATAACCAGTGACCTCAAATGGGAAACTCATATCCTTAACATAGTAAAAAAGGCAAACTCCATGATGTATATGATTTGAAGAAGCTTTATGTGTCTCACTCTTCATCTTTTTTTGGGAACAGACAGATATACTTTCGCTTTTCCATCGCATATTAATCTTGTAGTTGTAGCATTGAATCTCGATTTTCAGGGACTTTTGAAAAAAGGTGGCAACACTTCTCTGACTCACACAAAGTTATAAAATTGGTTACAGTTTCTTGTTCTAGGTGCGATATCTACCTTTTTTACTTCATCTGAGTGTTACATCTTGATTTCTTTGATTTTAGTACCTAATAAGTTTGTTAATTATTAAAAATATATTCATACTTCTGTGAGCAAAGAAATTTAAAAAAAAAAAACGATTGCAAATGTTCATTAAAAGTTTTACCTATTTAGTCTAGTCTTCATTAAAACTAATTTTACATATATTTTTTTTTGTATTTCAGCAAAAAGGATCACGTGTTTCCTACGAGCAGCGTGAAAAAATGTTTGAATTCATGGTGGCGCATCCCGAAATCGGGTTGCCGGCGCAGATGCTGCCCGTAGGAAATTAAAACTGCAGACAGAACTAGCCACAATTTTGAACAGCTGTGCCACAGGAGCAACAAAAAGCTCCGAGAAATGGATAAAGGTATGTCTGTGTTTAGGTGCTACAAGTTCATGCATATTGTAGTGCTAGTCTAGTGGATCGCTTAAAGCCAACTTTTTTATGTATGCCTACAAATGTGCATTCTCATTCATTCATAAACACTCACGCCTGTCACCCAGAGGGGTAGGCAGAGACTACAGACTTCCATTTGGCACGATCCTGACACACCTCTCTCGCCTCCTTCACATCCATACACCTACGCATGCATGCTCGTCGGTTAAGGGTACTCCTAATTTGGCCCGTTTTCAATAAATCGCCAATTTGGTCGATAAATTTTCGCCTAGGACGTCCCTTTCCGACTCTGCCATTCACTTCTGCAACATAAATTTTCTTTGTCACTCTTTCCTCATCCATTCTTTCCACATGACCAAACCACCGAAGCATTCCTTTCTTAATCCTGGTCACAACATCATCTTGCAAACCACACTCTTCTCTTATCACACAATTTTTCACCCTGTCATTCAGATTCAGCCCTAACATACTCCTTAACGACCTCATTTCTACTGCATTTATTCTACTCTCGTGCTTCTTCTGCCATACCCAACTTTCACTACCATACGTTAAAGTAGGGACCAACACAGCATTGTGAATTGCCATACGTGCCTTTTTTGACACATTTTGACTCTTCACAATAGAGTGCAGGGCTCCATTTACTCTGTTTCCTGCGTTCACTCGTCGTTCTATATCCTTATCATATCTCCCATCCCTGCTAAATACGCAACCCAAATATACAAACTCATCTACTTGCTCGATCAACTCCCCCTTCTATTCTTATTTCACATATCGTTTTACTTTCATCTCTTTCAAAAACCATAATTTTTGTCTTACTTGCGTTCACTTTCATACCCCTTTCTTTTAATGATCTGTTCATTAATGTAACCATCATTTGCAACTCAGCCGCCGACGACGCAAGAATAACTTGATCATCGGCGTACAAAAGGCATTTGATGGTTAACTCACCCATTCTTAATCCGCATTCTTCAACTTTCAAATTTTGCAAACAACTGTCCATAAATAGGTTGAACAACCACGGGGAAGCCACACAGCCCTGTCTGACACCTTTATGGATGCCAAACCAGTCCGAGTAGACCCCGTTGATCCTAACACAAGCACTAGAGTCCCTATAAAGAGATTCCAATGCCTGTATCAAGCCAGCGCTCAACCCAAATGAGTTCAGTGTTTGCCATAGCACATTCCTATCCACTCTGTCATAGGCCTTCTCCAAGTCCATGAACGCACAAAAAACCTTTTGGTTTTTGGCCAAAAACTTCTCCGCGATCATGCGCATGGAGAAGACTTGATCTGTACATCCCATTCCCTTTCTAAATCCCGCTTGCACATCCCAAATTTTTCCATCGGTTTCTTTCATGACCCTTTCAATTAGTACCTTGGCATACAGTTTTCCCACGATGCTAAGAAGGCTGATACCGCGGTAGTTTTTACAGTCCTGCTGCGACCCTTTTCCCTTATATACTGGGACTATCACGGCTTTGCACCAGTCTCCCGGTACCCGCTTCAGTTCCCAGCATAAATTAAACAAGGTGTGCAGCAGGCCTGCCACCACTTCCTCTCCAGCCCTTAGCATTTCGAGTGAAACTCTATCATATCCGGCAGCCTTACCTGCTTTCATGCTTCTCATTGCTTTCATTATTTCATCTATACTTATCTCGCTACCTTCTTCCTCTTCTTTCGGAGTTCCTATTTCATTCAGTTCATACGTTGTCTCCTCACTCATAAACATGCTTTCAAAATATTCCTTCCATCTCTTTAAACTCAAAACTTCATCATTCAGAATATAGCCATTCTCATCTCTTATAGCATTCATTATAGGCTGTTTTGAACATCCCCTGGCAGTTCTTACGAGTTTCCAGAACATTTTAATATTTGCCTGGAAGTTATCCGATATTCTTCTATCATTCTTATCCGTTCTTTCTTGCTTTTTCCTTTCAACTACTTCTTTTACTCTTTTATTTAGATGTCTAAAGACTGCCTTTTTTCTTTCAAAATCATCATTCGTACCACTTGAATTACCAGCCTTAGTTGCTAGTAAATCTAGCCATGCTCTCTTCTTTGCTTCAACTTCCGTACGTATCTCATCATCCCACCATAACGTATTATTTTTCCTTTCATTCTTTCTTTTACTAACACCACATACTTCGGTAGCTGCATCTACTAAACCTTTCTGAACATTTTGCCATACATTCTCCAAGTCTAACTCATTCATACATAATTCATCCAAACCACTTACGTTTTCTTTCAGTCTACATTTAAACTTGTTTTTCTCACCTTCATCTTGTAATCTTTCTGTTCTAATACGCTGTAACGCAGTGGTAGACACGGATGACCGATGGCGCCACCGCCTGAATAGACCATTAATTCGGCATAAAACCAAAAAATGATCCGTTCCTACGTTTGACCCCCGGTAAACCCTTGTATCCACCACTGCGCCCCTCAATCTTTCATCCACAATTATGAAATCTATCATGCTTCTATCATCACCTCTTTCCCAAGTGTACATGTGAATCCTCTTGTGGCGAAAGAAAGTGTTCGTCACAAAAAGATTCTTTTCCATACATACAGTGAGGAGGCTTTCACCATTCTCATTTATACTTTCATCACCAAACGTTCCCAATATCCTTTCATAACCAAGCCTCCTCACCCCCAACTCTTCCATTAAAATCTCCTAGCATAACAACATTTTCATTTCCCTTACATTTCATTAATACCATCCTTACCATTTCCCAAAACTGCTCTCGGATATGAGTGGGCTTAGACATGTCTGGGGCGTAGACCCCTAGTACAAACAACTTCTTTAAGCCCACTTTCAATCGTATCCATAGCAGTCTTGGGCTTACACATTCATACTCTTTCACACATTGCACCATTCTTTCTGATAGGATGATCCCTACTCCCTGGCATGCCCGCTCGAGCTCGTCTACACCAGACCAGTATGCGGTATACATGCCATGTGTAGTGACATCCTTCCCCTTCCGTTTCGTCTCATTTACACATAACAAATCTATTCCTCTATCATACATCACCTCGCATACTTCACCCATTTTATCATTCATTGCTCCACATACATTCAACGTAGCCAGACGGGCCTCTGCAATCCACTTTTCGCCCCTCCGGGAGACAGAACGTGACGGGTGGCGAGCCTCGTCGCCGGTTTGTGCATTCTAACCTTTATTAATGCAAATATTTGATAGTGTTGGCAAGACTGGTGCAGCGATGTTAAATGTAAAGCTGCCAAAATCCACCGTGCTCAGCAGCAGACTGGTGGAGGGCCTGGACCTGCACCCTTATCTGCCATGGAGGAATCTCTAATGGCATTTATTGGCCACGAAGCAGCAGAGGGCCTTGCCGTTGCTGATACCTTACAGGTACTACAAATTCATATTTAATTTTTAGGATTCAGTACTATCCATGCTTCCTTTCGATTTCATAAAAAAAATGCAGCTTTGTAGTGTAACTTGTATTTGTACCAAACAACAAATATTTATTACAAAAATTAATAAGTTGCTAAATGTATGTTCATAGTTATTCAAAATTTACTATTAAATATCTAGCAGTATGAGTCCACAATAGAATAAACTCATTCTAAAGAAAGGTGCATCTGCATATTCTTGTGTATATATATACAACTGATAGAGATCCCTAACCCCATTTATAAGTGAGAGAGGTAGGAAGGATCTACAGTTTCATTTCGTTTTGTCTTTACAGATTCCTGAAGGTGATGCAGAAGTAGAAGCTGGTGGTGACGAAGATGTCCACAATCCGGTTGTGGATGATAGAAAAACAACGAAAAAACGTAATTATATTGATTACTTTTTATTGTTTAGTTTTTATTTCATGTCTTAATATGTTGTATGTTGTTGTAGAAGATAGACTTGAAGTGTGTCTGGAAGTTCAGGCTGCAGCCATGAATACGCTCTCACAGTCTATGAATAATTTGGCTGCAGCCATAAATAATTTTGCTGCAGCCCTCAAATCCATGGCCAATAAAAGTGATGAATGAAATTTAATCTAAGGTAGGTCAATATAATTAAATAATTTTGATTAGTATGAATTATTTAAGTTTAATTAAAAGAATAAAAGATTATAAACAAATAATTATTTATAAATTGTTATTAATAAAATGATCTTTCTATTAATTGTTGTCGCACTTGAAGACCCCGCTCATATATTTGTATCTCTCCATAATGATCTGCTGTACTCGCTTCTGGTGCTAAAGCCTCTTCATCAACTGTGTCGAGAAAACTAAGTCCTGCTGTTATGCAGACATTGTGTAAAACTGCACATGCATTTACAATGCAGCCTACTTTTGTTGGTTCATACTCCATTTTTCTTAGTAAGCATCAAAACCTTGACTTAAGAACACCGAAACACCTCTCAATACTGTTCCTTGACCTTATATGTATGTTGATATATTGACTTTGAGGTGTGTTTTCTTCAGCATTAAGGATCATGGCTCCAAGGGATATCCGGAATCACCTGTAATTCAAATAAACAACTAGAACATTGCAAATACTGTTTTAATTGAGATTGTTTGTTTCAGATTTATCGACAATATTGTTTATTGCAACACCTAGAAGCCAGCATTACCTTCACCATTAAGGTTCATCATCACCTTTTGTAGTGCACTAAACCTCCATATAAAGGAATCGTGTGTTGCACCAGGATATCGTGCAAACACGTTTAATAATTTTAAGGAACTGTCACAAACCTTTGAAAAGCGAATTCAATTAATACACAGTTTAGGTCACTTGCATAATTAATATACAGAAGTCATAATGATCTTATTATTAAAATTCAAAACCAATGTCCTTAATTTTTTGTAAGGTATTTGTACTTAAATATAAATGACACAGTTCGGAGGGATCAACAAAACCGAGTGCAGCCATGTGGTGAAATTTAATTTATTTACCATTTGTGCATTAAGGGTGTGTTCACCCTTTCTATATACATAAAGTTCTTCATGTTGTGTTGGCTTCTGATTGCCATCAATATAGCCCAATACTTCAGGAATTCCGAATTTTTGGTAATTTCTGCAAATGAAAATAAGACTGATTGTGATACTAGCTTCTTAGACATTCGAAGGATAAAACTATGTTTGTCAAGGTAATTAGGTTCCTACTTAGAAGATAATTGTTATTTTTTATTTATTTTTACATTATTATAGTTATAGTTTTTAAAATTTTAATAATTTGTTGTAATTTCTTATTTAAATGTTGACATGTTAAAATAATAAACCATTTATGTAATATGAAAGTATTTATTATTTATGAAGTTTTCTGACAAAATACTTTTAAACATGTTTATGTCCCACTGCTACTTATGTGCACAAACTTCTCATAAGGGGTATAGCCTTATATCTCACTCTTAGCTGCTTTGGGTATTTTAGGAAGACGGCACATACTGCTGCTGTCTGTAACCTGGTCAGTCCCTTAGTTGCCTACTGAATGAAAACCACATGGATTATTTCGTGATGGTAGCAGGTTTGTTATGTGGTAGCCACGCTGCAGCTACATTATAGTTGTAGCATGAATGGGTCGGCTTGACCAGGGGGAAGGACCACACTCATAGAATACCAGCGTAATGCTGTTGTGTTTTGTATGGTGAGTGTAGAAAATTGGAGACCCTTTTTACTGGAATAAAGGCATTCCAACTTTGTCTTCAGGGGTGACAAAACATTTACATTTTGATACTTAATTGAGAATAAATGTGAATGTCTATGAGCCACGGAATCCACTTACCATTACATAGACTGTGCTCGTTTGTCACCCAATGCAATGAAAATAAAGGTACCTAATTTAAATTTGCATCGGGAAAGATCACCATAATTTTTGTATTTTAGTTTCTTATTGATACAGATATTATACATGATAATACCTACCTACAGATTCCTATGAATAAGTATGCTATATGTACCTATGTCATTTAAATCTTGAGATTTACCTTAAAACAGTTGCTTCCATTTGAGGACGATTTGGAAAATTAATCCATTTTTTGATAATTTTAGGTTGATTTAGTGTGGCTACTGCCTCTCTAATGGCTCTACTGGAAGTAGGCTGGCTAACTTTGAAGTCCACATCCTTTGTTAAACTTTTTTTAATAGGAGCCTTGTGCGAAAAAATGTAACGCGCAGAGTAGCTAAGTACCAAAAGAGAATTAAAATAAGTAACAACTTAGGTACGGTACTGAGTTTACTATCTAGATACCTATTTACCTTTAGTTATATAGGAAGTGAGCTTGAATATTGATGTTGTTGCCAAACAGGCTTTAAATCGTTCACAATAGCCAAGGCCAAGTCCGGGGTGAGTCGGTAAGTCAAATGGAAGTTTGGGTCCTTATACGGATTCGACAAATTGCGAAACCGTTTGTTTCGGATCATTGTTTGCATCCGTAGCTTCTCTTTTTCGTGGTTGCGGACTCGCCTATGAAGAATTAATGCTACTATGCCAGACATTGCTTATATCTGTAAAATTAGAGATAGAAAACTTATAAAAACACACCTTAATTCCAAATATTCACAAAACTATAACTATAAACACTCACGCCTGTCACCCAGAGGGGTAGGCAGAGACTACAGACTTCCATTTGGCACGATCCTGACACACCTCTCTTGCCTCCTTCACATCCATACACCTACGGATACATGCTCGTCGGTTAAGGGTACTCCTAATTTGGCCCGTTTTCAATAAATTGCCAATTTGGTCGATAAATTTTCGCCTAGGACGTCCCTTTCCGACTCTGCCATTCACTTCTGCACCATAAATTTTCTTTGTTACTCTTTCCTCATTCATTCTTTCCACATGACCAAACCACCGAAGCATTCCTTTCTTAATCCTGGTCACAACATCATCTTGCAAACCACACTCTTCTCTTATTACACAATTTCTTACCCTGTCATTCAGATTCAGCCCTAACATACTCCTTAACGACCGCGTTTCTACTGCGTTTATTCTACTCTCGTGCTTCTTCTGCCACACCCAACTTTCACTACCATACGTTAAAGTAGGGACCAACACAGCATTGTGAATTGCCATACGTGCCTTTTTCGACACATTTTGACTCTTCACAATAGAGTGCAGGGCCCCATTTACTCTATTTCCCGCATTCACTCGTCGTTCTATATCCTTATCATATCTCCCATCTCTGCTAAATACGCAGCCCAAATATACAAACTCATCTACTTGCTAGATCAACTCCCCTTCTATTCTTATTTCACAAATCGTTTTACTTTCTTCTCTTTCAAAAACCATAACCTTCGTCTTACTTGCGTTCACTTTCATACCCCTTTCTTAAAATGATCTGTTCATTAATGTAACCATCATTTGCAACTCGGCCGCCGACGACGCAAGGATAACTTGATATCGGCGTACAAAAGGCATTTGAGTTAACCACCCATTCTTAATCCGCATTCTTCAACTTTCAAATTTTGCAAACAACTGTCCATAAATAGGTTGAACAGCCACGGGGAAGCCACACAACCCGTCTGACACCTTTATGGATGTCAAACCAGTCCGAGTAGACCCCGTTGATCCTAACACAAGCACTAGAGTCCCTATAAAAGAGACTTCAATGCCTTTATCAAGCCAGCGCTCAACCCAAAAGAGTTGAGTGTTTGCCATAGCAAATCCCTATCCACTCTATCATAGGCCATTTCCAAATCCATGAACGCACAAAAAACCTTTTGGTTTTTGGCCAGAAACTTCTCCGCGATCATGCGCATGGAAAAGACTTGATCTGTACATCACATTCCCTTTCTAAATTCCGCTTACACATCCCAAATTTTTCCATCAGTTTCTTTCACGACCCTTTCAATCAGTACCTTAGCATACAGTTTTCCCACAATGCTAAGAAGGCTGAAGATTAATAATGAATGAATGAAGAAGAATATTGAAGTAATTATATGAAAAAATGTTTTATACATAATTGCAATTAATTTATGTTACGTACCTTATACTTAGAAAAGCTTATTTATCTATTTTAATTACCAATATTTAAGTTTTCGCCAGCCTCAGGGGTCTCGGTAAAGTTTTCGATGCGAACTGTCACAATTCCCGAAAACGAATGTCAAATTCATCCGAACGGCGAATGTGAATAGCGTTTCATTGTTTCCGTTCGAAAAGTTATCGAATCCGAGTCGATTTGCCTTTCCGAGGCGATTGTGAATAGCCCTGCTGGTCCACTTCCTGTGGGGTCGCTTCTGGAAGAAAGAGTTCATCATAAAGAGTCCCTCTTTCTCCATAAAGTCGGCCAGCTGCTGGCCCCTTCGGTTCCGTTGCCCTACTCCAAATTTCCCTACCTTCAGCTCACCGCTTTCTCTTGCGCCTAGTTTTGCGTTGAAGTCTCCCATCAACACCGTGTAGTGGGTTTTGGAGGAATGCATAGCTCTGGAAATATCCTAATACATTTCCTCCACCTCCTCATCGGGATGTGCCGAGGTTGGTGCGTAAACCTGTATGACCTTCAGCGAATACCGTTTGGTGATTTTGAGTATCAGGCACGCGACCCTCGTCGACACACTCCCAATCTTTACAACGTTGTTGGCGAGGGACTTGTGGACGATAAATCCGACACCTCCTTGGGACAGATGGTCGCCCTCTCGGTGGTAGAACAAGTTGCCGGACTCAAGGATTGTCGTGTCCTCCCCCTCTCTTCGGACCTCGGATAATCCAATAATATGCCAGCGCAACTTGTCTACCTCTTCTTCCAGCTCCAGTATCTTCTCGTCAGTCCTCAGGGTGCGTGCGTTATATGTTGCCAGGTCGAATCGTTGTAGGTGGCAACCGAACCTCCACCGGAGATTCTTAGCACCCCCTGCCTCGCTGTTACCATGTTCGCCACCGTAGCCAGGAATAGCGGGGCCGCCAGGGATTGGGGGCCGTTTTTTTGCATAGTTATTCATGGGGGGATATTTGCCATAGTTACCACGCTTGGCGAGCGGGTTGGCAACCGCAGTTTTTTATTATATCACAGTTGTTATCAGGAAGATGCTGCTGCCCATCTCCTGCCTGTCTCCCTCTGTCGCCTCTTACGACACCCACGGGAAGATATGGGGTAGTGGATATTCTCAACCGCCACTACACGGCATAAAAAGCAAAGTTCATATAATTGAATTGAATTTCGGAAAATAAGGGTTATGTTTGATTCCTATTTATTTGTTTTTTTTTGTCCGGGTTACGAATAAAAACACATAAAAACATAAAATTATATTTGTTTCCAAACATTTTCATATAGATTTCTCAAAAAACAAACTTGTAGAAATTATTTTATTAATATTTTCGTGGCTAAAAGTGAAGTATCTACTACTACTATGCTTTTTAAAGGGTAATTTATGAATGTTATTACTATATCTACAATCTAAAAATTATTTTATTCGATAGTTTATACACTCAAGAAGAATTCCTTTAAGTTTTATCCAAAAATATTGTCTCAAAGTGAAAATATAGCAGAATTTGCAAGTTAGGGAAAAATTTTCATTTTCTGCCATTTTAAGGTCCCGAGCGAACGGGAGTATAACATGTCGCGACCTCTCTGATCTTACGGGAGGTTACGTGTCACAATATGTCCATATTCATATTGGTATTTCCCAATTTATATTAACTGCCATATGATGGTGATGTAAGATAATTTATTTCCTTTTTTATCCTATAGGTGTCGTCAGAGATGACTATTGCCAAAGCCAGGAAGGTCTCATGGCATTGGAAGATAATGGTAAAATTCACTACTAATGAACATAGCCCCCGACAATAGATTACCTAGCAGGGAAGATATTGGCCATAGTCGCCACGCTTAGCAGGTGGATTGTTAACGGCAGTTTCTTATTATTTTGTGTTTGTCCATCTCCCATTTCACTTTCCTCAATTACCCCTTACGACACTTATTGCATAAACATTGTTTAAAATAATTTCAGGCATTTCTATAAATGCTTAATAAAGTCAATGACTACACGATCCACTTGATTGTAAGTGTATTATTTGGAATTTACATGAAAGCAAATCGTGTCATGTTCATAAAAAACTCATAATAAATATACAATTTTTTTTCAAGCAGTACTGAATCTATCCTTGTTTTCCTCTAATGTATCCGAGTCTATTTGTACTGGGTATGGTCGATTGCAGCCGCTTGAGTGTGAGAGAGATATCTCGCACATCAAATATTATTAGTATTAGATAAAGGATTCATCATCATCATTATCATTACAGCCCTTCACAAGTCCACTGCTGAACATAGGCCTCCCCCCAAGTAATGCCACAAAGCACGGTCCTGAGCCACCTGCATCCATCGACTTCCTGCATATCTTACTAGGTCGTCAGTCCATCTAGTGGGTGGTCGCCCTAAACTACGCCTACCGGTACGAGGCTGCCACTCAAGAACCTTTCTTCCATCGGTTATCGGTTCTTCGAGCTATATGGCCGGCCCATTGCCACTTCAGCTTACTAATCCGCTGGGCTATGTCGGTCACTCTGGTTTTACTGCGGATATCTTCATTTCTGAGTTTATCACGCAGAGAAACACCGAGCATAGCCCTCTCCATAGCTCGCTGAGCGACCATGAGTGTCCTCATACGGCCAGCAGTGAAGGGCCACGTCTTAGATCCGTAAGTCATCACTGGCAACACGCACTGGTTGTACAATCTAGTTTTCAGATATTAAGGTATACCTGACAAGAAGATGTGTCGTAATTTTCCGAACGCTGCCCAGCCGAGTTGAATCCGTCGATTGACCTCTCGGTCGAAGTTGGACTTACCTAGTCGGACTATTTGTCCCAGGTAAATGTACTCATCAACAACTTCGAGCGTAGTGCTCTCAACAACTACCGGAATAGGTGTGACATGGACATTAAATATGATCTTTGTTTTGTCCATGTTCATATTAAGACCTATCCGTTGGGAGACACCACTGAGGTCATTGAGCATAGTGCTAAGGTCCTCCAGCGATTCTGCCATAAGGACTATATCGTCGGCAAATCGAAGGTGAGTGATATACTCGCCATTGATGTTAATACCGTATCCTTTTCAGTCCAGTAGCTTGAAAACGTCTTCCAACGCAGCGGTGAAGAGTTTCGAGGATATAACATCACCCTGTCTTACACCTCTCTGCAGTTGGATAGGTTTCGAACTCCGGTTCTGTACTCGGATAGCCATCGTAGCCCTACTGTACAAACACTTCAGGACTGCAGCACCGCCCAAATTTCGACAGAATCAAAGGATTTCTCATAGTCCACGTACGCCAGGCAAAGTGGCAAATTGTACTCTTCGAACTCTGGTTCTGTACATAAAGTATTACGTGGATGGATACATCACCCAGATGTAACCGCTGCGCTAAAGCTGCGTGTATCTAATAATTACTTGTGTTCTCGTCGCCGTTCCCCGTTGCTCCTTGTATTCGCTGTGGGACGAAGTTATACGCTATGTCAATATAATCTTACAGGATATTCACATATTTACATGCAGTCAGATGAAATTCGTATTGCAACATACAAAGGTGTTGAACATTGTTTTTAAGTAGTAATTTATTTTATATACGTGTTGATAATTACTATTAATTATTCATAGTAGTTAGTAAATATAACTGTAATGATGTTATAATTATGTAATAAATAAATAAATATATCAGCGTTTGAGAATCAAGCTGCAGTGTTGCCAGACCTGCGATTAAGATGGAATGCCTACTTTCCAGTAAAAAGAGTTTCCGGCTTTTTACACGCACCTTGGTGGACATATACGCTACGACAAATCGTTACGATCAGACTGTACAGTTCGAACGTTTATCGTACATGGCATACAAGCCATATACGCTACGAGAAATCGTTACGATCAAACGGTACAATAAACAGTGCCGACGCGTGTCAGCAATGGCTTCGGCGGACGACGTTTAGCAGTTGTTGGTTTAATATACGCCCTGAAAGAAAAAAAGTAAAGCGGAAAAAGCGTAGCATCTGGTGCAAAGAATGGCTAATGAAAAGAAGTGTTCATTCTCATGTCAATTTCTTGGCGGAATTAAAGATGTTTCCAAAAGACTGGCACAATTTTTTTAAGAATGGATCATGATACGTACTTACATCTACTGAATATGGTAGCACCAATTATCGAGAAGCAAGACACTGTTATGAGAAATGCTATTCCACCCCATGACAGGCTTGTAGCCAGGTACAGGTTTTTACCAACAGGAAGAAATTATGAAGATTTGAAATTCTCTCGTATACACGTTACGATCAGTCGGCACAGTTCGTCCGATTCCGATTAATCAATTGAAATTTTCATACTGTTCCGTTCGACTGCACAGTCTTAAAAAATCGGACGAAACTGTACAGTTTTATAACATACATGTAGCGATTTATCGGCACCGTTCGAACTGTACAGTCTGATCGTAACGATTTCTCTTAGCGTATATGTCCACCATTACAGCGTGGCTCTCTACCATGTCAAACTGGCTGTATTGCAAGTTGTATGGTCAGTGAAATAATAGTACATTACGATAACACTGTGAAGTTAGCGCACGATCAAAGCGAGAGCACTAACTTTACACATTTTAATAATCGGTTACTTAAGTTTCGTGTATCGTGCATTATTTTATATTACAACAGACTTAAATCCACTTTTTTCATTGAAAATTTGTAGAAATAGTGATTATTTGAAGTTTTGTTAGAAAATACAGAAAATCAATAAGTTACAGTACAAGAATTATAATATCAACCTAAAGATTTTATTAAACAGAACCAAAGGTCCAACAAGACTCGATTTACGGAAGTTTTCTATGATCCAGATGTTGATTTATCAAACCTAAATTTACAATGGTCCTTTTTTTTAGAATTGTAATATGACGGTAAATGGTAGTAATAGTAATTGTGTTTTTAATAATTGTACTTAAGCTAAAAATGTACAAAAAGTTTAAATTACTTTATGTCAAGTGTTTGTTTTATATTTTTGATCAAATGATTAAAGGTTTTGTTTGTAATTTAAAGTATTTTAATAGATGTTCATAATAAAAGTTACGTTTTTTTTAAACAATAATTAATACGTTACGTATTTTTTATTGTTTCAAAAAAATTAAGGTTTTAAAGATTATAAATAGTATAAATTTTAAGCGTGACTTAAGTAAAACATACCGTACAATAATTGGCTATTTAAGTCCCGTATTACCGTGACTCAAACGTGGTTTTAAGTCACCGTGTGCTATAAAAGCTTTAACTTAAATTTGCCCAGAGTGGACAATGTAATCTCTTAAGCAAAAAGCCTCTAAACTCTTATAATCCTCCACTTCTAAGAAAATGCTGCTTCATGTACAAAAGTTAAAATTGTATGCATGTAAATTAAAATAGTAAGAGTGCATTTATCACGCAACTCTACCAGCATCACCTGTAACGCTAAATGTATTGTAGAGATATGTAGCAGCAAATTTAGGTTTAAAATGTAGTTGTATTTTTATACAACTACATTTTAAACATAAATTTGCTGATGGTAGAGCCAAATTTGCAGCACGAATGAGTCAGGTTATTGCATTTTGTTAAATCCTCTATTTAGGCTTTAGTGAAAATATAGCAGGTATAGAAATAAATCAGAATGAAATCTTCAAAAAGCTGAAGGGTCTCGAAATTAGCAAAGGTGCAGGACCGGACAATTTACCTCCGGTATTTATAAAAAATAACGCAACTAGCCTAACTTTGCCTTTATATATTATCTTTTCTTTTAACGCCTCGCTGTGTTCGGGTACTTTTCCAGCTTTATGGAAAAAAGCAAAAGTAGTTCCAATATTTAGGAGTGATGATGAGAAAGATATACGTAACTATAGGCCCATATCAATTCTCTCGGTTTTCGGAAAAGTGTTCGAATCATTAGTTTGTCCAATAATTCAAATGCATTTCAAACGTTTCGTTTCTGAGCATCAACATGGATTCTTGCCAGGTAGGTCTACCACCACTAATTTAGTTAGTTTCACTTCCTCATTATCAGAAGCCATTGACTCGCAAAAGCAGGTGGATACCATATATACGGATTTTAGAAAGGCATTTGACAAAGTTCCGCACGGAATACTTATTGAAAAATTATCGTATTATGGGTTTTCAGGCCCGGTGCTAAAATGGCTTTCATCATACTTACACGACCGTTCTTTTTATGTAGTCGTTAATGGGTTTAGCTCTTCAACCAATCTGGTAACGTCAGGTATACCTCAGGGCTCGCATCTTGGCCCAATTTTGTTTAATATATTTGTAAACGACATTGTTTTTTTTAATTGTTTTGAAAACTCCACACCATACTTATATGCCGATGATTTGAAAATAACGAGAACAATTTGTTCACCAATTGATTCGATTTTATTACAGAACGATCTAGATAAACTAAGCAATTGGTGTAAATCTAATGCCATGAAACTCAACTGCAGTAAATGTCTTCATATTAAATTTACTAGAAAAAAATAATATTACTCCAACGACATACAAATTGTACGGTAATAGTCCTAAGGAAGTTGAGCTCTTGAAAGACTTGGGTGTTATACTTGATAAAAAATTGACTTATCTGTACCACATAGAAAGTGTAATAAACAAAGCTTCTAAATTATTAGGTTTTATTGTGCGACAAGGTCGAACTTTTAAAGAAGCTAAAACAAAAGTCTGTCTTTATACCGCTTTGTCCGCAGCCACTTATAGTACTGTAGCGTTGTATGGCGTCCACATTATTCTACACACTACTTAAGACTGGTGCGTGTTCAGAAAAGATTCATGTGGCATCTATCATACTCAGCGAAGATTGAAAAAACGGTGGTGTCCTATAAAAAAAGGCTAAAATACTTTAATATCATGACTCTTGATCAAAGAAGAGATTTGTTAGATTTAATGTTTTTATACAAATTACTAAGTAATAAGTTAGACTGCCCCAGTTTACTAAGTAAAATTAATTTTCGAGTACCACGCAGATATCCGCGTACTGCTATTACTCCAGTCATGCCTCCACGCACCAGGACGGTCTTCGGCGAGAACTCCACAATCCCTCGTTTATGTAAATTATATAATAATTCCAGTCAGTTAATTGACATCAACATTAATTAATTCGCCTAACACCTTTCGTAAATTAATTATCAATAGCCTAGTCAGCCAGTCATCCTGAGTGTGATTTTTTTCTCATATTAATTATTACGTATATCTTCTCTATTAAATTCTAATAATATATATTTAGTTGGGCTAGATTATGATAGTTGTTAAGTTGTAATTTTAATTGAAAGACAAGTTATTAGTTTGATTAAATCTCTTTTGTTGTTTAAATTGATAAGGTTTTACAGGCTTTTACCAAAATTACTATTGTGTTTTTTAGTCTGTTTCTGATTTTGTTTTCTTTTTCTGTTATTAACTTATTTCTGATTTATATACTAATACTAGCAAAAATAGCACGTAGTGTTTACCTTTAAATGATTTTACATACTCTGTGCAAGTAATATAGTAATTATACTTTAAGAAATAACGTATGTATTGTAAAATCGCTGGTAGACCCAATAAATAAATAAAATAAATAAATAAATAAATTTTCTATCGAATTTACCACGGAGTGTACTCTTAGGAATTGTTCGAATTAATTTCAGTCGCAAAATTTCACCAAAGCGATATAGCTCACATAACCATCCACATCATCTGGATGCTTGGCGGTCCACTACTCTGCCATTTACTAGGAGTTTTCTTCCGCGCAGGACTTTTTGTGGGTTTGTTTACCACCGGCGATTATCACGGACCGATAGATCTTAGGAACCTTCAAGAAACGAGTACTACTAAAACTAAAACTACTCCATTTCAAAAGGCCGGCAATTGGTGTAGTTGTTGTTCATGAGACTGCATTCTCTTTTAAAAAAGATCAACCAGGATAGGAGCACGCTCTTACAGAATACTACAGTGATACAACACAACAATGCTGCTCTGTTTGTTCTCTTTACTCATCATAATGAATATAGAGAACCACACTTTCTTTTTTACTGATAACGAGATATTTGATTCTTAATCGGGAAGAGATATATATGTCTATGGGCTACAGCATCTACTTATCATTAGGTAGACTCTGTGTTCACTTCGTCATTCGTCACCCTTATTTTATGAAAGAAAGATTCATCCCAAACCAATGATTGCCCTTTTTTATCAGTGTAAGAGCGTTGGTTTTTATTTCCTTCGGATAGAGTACGCTGGCTCTAAAAGTAAGGAAATCTTAAAAATATGAGAGAGTTCAGCACACTATAATAACATTATAGTTCCAGTATTTCTATTTCATTATAATATATCGGCTTGGAAGTCAACTCCCACTTCTCTAAAGTGAAACTAAAATTCTTAATATAGCTAAGGAGCTTATGTATTCTTGTTCGTCAGTGTAAGAGACGAACAAGAATACATAAGCTCATTAGTTAATGTAGCTTGTCGAACTTCTCTTGTTGCACGGTCATTACACGGTCCACAGAGTTAGAAACTCATACAGGTTCCCTAATCATAATGAGAACAAACCGAACACAAACTATAATTATATGAAAATAACGGCAAAGTATTTTTTTTTTCGGTGCTTATCCAGTTCACCTGTCAATCGCGGCAAATTTACAAGTAGTCATATTAGGGGTGAGATAATAAAGATTAATAAAGCATTCTAAATGTTGCTCCAAATGTCTCATAAAGTCGTAAAGTTTCGTGTCCGGATAGTCAAAATCAAAGGTCACAAAAATCGTTTTTTGCAAATATCTTGCTTCCTATGGATTCAATGCTACTTGTACTTAGTATGAAAACTGTAGATAACAAAATCCTCTATAACTTTTGTTTCGTAAATTTTCATACACTTAACAGTTGTTGCAGTACAGCGCAGAGACCGCGCTGCACATATCCATTCGCAACATAATGCAAGGTCAACCGTAAGTCCCGGTAAATAGTATGGTGTATAAAGTAAAGTAAGTTACAGCCTATATACGTCCCACTGCTGGGCACAGGCCGCCCCTCATTTCTGAGAGGTTTTTAGGGCAAGGAAGTGTCCGCCGCGCTGCCCCAGTGCGTGTTAGCGACCTTCACATGTCTTCGAAATATTTTTTTTCTTATTCCTCAGACATGTAGGTTTCCTCACGATGTTTTCCTTCACCACCGAGCACGTGGTAAATCAGCACTTGAAATTGCAATTAACAATTTCATTGGTGCCGGCTGGGATCGAACCCGAGTTACTCGCGTTCTGTTATATTTACAGCGAGTGTTAACCACCTGAGCTACCATGGCTCTTTATTTATTATATGGCGTATAAAGTCTATATCATTAAAAATATATAATTATGAATAATTTATATTATTTATCAATACATCATATTTAATATTATTTTTCATTCATCGAATATTATATATTTGTTATACAATACTTACCCATTCGTTTAATTAAAAAAAAAAATGTTGAGTGAAATACTTTAAATATATTTTAAGCCCTGGAGCGGCACTTATCCACCCTTAGAGACTTGCCTGACTTGTCTATTGGTTAAATGATGGATAAATTGAGGATGTTTTAGTAACTACTGCAACTCTACTTGGTATTACAAATATTTTCGCCAAGCACGGTGAGTATGGTAAAATATTACAGAATGGAAAAATATAAAGCGTTCTTCCATCAGCCGATTCAAACAGCTGATCATGATGAAGAATCTGTTTTAATCCCTCTTTTTTGTAGAAATATTTGAAATTTAAAATATAGATAAAATAATTAATTCAAAATATTGAGGTAGACTTTATGAGATTTTTAAACAAGAAAAGACAGAATAAAGATTTATAGAAAAAGTAAAGTAATGTAAAGTTACAGCCTATAATCGTCCCACTGCTGGGCACAGGCCTCCCCTCATTTCTGAGAGGGTTTTAGGGCAAGGAAGTGTCCGCCGCGCTGCCCCAATACGTGTTGGCGAACTTCACATGTCTTCGAATTCGAAGGTTTATAGAAGTTTCGAGCTAATTATTTCTCATTCTAAGATTAGGCACTTATTTTTACTTAAATGACTGGACTAAATGTCATGTCCGACAATACTCTTTGTAACAATATTTGCGGCTTCATAATATATTTGCTTCTTCCCGCGTGGAAAAAAACGTATTTAAAAATGTATGGTAGACGTAGAAAATAGGTCTAATGTCTGCCTCATTCAAATAAAATTATGCCTGATTGGAAACACTTATGAGACCACAAATTAGATCCAAACTTAAGACGATAATGAACGGCGAGGTAATGTTTAGTGACAGAAAAAAGTGGATAACCAGTAGGATTAGAATTAATAAATTGAGCATGGGCTCATTTTATGAATTCTAATTTCTATTCTATTTCTAATTCTTAAAAGTATCAAGATGTTTTTTATAGGATAGGGTGACAAATGAGCACACAGTCCACCTGATGCTAAGTGGTTGCTGCGGCCCATAGACATCTACATCTATCCTCGATTACAAATCAAAATGCAGATGCGTTGTCACCCGTGAGGACTAAAATGCACTCTACACTCACCATACGAAACACAGCAGCATTAAGCTACTATTTCACGCGGGTATTCTGTGAGAGCGTTGTCCTTCCCCGGTCAAGCCGACCCAACCGTGCTACAACTATACTACTAATATAATTGCAGCATATCTCTACCACGTATGTTGTAGTTATAACATCTTGATACTTTTACTCGTAAGCAATTTTCAATGTACTAAAAGGTAGGATTCATTTCTAGCTTAGGAGTTCAGTGTGTGTACTGTTTTATGGTAAAGAACCAGTTTAATTACGTGATGTGAGGTATTACTTCTTGGTCTTCATAGATATAGATATCCGTTCAGCCAGCTTCATTTGAAGATAATTGCAGATATCCATGAGCTGCAGTTATCCTTTACCGACTAGTAAACTGTAAGTTTGATTTTCACTTCAATTTTATTTAAAAAAATGAGTTACGTGTAGTAGTTTTTAAAAGGAAACATGTGAAAGTAAGAAGAAGAGAAGAAGAAGAAAGAAAGAAATTCATGGAGATATATTGAAATAAATTTCTAAAATCTTTTTAATGTTTTATTTAAACCACGTTTTAAATTGAAAACAGTTAAATAAATTTAAATTGCCTGATCTAAAACTTCTCAGTCCCGCAACAATCAATTCGATTTGCTGCAAGTTGCCGCAGTAAAGTCTCGGAAGTTTTTGTAACAATGTTCCGCAATATTATCACGGTATCGTCTACCTGAGCGTGGAATATTAAGGAGAAACTTGCAAAAATAAATGCAGCATTACTTCAATAAGGAGCACTTGAATGAATGTTAAAGTTAAAAAAAGTTACTTAGTTCTTAAACGTGGGTATAATTTGCATAGAATTCACTTGCTCTTAATTAAGTTAAGCCGCGTAAGATAAGGTAGGTGACGCGTCAGGAATAACTACGATCTTATTTAACGAGGCAAACATCATTTAATAACTAAACGTACTCCGAATCTGGTGATTCAGACATACAGAATGGGTGGAAGAGAACTCTTTGACCCAAATATTGGTATAGTGATCCAATGAAAGCAGGTCTACGCATGCTTCAAGCTGGTAACAACTGGAGATAATCTCTTACCATCATGTAGTATGTAAGTTCGTTAATCACTTTTTTATACAATAAGGGTGAGAAAAGAGTAGACAGTCTACTTGATGGAAAGTGGATGCTGAGGCTCATAGACATCTACATCCATCATCTGTTAAGAATAAAATGCAGATGTCTTGTCACCCCTGAGGACTAAGATGGAACGCAACGTTTCCAGTTATAAAGGTCTACTCTATTTTACACGACACGCTTTACGCTGGTATTCAGTGAGAGCGTGTTCCTTCTACCTTCCCCGGTCGAGCTGACCCATTCGTGCTTCCACCATAATACAGCTGCAGCGTGGCTCTACCACGTATGTCATGAATGAACTCAAAGAAATATTTTCTTTGGGTGCTTGTTAAATCATTCCACTTTTATTTTCGGTAAAATTTTTGTGACAAAAAAGAAAATAATGCTAAGTGTAAGTAATTATTGCTGTGTAACTACTCTTCTTTATTTAGGCTGGGTAGGTACTCAGACCAACGAAATTCGGTTTATCAATAAACTACTCGAAAGTGACTTTTGTAAATTTACCGCTTCAGTATTAACGTCGGCATTTATTACGTACAAAGTTTATGTGTCACGTTCATATCACACCTGTCTCGGTAGTTTTTGGGAGTACTAAGCTGGAAGTTGTTGATGAGTATGTTTACCTCAGACAAATATTCCGACTAAGTAAGTCCAATTTCGATCGAGAGGTCAATCGACGGATTGAACTCGGCTGGGCAGCGTTCGGGACATTACGACATATCTTCTAGTCAGACACATCAAAACTTGAAAGCGGAAATGCACAACCAGTGCGTATTTGCCAGTGATGACTTGCGGATCTGAGACGTGGTACCTCACTGCTGACCATATAAGGAAGCTCAAGGTCGCTCAGCGAGCTATGAAAAGGGCTATTCTTGGGGTTTCTCTGCATGATAAACTTAGATATGAGGACGTCTGCAGGAAAACCAGAGTGACTGACATAGCTCTACGAATCAGTAAGCTAAAATGAAAATGAAGCAAGTCATTTAGTTCGAAGAACCGACAACCGGTGGGGAAGAAAGGCTCTCGAGTGGCTGCTCCGTACTAGACTACTAGAGTGACGACTTGTGAAACATGAAGTAAGTCGATGAATGCAGGTGACTCAGGAGCGAGCCTTGTGGCATTCCTTTTGGGAAGGCCTATGTTCAGCACTAGACTTGTGAAAATCTGTAATGATTTAAGTATTAAACTCTTCTTTTTTAAAGACGTTACCTTCACCTTAGAATTTTCTCACGTATCATGGACAATTATTTGAATGCCATAGAATGCTTATTCTGTTTGGTATTCGAACTCATGTTTCGTAGCTCTGCAACTATTTGTTAAGCTTGTGTGCAATAGAGCCGTCAATGTCTTAAAGGAAAGTAAAAACGCTGCTGATCATTCACTCACGTCAAGGAGTGATTTAGGTACGACATTAGTCAAATGGTGTATTCGAACCAATGACTTTCTGAGTATACAATCTGCCCTACAACCTACAATTAACACCTTTGATTATTAGGCTAGTTACTAACATCTCTTTAAATAAATAAAATTCAGATTTATTTTGGGACCTTCTTGACAGCCATTCCTTCTTCGAATAAGAAAATGTTTTTACCAAGTAATCTTGAAACCGCGTACAATCAATTGGCTAGAACGCAAAACTTTGCCCATTACAAGCTAAGATCGGAATCCCGGAAGATTCACAAACAAGTGTTACGCAGACTAACCACAGAAACTTCTCTGAGAGTGGTAATCCTCTCAGTTGTTTGTAACTTATCCATTCGGAATAAATCTTTAACAAAGCTAGAATTATAGCTTTCTCCGGAAACGAACATTAGCAAATAGCATACGTATTGTTAGCTCACTGCCTTAAGCTTTTAACCGACTTCAGAAGGGAGAAGGTTCTCAATACGATATATCTAGGTTATGTATTTTACGCGATATCTTCACCAATTGAAACCCGATCTTCAACACAAAGCTAGGCACAAGAAAGAACGGTGAGCTGAAGGTAGGGAAATTTAGCTAGGGCAACGAAACCATAGCTGCCAGCAGCGAGATGACTTCATGGAGAATGAGAAATTCTTTATGATGGACTCTTTCTCACAGAAGCCCCCACAGAAAATGGACCTGCTCGAGCCCCGACTGTTTGACAAAAATGAGATTGACTTCATTATGACGACTAGACGGCAACTGTTCAGTGATGTCTCAGTGATCAACTGATAGCGATCAGCGACTGAAAACTGACAGCGATCACCGTATGGTTAGAGACACACTGAACCTAAACGTTAAGTCGTAGAGGTCTCGTATAATGAAGACAACGCTCCGACCCCCTCGTGCTCTAATCCAGAATCCCACCTTTCAACTCGTGTTACAAAACCGTTTTCAGTAGAAACAATGACTTCAATAGTATATCCCAAGGGATCATTTTGCGTTGTACTTGGTTAACCATAAATGTCTTAGGCATGGTTTGTTGTCCAAGTTACTAAGGATAGTACAGAAGTTCAAAAGAACAGAAGAACATGAAAGAAAAGAAGAACAGGAGTTCTTCAGTCCCGGAGCATTCGGAATTGGTGTAGTGATCACTCACAATATAATCGGCGTCCTCGTTATCAGAACGTGGCTCACGAATTCATTCAGCTGCATATCCGCTGCCATCGCCGATCTCTTCATCTTCGCCAAGTAAATCATCTTCTTGCAGCCTCATTCAAGAAAAGAAAAGAGCTTACTCCTTTCTAAAAGGCCTACAACGCACCTGCAACTCCTCTGGTGTTGCGGATGTTCATGGCTGGCGGTAGTCACTTAACATCAGGTGAACCGTACGGTCGTTTGCCCCCTCTTCTATGAAAAAAAAACTACTCATTTATAATATCTGAGGCTAAATCATCTGGACTGTTTACTGATTCAATCCTTCTAGGTTTAGATACCATAGTAAAAGCCATAAACAAAATGAACATAGATAAACAAAAAAGTCAGTAAATCCATTTTTGTCATACAACACTCCACCATGAGTCCCTAGGACTCACACTCGATCATATTTACCTTTCCAAACGACGTGAGCACGTAACCGCTCACCTATGCGTCCTGCGCCTCATTGCAGGAAGGTACTAGAAAACGCAAGTCTAAACTCTAAAAAATAAACTATTTTTTTGTTGTTTAAAAATGGTGGTGAGTCCCGTGAACTCAGGGTGGTGCATTAACGGTTAAGTATTTGTTTTGTTAACCTTTCAGCTCGTGTTACAAAACCGTTTTCAGTGTCTAGAAGACTGCGATGCAGTGAACGATATGCATGACAAGCTGGAAACTGTCCATATGGTCGGAGCTAAGTTCTACAAGACCCGCGGCAGAAGAACACAAAAACTCTTCGATCACACTCTTAATCTAATGGCTGTTAAACAGGAAATGTAGCTGCAGTCTTCAAAAAATTTAACAGAATACAGGCAACTGATCAGACAGATCTCCAAATGCATGAAGCGGGACTTACGCAAATTTAATACTGTTTTGCCGGAGATCTGTCTGTTAGAAAGAGCCAACTGTCAAAGTTAAAGACTGAGTGTGGCAGCATCGTTTCCAGGACACCTGAGATTTCGAGTGGGATTTAGAGGTTCAATGTGTAACTGTACATGTCATCGTTGGAGCCACACGCAAGTGTGAGTAACGATCCAAGAGCAAGTCTTATCCGACGCTATTCCGATGATAACCTGGATGTCATTCTGAGCGAGAATAGAATGGCTTTCCAGCAACTTTAAAAACGGTAAGATCTCAGGCGAGGATGGAATTTCAGCGGAGCTTCTGAAAGCGGGTGGAACAACGGTAGTTAAAGTCCTTCAAAAGTTCTTTAATATTATCCTACATGGTGGAACTACCCCAGACACGTGGAGCAGAAGTGCGTCTGGTTTTGTTTTTCAAGAAAGAATACAAAGCTTTCTTGAAGAACTATAAACTGAATTCTCTTCTGGACCGCGTCTACGTGCTGTTTTCGAGAGTCATTACGATTCGTCTCACACACAGGCACGATGACTTTCAGCCTCCCGAACAAGCCGATTTCTGAAAAGGCCACACACATACCCTGCGCCAGATTGTACAAAAGACCGAAGAGTACAATCTGCCATTTTGCCTGGGGTATGTGGTATGAGAAAGCCTTTAATTCCGTCAGTTTAAATTCGTTATTTAGTTCCGGGTGGTGCTACAGTCCCTACATGTTCAGCCCTTCATGTCTTCATCCCGTGGCCATATTGACTGTCGGTATATCAAAGTGCTGTCGTGTTTATACAGTAGGGCTGCGATGACTATCCGAGTACAGAATCAGAGTACAAAACCTATCCACCTGCAGAGAGGTGCAAGACAGGGTGACATTATAACCCCGAAACTCTTCACCGCTGCATTGGAAGATCTTTCAAGCTACTAGACTGGAAAGAATACGGTATTAACCTCAATGGCGAGTACATCACTTATCTTCAATTTGCCAACGATTTAGTCTTTATGGTAGAATCGCTGGAGGACCTAAGCACTATGCTCAATGACCTCAGTAGTGTCTCCCAAGGGATAGGTCTTCAGATAAAGAAGGACAAAACAGAGATCATGTTTAATGTCCATGTGACATCTACGCCGGTAGTTGTTGGGAGCACTAAGCTCGAAGATGTTGAGGAGTACGTTAAGCTGGGGCAAGTAGTCTGACTAGGTAAGTCCAACTTCGACCGAGAGGTCAATCCACGGATTCAAATCAGCTGGGTAGCGTTCGGGCAATTACGACCCATCTTCTCGTCACGTATACTTCAAAACCTGAAAATTATATTGTATAACCTGTGCGTATTTTCAGTTATAACTTACGGATCTGAAACGTGGTCCTTCACTGCTGGCCGTATGAGGACGTTCAAAGTCGCTCAGCGAGCTATGGAGGGGGCTATGCTCGGAGTTTCTCCGTGTGATAAACTTAGAAATGAGGATATCCGCAGTAGAACCAGAATGACCGACGTAGCCCAATGGATTAGTAAGCTGAAGTGGCAATTGGTCGACCATATAACTCAAAGAACCTAAAACCGATGGGGGAAGAAAGTTTCTCGAGTGGCAGCCTCGTACCAGTAGGCTTAGTGTAGCGACTCCCCAGTAGATGGAGTGACGACCTGGTAAGACATGCAGGACGTCGATGGATGAAGGTGGTCCAGGACCTTGCTTTGTGGCATTCCTTGGGGAAGGCCAATATTAAGCAGTGGACTTGTGAATGGCTGTCATGATGATGATGATTTTAATATTTTTTTTAGTAGTCCCATATAAATTTGTAGAAAGATTTCTACTCATAAATATGGTTGACTTTTTGTGTTATGTTGAAATCCGTAAAATTATTTACATTTAATATCTATTATTTATATTAATTATAGGCTGCGAGACATTCTATCTCAACTCTTAGGAATTCCAACGCACCTGTTGACTTTTTTATAAAAATAGTAGCCACTTACTATCAGATAGGCTGTTAGTTGGCAATTCGATATATAAATCAATAAAATAAATTAGTTATCTGTGTAAGACGAAGTTTATTGCTTATACGTAGTAATTACATACATACGTATACATAGAGAGAACCTGCAATTCAACATAAATTGAGTCAATATACTTGTCTCGCTTTTTCTTATTTAATTTTCGAATAAGGCAAAAATAGACAAATCTATTGAAAGATATTGCGTATTGTTAGTAAGATATTGCAATTGTATTACTGCCAAATATGTATTAAGTACACTCCATAGAGTTAGAATATACAGTATATTCTAAGTCAGTACACTCGTATGTTTTTATTTAATACAAAAATGACATCCCTTTTAAGTAGTATTATGTGTGACGTTACTTTACGTTTACGTTAGTCTTTAATTTATAGTGATTTCGTTCGTAATGTTAGCTGCAATCTACATCGATATATTCGTCTTTGTTTTGTAACTTTACTTTTTTTATTACTCTATATGCCTGAAAAAATTTTAAAAGTAGGACTTGGCTTATTATTATTCGAACGATCAAGTAAATTGATTTCTAAATCAAATGATGATAATTATTATATTACATTTGAAATATTCGATTCACAAATGTTAAAAATTAATAATTAGGAAGGGAAATCTTGACAGACACACGGTGCATGAGCGAGCTGGATCCTATTTGTAATCCCATTTTTATATTCTGAGCAACGATCTGTCCCGGCTTTACACGACTGTTTTCTAGATCTCGACAACAATGCCATTTACCGGGTCCAATTAAAGTGTGTGTTCATCGAAATCTGACCAAAGTTTCTGAGGTGCTGATATTTCATATACGCGGTAATTAATTTTTATTTCCTTCTTTATTATGAACTCCCTCAATTGCGTGCACTATCGCCGTCATTACTAATCTCAGCACCACTACGCCCAACACCACTATCCTAGGAAAGACACGACACCCTCGTTAGTACGACACGTGTTTCGCCTCTACACGAGGCATCCTCAGGTAAAGTTGACTCTGCGGTGGCTGACCGTTAAGATTATCGCTTATTTACAAAATATTAGATAGTAGCGCTCCTTTTCTGGATATCTAAGAGTTAAGAGTCCGTCATTGTAGGTACCACATCTTACCTATACCTATCACAAGTAGCATTTTTATTTTTTTGTAAAATATCAGTGCCATAGGCATCTACTCCGTTTACATGTTACGCCCTATGTTTTACCAGACGTTAAAAAAGGTCATTCAGTATTTTTTTTTTCCATAAAACTAGTTACAAACTGCCACCAAATAATAGCGCTTGTGTTTCTGTGTTCTCGTGTAAAGGATATAGAGAGCCAGTGTAATAATATGTTGTGAGGCGTTCCATCTCAGTCCTCAGTGGTGACAATATTTCTTGAGCTTTATTTTTGAAGTTAGCTGTAGGTGTTCATAGATTGCAGTAGCCGTTTAAATTCAGGTGGATAAAAATAAAATATGAAAATTATTTGATGAAAAATATTCAATAATTAAAACTACTTTTACGGATTTTATTGCATTGGTCCCCCGTTACCATGGGTGCTGGAAAGCACCCGAAACGTCGGGAATTAAAAACAAAAGTAATTAAAAGTAAAATAAACGCGATAAAATCCGTAAAAGGAGTTTTAATCAATGTGTAATGTTCACGTAAATATAAGAAATCATTAATATTCAATAATTTCCGTACAGAACCTCAATAAATACGAACTCACGAGTAAATTACCAACGCAGGAAGCAAAATAAGAAATGAGGTAACAGAAGCCGAAAGGACAAACAAAACAATAAATATCTAGTGTGATAAATTATTACTCACGACTCATGAAACCACTTCGTCGGAGAATTACTACGCCCGAGGCACATGAATAAAGAAACCGTACAGAGGCAAAGCTTCTCAGGAGCTGTTAAAATTTTTACCTATTTTGGTAGGGTTGGCACAGGAAAATAACGAGTAAAATAAAATAAACGACTCGTATCAGCTTTTATTGTATACTTTTTTATTTAAGATATTTTTTATAAAAACTACTAATTCTAAATATATTATTATAATTTTTGTTCTTTAAAAATTTGTTGTGTCTTGTAATTTAATGTTTTTTTTATATAGGAGAGGGGGAAACGAGCATACGGCTTACTGATGGTAAGCCGTATGCTCGTTGGAGTGATTACCGCCGCTCATGAACAAATAAATAATAAATAAATCTTATGTAAATTTTTTTTTAAATAATCTATTGGAAATCAATCACATTGCATATCAAATATACAATCTTGCATACGTTTTAATACTTCATTACCAATATTAACAATGTTTTTTTTTTTCGAGATAAAAATATTCGCAAAATTTTTGCTCGAGCAATTCTTACATTCATTTCAGATACGTTCTCTCATTGGCTGGAACCCAAAAAAGTACCGTCATTTGTTGAAAATAGTTGAGTGTTGTAAAAGCATTTCCAAATAAATACTTATTTTACAGCTAGTTTTTTAGAAAAGTTGATACAGGATTTTCGAAGTAATCGAATTCGAAGTAAATTGCCTTTTTTATAATTAAATAGTATTTCAAATTAGACCTTCTCGTGCGACAGCTTTTAATCAATCTTGTCGTTTTAAATAATACTAAAAAAACATGAATCTACGTATTTAATTTATAAATGAAATTATTCAATTGTAAGCATTATAAAAACAACTATTCAATCACTTACAGGTAGGTAGGTACTACGTTTTCTTTCAATGTTGAGGTGTAAGGTATAAGGTATTTATCTACCACATTAAAAAATGATATTTTTGTAGAATAGGACTATGTTTACGGACTTTATCGCGTTTAATTTTCTTATTTTTAATTCCCAAATTTCGTTATAGTACGAAAATTAAACGCGATCAAATCCGTAAAATTAGTTTTATTCAATATGTAGTGATCACATAAATATAAGAGAGGTATTTTTATTTGTTCTATTATTGTTCATAAAACAGTACAGTACACCAAATTAACCCATTATTACATTTCATTTTACACGAATAATACTTAAGGAAAATTGGCACTCTGAGTTTGAGGCTGGCCGAGAGGCCGAATAGGAAGAGAACTGGCGAAACTTCATGTATTTCTGTTCACTAGGATTTTGACCTGAAGTAATTTTAAGCGTTAAAACATACTTTGTAGGTTTGTTCGGTTCCTTTACAAGGTGTCTGCTTTTTTAAAATTTTAAAATAAGTCAATGTACCAATTTAAAAACTGTGTTAAGAAATGATATCTCAAAATTATTTTTCTTCCAATACTCTGTGAATATAAATTTAGGAAATATTGATTTCTTAAATTTACGCGAACACTACGTTTGAATTGAATAAAACTGAATTTACGGATTTTATCGCGTTTATTTCACTACTTTTACTTATTTTTAATTCCCGACGTTTCGGGTGCTTTACAGCAACCATGGTCACGGGGGGACTGAGATGTTTGACGTCCCAATGTCATAGTTAGTCCGGCTACCTTCAGTTTTTGAATATTAATTTTTGGTCCGATTTACGCAAAACGAGCTTAGGTTTGGGTTTAATTTTGTTAATTATAGGATCCCAAGCAGATGGAAGCACCCATCCATCTTCTCTATTGAAATTTGGATGTTTTTTAATTTCAATAGCCTCGCGTATCATCCTTGGTAGGAATCGGTGTTCTTTTGCGAGAATTTGTGGTTTATCAAAACGAATGTAATGGTGGGGACGTTCTTGAACATGTTCGCAGACTGCAGACAGGAAGTCTGGAGTTAGGAATGGTATACGTGTTATGTGTGTGTTTGTGAGCATTTGTTATTTGTACCTTTATAATGCATTGATGAATGTTTGAGTTCTGTGTATATTTGTCTATAGTATAATTATGTCCTTCTTCTTCTTAAGTTGCCGTCTCCTTGCGAAGGTTGGCAATCATTAGGGCGATTTCAACTTTTGAGACCGCTGCTCTTAACAGTGATCTTGTGCTCTTCCCGAACCACTGGCGCAAGTTCTTCAGCCACGATATCCTTTTGCGGCCAGGCCTCCTTCTGCCTGCCACTTTTCCCTGAATGATAAGTTGAAGGAGTTCATATTTTTTGGTGTTACGCATCACGTGCCCAAAATATTCCAATTTCCTCCTCTTTATGGTTGTAAGTATCTCTGTGACCTTCCCCATTCTTTGTAGCACGGTGGTGTTTCGTACGCGGTCTCTCCAAGAAATTCTTAGCATACGTCTGTACACCCACATCTCAAACGCTTCCAGTTTGTTAGACATGGCTTCTGTCAGCGTCCAAGCTTCTAAACTGCAAGGCAAATGCTTCTGACGTCATGTCTCCCACCAATTCTAAGTGTATGGCCTTGGTAACCATACAGATGAAAATAGATATATAGGCCTTGTGAGTCTTAGCGCCTTCGCCTTTAGACATGAGAACTTGAAATGGGCCTGTTAAGTCGACTCCACTATGTAAAAAAGCTCGACTTGGAGTCACTCGCACTTGTGGTAGATCTCCCATTAATTGGGTTCTGGTAATGGCGCATTGTCTAGCGCATACTAAACATATATGAATGTGTTTCTTGACTAAGCCCTTTGCTCTTACTAACCAATACCTTGATCTTATGTAACACAGCATCAACTGTACACCTCCGTGTAGTGTCCTTTTGTGTGCATCACTTATGATTAAAGGTGTAAGACTGTTCTTCTTGCTTAATATAATGGGATGTTTACTATTTTCTGTTAAATTAGCAAGTCTTAGCCTTCCGTCCACCCTGAGAATATTGTTTTCATCTAAAAAAGGATTCAAACTTTTTAATTTACTATTTCCTTTTATTTTTTTATTTTTTCTCAAATATTCTATTTCTCCTTCATAATCTTCTCTTTGAACAATCTTAATGCACGAAATCAATGCGTCTTCTAATTCATTTGTCGTTATTGGAACACTGACATCAGATTGTTTCTTGTAATTTAGGAATCTTTTACATAATGTTATTGTTGTTAACAGTTCACTTAAAGTGTTAAAAATTTTGAATTTATTTGTCAAGGTTAATTCATTTCGTTCTTTACTTTCTATCTTTAAATTTACTAGTATAGTTTCTTTTGCTTCGAAATCTATTGGTACTATGTTCGGTCTTCCAAATCTTATTTTGTCTCTAGCCATTCTGGCCCTTCCCACCACAACTTACACTGTTTTAATTCCGTCACTAACATGCCTCTAGATGCGATGTCGGCGGGGTTATCAAGAGATAACACATGGTGCCACTGACTGTTGTTAACATTATCTGTTATTTCTACAACTCTGTTAGCAACAAATTGTTTCCATCTATTCGGTGCACCGAACAACCATGAAAGAACTATTGACGAGTCTGCCCACGCCTATATTTGAACTGATGGTATTCTCATTGCCAGACCGATTTGCTTAAGAAGTTTGGAGAGTAAAACAGCTCCGCGAAGCTCCAAGCGTGGCAAAGTCACGGTTTTCAAAGGGGCCACTCGTGTTCTCGCTGCAATGAGTGCTGTCTTTATAGTGCCATTGTGTGTCACGATTCTGCAATATACGGCTGCTCCATATGCACGTGATGATGCGTCGCAAAAACCGTGAATTTGTATCTGTTGTTTGTTACAGTTCATTGTGTGCAACCATCTCGGTATGGATACTTCGTTGATGCGCTGGAAGTCTGCTCGTAGAGTCAACCATTCTGTTTCAAGGGTGGAGCTTATTTTGTCATCCCATGCAACTCCTTCCAATCATAATTTTTGTACAAACATTTTCGCCATGATGACACTCGGTGCAATCCATCCCAAAGGATCGTATATTTTTTGGATGTCTGACAGGACGGTTCTTTTTGTGACAATTGATGAATTTTCAGAGAGATGAAAGTTATAGCAAAATTCATCAGTGGCTAGGTTCCAGTGGATACCTAAAGCTTTAATTGTTCCATCCATTTTGAAATCTACGTGTGCTTTGGAAGATCTTTCCTTCCGTCCTTGGTTACTAGTATCATTCTATACATTTTCTGAATATCTGCTGCGAAGCAAATAGAGTGTAATCGCCATCGCATGATTATGCTTCGAAGATCTTCTTGAATGACCGGTCCCATTAAGAGCTCGTCGTTTAGTGAAATTCCATTAGATCCCTTGCACGAAGCATCAAAAACTACTCGCATTCTTGTGGTTTCTTTGTCTTCACGCAAGACAGCGTGATGTGGCAGATACACAGACCCTTTTGTGTGTATTTCATTTCCTGGTACTTCTTCCATGTGACCTAACCTTTTGTGGTCTTCAATAACTTCGGTGTATTCTCTTTTTAACTGTGGTGACCCTTGAAATCTTCTCTCTAGCTGTGTTAATCTTTTTAATGCTGTTTGGCGTGTTGATCCTTCGGTAGATTTCGGGATTTTTGTTTTAAATGGTAACTTGACTATATATCTTCCATCTTCTCTTCTAGTATGTCTTTGCATAAATTTCTTCACAAAGTCTTTCTTCTTTAGTATGTTTTCTTTTCGTATCTGTATCTATTTCCCACAATGTTTTCAGTAAATCTTCAAAATCTAGTTGATGATGTAGGACTAAAACGTCATACTCCTTTGTATTTGTATATATATCTCCAAACAAAATCCAGCCTAGGTTGGTCCTTTGAGCACACGGTGTACCTGGCGGACCTTTTATAAGCTCTTGTTGTAATATTTGCGCATATTCTCTAACACCTAGAAGTAATTCGATTGTACCTGGTGTATGATATCTAGGATCTGCCAGGTTGAGTCCTTCTATATGTAGCCAATTGGTTGATATGATAGTTTTGGTAGGTATCTTAGTAGTCATTTGCTTGGGCATCACATAAGCTTGTATTTGTAGACTAAAGGTTGAATCACATCGTGATTGAAGTTCCAACTGCACTACTTGTTTTATGGCAACACTTGTAGATCCTACGCCAACTACATTTCCTTTAACTGGTTGTCGTGTCGTCTTAAGGCGTTGAGCTGCCCTTTCGCTTATAAAGGATGCTTGAGAGCCTTGGTCGATAAGGGCCCTCAAAATAGTTGTATGCCCTTGCGTGTTTTGTATAATCACTTCTGCCGTTGCTAAGAGAGCTATATTGCTTTTTGCAGTAAAATGTGAAGCAATCATCATGTTAACTTCAACTGGCTCCTCTACACTTACATGTGATTGTGACATTGGTTGTGAGTTGCTCGTTTGACCCAATGTGACGTTTTGCCTTGCTTGATGTAAGAGCGAATGATGAGGTTTGCGACAGATGCGACAAGTCAATGGTATGCGACATTTTGTTGCGGAGTGACCCGCTGCTAAGCAGTTAAAGCATAAATTATTCTTCTTTGCATATTCACCTCTTTCTGTTGGTTGCATTTTGCTAAATTCTTTACAATGACACAATTTGTGGCCTTCTTTGCACATGACGCAGACCTTCTCGGAAATTGAACTATGAAAGGATTTTTCTCGTATAGTATTTGTTTTTTGTTTCTGAGGTTCTATTAGTTCCAGCGTACGAAAACGGTTTTCCAAAAATTTTCGAAACATTTCGAGTGAAGGTAAACTTTCTGGATCATGACAACTGGTACTCACGTGCTCCTCCCAGTCCTTGTGTGTGTCTGGATCTAATTTTTGCACAATAACAAATATGACAAGTGGATTCCAATTGTCAGTTATCACATTAACATTTTTCAAATGATGTAAACATTCAAAAGTTGTGTCTAATAAATGTTTAATTTGACTCGAGGAATTAACTGTCATCATTTTCTGAGAAAATAACCTCTTCATAATCGCATTCACAGTCATACGTTTGTTACCGTATCGACCTTTCAATAAATTCCATGCCTGCTCGTAATTAGACTCCGTTACCTGTATGTGCTTCAAAACCAAAGCGGCTTCCCCTGTAAGGCTTGTCTTCAAATAATGGAGTCGTTGGACATTGCTCAATGACCCGTTAATGTGGACGAGAGTATTAAACAAATCGTAAAATGATGACCAATCTTCATATTGCCCACTAAAAGTTGGTATTTGTATATTGGGTAACACGACGCGTGGTTGTTGACATTCACTCATAATTGGTATGGATGTACTGATAGGTTGAGAAGTTATCAAATCTTGTAGCTCCGCCTTTAAAGTAACATATAACTCTTCGTGTTCATAAAACTCCTCCTTTGCAAAGTACGGCACGTGATCTCTTTTCTATCTGGGGATGAGACTAATTATATCACCATAAGTCTTATATTCCTCAACACACTTAAGACGCGCTTGCGCATAAATAGGAGTTAATCTTGCTTTAGGACATTTTTTTAAATTCACTTGAGTCTTCCTTAATATTTGTGCAATGTCTTCAACAATACTTAATGATTTTAAAACTTCTGTAGTCATTGTACACCACGATTATTATATTTACCAAAACTAAAGTAATGAAACACAAATCTTGCAAAACAGTGTTGTTTTTCAATAACTCGGCCGCCGTAATTCTAATTGAATGCAGTCTTTGTTCTCGCGGCAACGTCGTCGAGCGATCTCTATTCGGCTCCAAAATGGACCATGTGTTGCTGTAGTTAAGGTTGACTATTCTATTTACTTGAAATTGACAGAAAGAGGCGTGTGTTCTTTAGTAACGATTTATTCTGACTGACTTTATAAAGTTTTTTTTTGCGCCCGAAGCAATTAAAGGGCTACCCTATATGTAGGGAGACGGAAAATGCATTACGCATACCACGATAGCCGGTCTATCGTGGTTATGAGGGACTCGCATCCTACCGGGGACCCTAAGTGATACCCTCTAAAAACCGCCTTTGGGGACAGGCAACCGGCTGATTAAGCTTTATTGTGCCTTATCGTGAGCGACCCTCTTTTGGGAAAAGAGGGCGCAGGCGGCTACGGGCCGCTGAGGGAGTGCCTACGAAGGCAAATTAATTATGAGTAAATAATTTAATTTAACTAGAGTTGGCCTGAGCCGCCAGGAGGCAGTTTAGGTCGTTTGTTAGTTTATTAGGCGGGTCCGAGAGAGAGTTTCTCGGCCTCCGGACTCGAGGGGGGTGGGGCTGCATAAGTAGCTGCCTCACGAATTAAATGATTTGAGTGCGACTCTGAGGCTTTAAAGAAGTTCTCAGAGTTTTTGCAGAAATTGTTGAATTGTGGGGAGCTCTAGGTCCCGATGAAGGTCAGCATTACGGACGTACCAAGGTACGTTCGCAGCTCGACGACAGAAAAGGTTTTGAACTATTTGGAGTTCATTAATGATTTTAGGGTATTGGCGTGGGCAAAAACGGAGCCCGCGTAGGACATGACTGGTCGTATACAGACCTTATAAAGGGTACGCTTGTTTCTAAGAGACATTTTACTGTGTCGGCCCAACATACTGTTGAGCATACTCAGATAAAACCGTGCGTGACGGGTTACTCTTTTGACGTGGGGCTTGAAAGTGAGCCCTGTGTCTAGAGTGACACCTAAATATTTGGCGGCCGTATGCCAGGGGACAGGGGTCCCTAGCATACGTATTGGTGGAGTGTTTTTGAGACGGCGTCGTTTATAATCGAAGTGAACGGCGGAGCTCTTCTCCGGGTTCACATCGATGCGCCATTTTTTGAACCAAGCTCCTAGGTCATCAACTGACTTTTGAATCTTATTCCGTACGAAGGGTAGTGAGATACCTTTGCAGTAGATAGCAGTGTCGTCTGCGAAGAGGGAGAGCTGAACACCTTTCGACGGGATGGGAATGTCGTTGGTGAACAGGATGTACAGCAGAGGAGCAAGTACTGAGCCCTGAGGGACACCAGCTTTGATAGTTCGCTGTGAAGATAGCGTGCCTTCGTGTCTAAAACGAAAGGTACGATACTTTAAGTAAGAGGCCACGAGACGTACTAGACGATCGGGGAGACCTATTTTGTAGAGTTTGTAGATAAGGCCTGTATGCCAGACTCTATCGAAGGATTTAGCTATGTCGAGAAAGACCGTGATGGTCTTATGACGACGAGGATAAAAACCGCTGAGGATATATTCCACAATACGGTGGACTTGTTGGGACTTTATAAAGTTAACAATTAGCCTTTAAATACGCTAAGCATGGATTAGGAATGGTATACGTGTTATGTGTGTGTTTGTGAGCATTTGTTATTTGTACGTTTATAATGCATTGATGAATGTTTGAGTTCTGTGAATATTTGTGTATAGTATAATTATGTCCGTTTGTATATAAATGTGTGTATGTACTTATGTTCGAGTAAATAAACCTAACAATTACTTAAGTGATTTATAAAAGTTTATCGCAAGAACGCTCCCCGAATGTGGTGCGTTCCACTTTGAGGTTATATTTTTACTTACTTTTACGGTACTTTTTTTTTGGAGGTTCCCTAATAGGCTGAATTTTACTAATTTACATTAGCAAAACTGATTATTTATACGTTTCTGCATTATGAAGTGAGAAAATCTAAAATATAAATATCACGACCGAGTCGGAAAATAATGTACAGAATAATGCAAGCACAGATGCACCAATTCAGAAAACAAATCGATGTCAATTCAATAATTTTTACATACATAAACACTCACGCTTGTCACCCAGAGGGGTAGGCAGAGACTACAGACTTCCATTTGGCACGATCCTGACACACCTCTCTCACCTTCTTCACATCCATATACCTACGCATACATGCTCGTCGGTTAAGGGTACTCCTAATTTGGCCCGCTTTCAATAAATCGCTAATTTGATCGATAAATTTTCACCTAGGACGTCCCTTTCCTCCTCATACTCCATACTCCTCATACTCCTTAACGACCGCATTTCTACTGCGTTTATTCTACTCTCGTGCTTCTACTGCCAAACCCAACTTTCACTACCATACGTTTGGTTATGAAGTTCGATATTTTTTATGATCTAATACTTACTCACTGTCCGCTAACATGAAGTGTGCCAAAAAATTCCAAACTTAAAACCTGACCGTGGGTTTACTTTGAGGGTTTGTTACTGTCAGCAGCATTTCTTGTGCGAGGATATCAGCTATGAACTCACCAAATCTGAGTTTGGTGAATGTAAGCCTACCTATACGCAAACGGTCCTACGGATCATGCGAGGATGCCGGACAATATTCTTTAAGACAGCAACATGCTTGCTTTCCAATTTTGCACTCTGGATTAACTTATCTAATCTGTACTCTGGGTATATGATCGGATATATACCGGATTAAACGGATAATAACGCTGAATAGTGGCAGTGTTCACTCACATGATTTGGGTAGTAGACCCACATGGTAGACCCACATGGTCTACTACCCAAATCATGTGAGTGAAGTAAGAGATGATAGAGGTAAATGTTACTGGAGATGGGCTGCAACACTTTAATGATAATAACTCAAAATAATCCGCCGTCCAAACGTAACTATGGCAAATATACATATGAGACTATGTATGGAGGAGGCTTAATTATATTATTGTTTAATTTTTTTTTTAAATTTTATAAACGCAAATTTCTTTAAAAAGTGTTATTACAATTTTATGAAATACATGAATGAACCATGAACACATTCACCGTGCTGGGTCAATTATAATTTATATGAATGGTTGTAGAAAATTATTTATGTGTAATAAAATAATCCCACTGAGTTTCTTGCTGGTTCTTTCAAGGATGGACAAAGGTATTTTCCGAACAAATGGTAAATAAGAAATTGACTTTCAATAAGTATTATGTAATACTGAAAAAATATTATATTCTACTTAGCAGTGGATTTTTGCTAAAACTTGTGATTGATTTTAGCTAAAACACTACTGTACATTCATTTCTTAGAGTTCTAAAGACACGTATATTTCAGATGCTATATAAACAAAGTTGCGGTACAGCTCGTTATAAACAACTGTCATGCGAATTTGTCAACTTACGAGTAGTCTAAATTCTTCCCAGTAACAGGCTCCTCCTGGCAGCGAGCCAGATCGCAACTTTAATTTAATTAAGTTAGATGTAACAGGCAAATCACTTTAGTTCCCAATGTATGTTCTCTTTTTATGAGTAATTATAATAATAATCCTCGACCGATTTCGGCCACGGCGACCTCTTCAACTCCGATCCTGTCGTTAGTGTGCTTGTGCATGGCTAATGTAGCCGATCTTATTTACAAATGTTCGCGCGCAATTCGGGCAGGTTAGCACACCATTACAGAAATTATAGCTAATCGCACAAGGTTTGCGTGATTTAAGTTCATCACGTCGGGCATCCAATTCAGAGCAGCGATTCTCCTCAAATATTTTGACCTTGGCTTTCACCAAAGACCTCCACTCCGGTCGTCGAGTGGCTGCTTGCTCCCACTCTGAAGGCTCAATTTCGCACTTCTTCATGTAGCGCTTAAGTACATCTATTTTATGCGAGTATGAATGGGGCGAAATGAGGCGAATTTATTTTTTTGATAGAATAAGGGTGACAAACGAGCACACAGTCCACCTCATGGTAAGTGGATGCTGTTGCCCATAGACATCTACATTTAACCTCGCTTAAGAATCAAAATGTAGATGCGTTGTTACCCCTGAAGACTAAGATGGATTGCCTCGATTCCAGTAAAAGTGGTCTCCGGATCTCTACACTTACCATACGAAACACAGCAGCGTTATGCTGCATTTTAATTTTGTTGATATTTTGTGAGAGCGTGGTCCTTCCCCGGTCGAGCCGACTTATTCGTATTACAAACACAATTTAGTTGTAGCATGGCTCTACCACGTTTGTAAAAACTGCGCCTCGGCTAAGGGAGTAAGTATAGTATAAGTATGACAAACAAGCACACAGTCCACCTGATGCTAAATGAATACTATAGTCCATAGTCACCTACATGTATTCTTGATTAAGAATTAAAACCCATAAGGACTCCTTAGAATGGAATGAAATGGAATGGAATGCCTCATTTCTAATAAAAAGGGTCTTCGGTTCCCCTTCCTCACCATACGAAACACAGCAGTATTAAGCTGTTATTTTACGCTGATATTCTGTGACAGCGTGGTCCTACCCCGGTCAAGCCGACCCTTTCATGCTACAACCATAATGTAGCTGAAGCGTGGTCCTACTCCGGTCGAGCCGACCCATTCATGCTACAACCATAATGTAGCTGAAGCGTGGTCCTACTCCGGTCGAGCCGACCCATTCATGCTACGACCATAATGTAGCTGAAGCGTGGCTCTACCACTTTTACTAAAACTTAAAAGGTCCAATTGTGAGTGTGAGTGTTCACCAAAATTGCACCAGCCTTTCACACGCATAAACACATAACATAAACCATCCATTATATTCAACAAGGCTTTATCTGCTTGGATGAAAATATTTCTAAATTACGAATGTAAGGTAAGATCTTGATATTGCTGTGTAACGGCAGACTGCGTTTTTGTTGTACGACGTCAGGTAAAGCTTCCGTAGACTTCGATTTAATATAAATAAGTAGTACCAAGCGGAAAATAAAAATCCTTAATTTTACTAAGTCACAAACTATAATAACACTAGTTTTCAAAATTGAACTTTTTTTACCCCAAAATAAATGATATAAATATGTTAATGTACCTTCCTTAGACCTAAAAGTGTTAGCAGAAATATTTTATCACGTCACAACTTCACCCTGCAGTCAAATGTTTTTTTAACTACCTAACATGGTGACATTTTATTGTTTATTCGTTCACTTCAAACGACAATTATCTTGTTTCCGATTGGTTTAAAATGTCGAGTAGAAAATGTAAACAAAGTTCTGATCGTTTTTGTTGTGTATGTGGACAGTTTATATTTAAAAAAAAGACGTGTGGCTCTCGGGGACTGCCGCGGTAAAGCTATTGCATTGGATTTTGTATCAACTTATGCAATTATAATTATTTATTTATTTTATTTATGCAGTATTTCTTTTTCTTTGATATTAATTCAAGTTACACTTTTTAAGCGTGGTAACCGATAAGAAAAAAAAACAAATTTTTAAGCTATTGCATAGCTTCTATCGCGGGCCTTGAGTGCGGGAAAATCCAGAAATTTCGTAACGAAAAATACCTCACGCTCTCCGACGGGCACGGAGGTGTGGCTTGAAGGCCGTGCATTGTCTAACGATGGTCTAACGTCGTTTCTTTTCCTCAGTCTTCGACACGGTGTTTATGTATAAAGTGTTTTGAAATTTTGAATATGAATGAACAAAGTGCATTTATTATTAAGGCTGCTCTCTCGCAAAAAGCTTGAAAAAAGCGTGCAGATGAACCAACTTTTCTTTTTTCAGAGAAATTACATATGAAAAAAATAGCTAGTAATCTACATGATCTGATACGTAATTTGGTTTAGCCATAATTTTTCTATCGGTGTCACATAATAAATAAAAAAATACCCAAATCACCTCCAAATCGTTGAGATGAAACCACTTTACTCCTTCATTGTTTATCAAAGGAATATAAAAAAAAATATCTACTGCTTTGCAATACAAAATAAAATAATTTGGTTTGGTTACTTTTTAGAAATATGTATTATTTTTATGATAATAAATTAAAAATGCGTCCCGATTAAATACCGCGTCTATGTCACCCCCGTATTCGTTCACGAATTCAGTGCGGGGCGCATCGTGTTGCTAGGTGGACGTACACTGCGTTGCGAGAGCTCAGCACTACGAAATAAAATCGTAAAATATTACTGCAAAGATTTAATTTTGTTAATAGTAGGTTTTTATATATTTTTATAGAGTAAGGGTGATAATGTGTTATGGCAAACACTGAACTCATATGGGTTGAGCGCTGGTTTGATACAGGCATTAAGGTCTCTTTATAGGGACTCTAGTGCTTGTGTCAGGATCAATGGGGTCTACTCGGACTGGTTTGGCATCCAAAAAGGTGTCAGACAGGGCTGTGTGGCTTCCCCTTGGCTGTTCAACCTATTTATGGACCGGTGTTTGCAAACTTTGAAAGATGAAGAATGTGGGTTAAGAATGGGCGAGTTAACCGTCAAATGCCTTTTGTATGCCGATGATCAAGTCATACTTGCGTCATCGGCGGCAGAGTTGCAAATGATGGTTACATTAATGAACTGGGAATTAAAAGAAAGGGGAATGAAAGTGAACGCAAGTAAGACGAAAGTGATGGTTTTTGAAAGAGAAGAAAGCAAAACGGTATGTGAAATAAGAATAGAAGGAGAGTTGATTGAGCAAGTGGATGAGTTTGTGTATTTGGGATGTGTATTTAGCAGGGATGGTAGATATGATAGGGATATAGAACGACGAGTAAATGCAGGGAATAGAGTAAATGGGGCACTACACTCTATTATGAAGAACCAGAATTTGTCCAAACAGGCACGTATGGTAATTCATAATGCTGTGTTAGTCCCTACTTTAATGTATGGTAGTGAAAGCTGGGTATGGCAGAAGAAGCACGAAAGTAGAATAAATGCTGTAGAAATGCGGTCTTTAAGGAATATGCTAGGGTGTAATCTGAATGACAGGGTGAGAAATTGCGTGATAAGAGATAAATGTGGTATGCAAAATGATGTTGTGACCAGGATTAAGAAAGGAATGCTTCGGTGGTTTGGTCACGTAGAAAGAATGAATGAGGAAAGAGTGACAAAGCAAATTTATATGGCAGATGTGAATGGCCGAGTCGGGAAGGGACGCCCTAGGAAAAAGTTTATCGACCAAATTGGCGATATTTTGAAAATGGGCCACGTTAGAAGTACTCTTAACCGACGAGCATGTATGCGTAGATATATGGATGTAAAGGAGGCGAAAGAGGTGTGTCAGGATCGTGCCAAATGGAAGTCCGTAGTCTCTGCCTACCCCTCTGGGTGACAGGCGTGAGTGTTTATGTTTGTAAGGGTGACAAATAAGCATACAGTCCATTAACTTGTAAGTGGATGCTGTCGCCCATAGATATCTACATCAGTTATCGATTAAAAATCAAAATGTAGACGCGTAGTCACCTCCGAGGACTAAGATGGAAATGTCTAATTTCTAATACCAAACAGTTTCGTTTCTCTTCTTAAGCATATCATGTTCTGTTGTTCTGCTGCTCCTCGCCGGTCCGAGTATTTTAATTCTTATGTAAACTAAATAGGTGTAAACAAGATGGGCATTGGCTTTATGCCATCTATCGGAAGCCATAAAAGTTTTCTGTCGTTGAATGTTATCGTCTTTTACGACACCCATGGGATCCAAAGGGGTGATGGCTCATGGTTCTATTACACCGCCACCACGTGGCTCAACAAAAGTATATAGGTGTATAGGTATTTATGTACAACAGTGAATAGCTGTACTTGTAAAATTTGTGTATAAAGTGTTTTGAATATGAATGAACAAAGTGCATTTATTATTTATTTATTTAATAAAAAGAAAAAAATTTGTTTTCTTATCGGTCACCACGCTCAAAAAGTGTAACTTGAATTAATATCAAAGAAAAAGAAATACTGCATAAATAAAATAAATAAATAATTATAATTGCATAAGTTGATACAAAATGCTATGCAATAGCTTTACCGCGGCAGTCCCCGAGTGCCACACGTCTTTTTATTTTTCTTTTAATAAATAAATAAATAATAAATGCACTTTGTTCATTCATATTCAAAACACTTTGTACACAAATTTTACAAGTACAGCTATTCACTGTTGTACATAAATACCTATACACCTATATACTTTTCTCATAAACAGCTGCTTATGTATTCGTCCGATTTCGGAGCAGCTCGTCTCGATTCGTGCGAGCTTCGTAGAGTCGTACAATACGTCTAGTTGCACGCACATAAACACCGTGTCGAAGACTGCCGAAAAGAAACGACGTTAGACAATGCACGGCCTTCAAGCCACACCTCCGTGCCCGTCGGAGTGGGGAGCGTGAGGTTTTTTCGTTACGGAATTTCTGGATTCAGTCCCCGCGCTCATGGCCCGCGATAGAAGCCATGCAATAGCTTAAAAAGGAGAAGACCCATTGTAGATTCGTTAAAAATTACATATCTTCATTATTTTGTACTTCCTGTTGCAAATCATGATAAAAAGTGGGCGCCTTATGTATTTTGCGATATCTGTAAAATTACCTTATTCCAGTGGCCATCAGGAGAAACGTTCACCTTCCTTTAGATTCACCAATGCTATGGTATGTTATTAGGATTGCAGGGTGGTTACACAAAATGCTGTTGTTTCCTTTGTTTGTGCGACAGTAGTGCGAAACAATATCATTATGTAAGAAAAAATGAAACAAATTAAACAAGAGTTGTTGGTAAATCCCAATAACATCACTCTACCCCATTTACACATTGGGCCTCATGAAAAGTTTTGTGAAGGCGCTTGACAAGGGTTAGGTTTACAATTCAGTCACCTGAATTTGAAGATTCTATCACTGTGGTCAAGGGTGTTTATCTGAAGCACCCCTTTTTGACTTTGACTATTGCTGCCGGAGCAGCGTCGAAGTATTTTTAATTATTTTTTAAAAATATTGGTAAATGACTGATTAATTAAATATTCTCACGTTTTTGACTTTTTATCTGTCAATGTCATATCGATATATAGTATTGAATCGATCTAGTGAATCGATACTTCACCCTAGAGAATCGAGATAGAATCTTTTTCTGTTTTATTAAGATTTATAAAATTATTTACAATTAGTTGAATGTACCCTAACTCGTAAAGAATGACAACTTTTCAATTCAATCATTCAATGTTATCTGTACTTTATTGAATCTTTTGATATTGTAAATATAAACTTTTAACGCAAATAAAAAAGATCGCGTTTTGCGAAATCGATCCTTAAGATTTCAATTTTTTGTGAATCGATTCATGTTAATCGCTAGGCCGGCCATTTTGTTGGCAGCTTTTCGTCATGCCGTTGCTTTCGAGTTTCAGAATTTTGGTGAATAATGGTATATTTGTGGCGGCGGGATACTGCTAAATATCGCAAAAATCCTTTCTTACAAATGATGGCAGCCATAAATTATGTTTATAAATGAAAATAGTTATAAAAGTAATATTTTGGTGTTATATTGAGTGCAATAGCGAGCGAAGCGAGCCTGGGACGTGGGGCACCCCGACTCGGACAGGTTAGGTTAGGTTAGAAGGGGATGACGGGGTGGAGTGAGCGAGCGAAGCGAATGAATAGACCCCGTCATCCTCTTCTTGGTTATTTTTTTATAAACTACTCAGAAGTAGGATCCCCGCGAAGCGGGGCTCCGTCGACCGGGCTTCCCTAGACTGCACCACGTTAAGTGGCTTGAGGCATCAGTACCCCAACTCTCTCTCCCCATATATCAGGTTAAAATTGTCATAAAATTACGAAACATAACCTCAAAATTAGATTTTTAAAAATTTATAAAAAAAACTAAGGACGTCCGACGGGAAGGGGAAGTAGGGATGACTCTATAACTCCTCTCCTCCCCCCACCCCCTAATTCATGCGACTGTATTGTAAAACCCCTTGACAAAAACAATGATGCTTTCCGGTATTTACAAAACATTACAGAGGGAAAAATGAAAGAGGGTATATTTGTTGACCCACAAATCCGTAAATTTATGAAAGATTATCAGTTTGAAAGCCTTTTATCCGTTAATCAAAAATCTGCTTGGAGGTCATTCAAAATGGTTGTGGAAAATATATTGGGAAACAAAAAAGTGAAAATTATAAAGAAATTGTTACCGATTTATTTAAAAATTTTCAAAAGGTGGGAGTAAACATGTCATTAAAAATTCATTTTCTGCACTCGCATCAGAGTTTTTTCCTTGTAAACTTAGGAAGTATGAGTGATGAACAAGGGGAAAGTTTTCACCAAGATTTAAAGGCTTTTGATGAACGACATCAAGGATTTTGGGATGGAAACATGTTAGGGATTACTATTGATCCATTTTAAGATAAACTAATTCAAATAGCTATAAAAAAGAGGGCAAAACTTAGTTATTTTAATTTTTTTTAGTATTAATACTAAAATTATGTATTTCAGTTAAGTTATATTTCTTAAACCAGACGTGACAGAATTTTTTTATTATTTTTTCTGCATAATTCTACCTAAATGAATAACAAAATAACAACTTTCAGCTGGGGTATGAAAACCGTGTAAACGTTTTCTGTTTCGCTAATGGTACATTTACAGAGTTGTCTATGGAATGAAAAACGAAAACCACCTTGTAATGTGAACCACCTATGTTAGACGTCATATGTATAAAGACTTTAGCTATAAGAATTTTGTTTCTATTTTAGGATTCTCTCCATGCTAATAATTATGTGTGTACTAATTACAATTAAAATACGTTCGTCATGTGTGTTGTTGCGCCTTAGACAAACGAATCTTGTTTAGCTTATGTTGTCACCGAAACAACAGTGCTGGTTTTCAGTGGGTCCGAACGGATTGTAGCTTTGAGAAAACACACACTAATTATAGACTGTGATAATCCTAGTGTGAGTAATAAACCATTAATATTGTATAGTCATTGTTTCTTTATTAAAAAGGACTCTTAGTTAAAAGGTAGGACTAATTATAAACTCCTTTTTGTGATAAAACTGTAAGAAACTCTTTTGTATATATTATTTATTAATTTCTGTAATATTTAATATAAAATAAAATAAAAAAATACGTGTGGCACTCGGTGACTGCCGCGGTAAAGCTATTATATAGCATTTTTTATCAACTTATGCAATTATAATTATTTATTTATTTTATTTATGCAGTTAAGTCTTTGATATTAAATCAAGTTACACTTTTTGAGCGTGGTGACCGATAAGAAAACAATTTTTTTTCTCTTATTGAATAAATGAGAAGTTAATATTGTTTAAAATATTTTTAATATCTTACAATACATGTAGGTTATTCAGGAATTTTTATCATTGAGTTAGCAGCTAGTGTACACGCATACGTCTAGTCGCACGCACACAAACACCGTGCCGAAGTCTGCCGAACTGAAACGACGTTAGACGATGCACAGCTTTCAACGCCACACCTCCGTGCCCGTCGGAGTGGGGAGCGTGAGGTTTTTTTTCGTTACGGAATTTCTGGATTCGGTCCCCGCGCTCAAGGCCCGCGATAGAAGCTATGCAATAGCTTAATAATACGTTGACTTATAAAAGTTTTGCGTATTTTTTTCTTATTCATCTTGAAACAAAGCTTTTGTACTAACTACTACTATACTAAATATTGTTATTATTAATGATTTCTTAAATTTACGCGAACACTACACATAGAATAAAACTATTATTTACGGATTTTATCGCGTTTAATTACTTTAATTTATTTTTATTATTATCCCGACGTTTCGGGTGCTTTACAGCACCCATGGTCACGGGGGGGGAGTGAGATGTTTGACGTCCCAATGTCATAGTCCGGCTACCTTCAGTTTTTTTAATATTAATTTTTGGTCCGATTTACGCAAAACGAGCTTATAGTATCATGAAGTCTTGCAGTGGTATGCTTGGGTTTGGGTTTAATTTTGTTAATTATAGGATCCCAAGCAGATGGTAGCACCCAACCATCGGGATAATAATAAAAATAAATTAAAGTAATTAAACGCGATAAAATCCGTAAATAATAGTTTTATTCTATTGTTATTATATATATATATATATATATATATATATATATATATATATATATATATATATATATATATATATATATATATATATATATATATATATATATATATATATGACGGCATAACGACAGCGTCGTCGTACGCCGGCACAGCTGTTAACTGTAAACAGCACGTGCACCGATCACGCCACCGGCGCGCCGCACGCTTTCCCCCCACCGCCCCACTACTCGACTTGCTTTGCAACGGGTATAAAACGAACGCGCAGCGACGGATCGACAGTCTCGGCTCTGGCGTGACTCGGCGCACTAGTTGTACTAGGTTGTAGATTATCCTAGACGCGCGCAGATAATTAATATAGAATTGATTATTATCTTTAATTGTAATAGTGCAATTTATAATTAAATTAAATAAATAGTGTTCCTTAAATCTCTGCGACTACTTATTCAGCATGGACCACCTCTCTCCTACATCAGAAGTGGGATCAGATCCACCCTCACACCATAATGTTTTGGCACAACCACCAATCTCTTTCTTCTCTGGAATGGAAACAATGTTCAAAAAAATGGCTGATAGCATAAATTCCCAACAAAACTCTTCATCTACCATACCGACAGTTTTGGTATCTTTCGACCCCGATATCCCAGAGTCTGATATCAGCAACTGGTGCGCATTAAGCGAAATGATCATAGAAAAAAGAAAATTAGAAGGTGTTGACCTTATCATTGCACTAACTCATTCCCTTAAGGGGCGTGCTGCTACCTGCCTTACAAAAAATGCAACCTGACAAAATTTCTTGGCCCACCATTAAGGAAATGCTTATCTCAAATTTTTGTAAACCTATGATGATGCAAGATCATTTCGATCAAATAATTAAGTTTCGCATTTGTAATAAAGATAGTCCCGCTGAGGCCGGCTTGCGTTTATGGCAGCTGATTGAAAGAATCCCTGATGCCAACTTACCCGAACACGTTATCACTGGTTTTGTGATCTCTGTTTTATCCCAATGTGACGACAAAATTCGTCGTGAATTGAATTCAGTTGTCGTAAACGATAAGCATCAACTTTTTCGTATCTTGCGGGGAATTTCACTTAAAAGGTGCAGTGACGAGTCCGTCGCATCAGAAATAGAACCCAAGAAGATTCGAACGTCCACAATGTTTAAGGGTAGTTGCCACTTCTGTGGAAGAGTTGGACACCGCGGTTTCGAATGTCGTGACAAACATCGTTTCACTAATAAAAATATCTCTGTATCGCATAAACCCGAGCAAAGGAAGGCTATGACATCCTGCTACATCTGCCATGACACCAGCCACATAGCCAGCAACTGTCCTAAGCGACTTATCAAGAAAGAAGACGCCCCATCGAGCAGCAAGCAAGTCAACCTGTGCTCCAAGGCAGCTCGCGGTACCCTGGAAACTAGTGGTATGAAATTGTCGTTTATTTTTGACTCTGGTTCAGAATGTAGTCTCATTAAACAAAGTAAAAGTGATCACCTTGAGGGTGATAGGTTTCATGATCAGATTCTATTAAAGGGTATAGGGGTCAATAGCATTATATCTCCTTTGCAAGTAAGATGCTTGGTTTGCATTCAGGGTTTGCCTTTAAATGTCACTTTTCACGTATTACCGGACGAATGTACAAACGAAGAGGTTTTGTTAGGACGTGATATATTGCAAAACGAAGTTTCTGTGGAAATTAATAGTAACTCAATACATTTTTTCAAGCCCAAGATAACAAATTTCTGTACAAAGCTGAACAATGGACTACAAACTATTGATACTGACTTAACAGGCTCCGACAAAGAAAAGCTTATAAGTATTTTAAATAAGTATTCCAACAATTTTATTAGCCAGCTACCAACCACGCAGGTTACCACAGGCGAGTTAAAAATTCAACTTATTGACCCAAGCAAAATAGCTCATAGGCGACCTTATAGAGTATCCCCTATGGAGTTAGAAATCGTTAATAATAAAGTCAAAGAACTTCTCGATGCAAATATCATCCGAGAAAGTTCTTCACCCTTTGCAAGTCCCACTTTGTTGGTAAAAAAAAAAGATGGTAGTGATCGTTTGTGTGTTGATTATCGCGAGTTGAATAAAAATACGCGTTCTGATAGCTACCCACTTCCATTGATTAGTGACCAAATAGATAAGCTACACGGAGCAAATTACTTTTCAAGTATAGATATGGCCTCGGGGTTTCATCAGATCAAAGTTCATGAAGACTCAGTAGAGAAAACTGCTTTTGTTACTCCAATCGGTCAGTTCGAATATCTAACTATGCCTTTTGGGCTTCGAAATGCCCCACAAGTCTTTCAAAGAGCCATCAATTCCGCACTTAAGCCCCTCGACGATGACAGAATCCTAGTTTACATGGATGACGTACTCTCTGTATCGGAAACGGTCAGTGAAGGTTTAGCGAGGCTAGACAAATTACTAGAAACACTTTCTAATTCAGGGTTTTCTTTCAAGTTTGATAAATGTTCATTTATGAAAAAGAAGATCGAATATTTGGGATATACGATTTCTTCTGGAGAAGTTAGACCAAATCATCGGAAAATAGAAGCTTTGCAAAAATTGCCAACCCCAAGCACTGTTACCCAAGTAAGACAGTTGATTGGCTTGGCCTCTTATTTCCGTAAATTCATTCCCAATTTCTCTAAATTACTAAAACCTCTTTACCCTTTGACTGCCGCAGGGAAAGGGAAAATATCATGGACCCCCGATCACAATAAAGTTCTAAAAACTATAATCACTTATTTGACAACCGAGCCTGTTCTTAAAATATTTGATCCAAAGCTTCCCATAGAACTTCACACAGACGCGAGTAGCGAAGGTTACGGCGCAGTTCTGATACAAAAAGTAAATCATTTACCTCACGTGATTGCTTACTTTAGCCACCGAACAACTGGTGCAGAGAGTCGTTATCACTCATACGAGCTCGAAACTTTGGCGGTAGTTAAGGCTGTAGAGCATTTTCGGCACTATTTGTACGGTCGTAAATTTACAGTTTTTACTGACTGCAGTTCTCTAAAAGCTTCTCACTCAAAGAAAGACTTGATGCCCAGAGTACATAGATGGTGGGCTATACTGCAGTCCTATGATTTCAATATAGTTTATAAAGAAGGTAAAAATATGGCTCATGCCGATTTTTTTTCACGTAATTTTGCTCATGACGATCTATCTCCAAGTGTCAATCAAACACCAAAGATCGTTAATCTTACAGAGCTGGAAAAGGGATGGCTTTTTTGTAGAACAACAACGTGATTCTGAGATCGCAGATACCATTTCAAAATTAAAGTCCAGTGATTATCCGACTAAAATATCACACACGTACGATATTAGACAGGGCGTTCTCTTTCGAAAAATTGAACGGGGCAAAATTTCAAAATGGTTACCCATTGTTCCTAGATCATTAACATGGACCCTAATCGGCCATGTTCATAATGAAATAAAACATCTTGGCTACGAAAAAACTCTCGATAAATTGTATGATCTCTACTGGTGTCCGAATATGGCAAAATATGTTAAAAAATATATCGATTCCTGCGTAATATGCAAAGCATCTAAGGGACCTTCGGGTGCTCAACAAGTACAATTACACCCAATCCCAAAACCAGCTATTCCATGGCATACCATTCATCTAGATTTGTCTGGCAAACTAAGTGGTAAAAGCGATTTAAAACAATATTGCTCTGTTGCTATAGATGCTTTTACAAAATTTGTAATTTTGGAACATACTACTTCGTTAAATTCTTGTCATGCTATTAAAGCACTGAAAAATTTGGTAAATCTTTTTGGTGCCCCCAAAAGTATAATTGCTGATCGTGGACGTTCATATGACAATTCAGATTTTAAAGATTTTTGTAAAGATCATAACATTCATTTACATCTAATTGCAACTGGTTCCAGTAGAGCTAATGGCCAGGTCGAAAGAGTGATGCGAACTCTTAAAAGTCTGCTCACGATAATAGAATGCGATTCTGATAGCTCGTGGCAGGATCAGATAGGTGAAATTCAATTAGCCCTCAATAGCACACGTTGTAGGGTGACCGGTTTTACACCTATCGAACTAATGTTTGGAATTCAAGGTAATTCCTTAGGGTTATCTAAAATAGCTACTTCTTTCCCAGACAATGAAAAACACAGATTAGACCTTGATAACATTAGAGCAAGCGCGTCAGATAATATCATTAAATTATCACAAGCAGACTCCATTCGCTTCAACAAAGGTAAAGCCAAAATTAAACCATTTTCTATAGGTGATTACGTGTTCGTGAAATCCGAAGAAAGACATCAGACCAAACTAGATAGGAAGTACAAAGGTCCTTTTAAAATTACTGCTGTCTTGACTAATGATCGCTATGAATTAAAACATATCAATGGGTCAAATCGAATTTTTAAATATTCCCATGAAAACTTAAGAGAGGTGCCCCGTGGTCCCTCTGCTTGCCTAGATATTATTGAAAACTGTAGTGAAGATAACGAAGAACTACAGCAAGGGGATATTAATGATCATGAAATCTATGCCCAACTTGATAATACCTCTGAAACTGATACTGCTGGCTCTAGTACATTAACTGCAGAAAATGACGACTATCATACTACTAGCTCACGTACAATTTCAATTGATTCTGAAGATACCATGTCTGTTTATTCTGAACCTACAATTATAGTAACACAAGCTGATATCCATAGAGCTAATGATGGTAATTAACATGTATCTAGAAAATTATCATTGTAGGGCTTAGCCGGTCCAATGATAAAAGTTACAAAAAAAAAAGTTTTGAAGGGCATGTTGCCGGACCAAAACTGATTAGTGTTGCAGGGTTCAGAGGAACCGGTCCAATACTAATTGCCTGAAGGGTCGATGTAGACCGGACCAGAGCTGATTATTAATATCTGCAGGGTCATTATAGACCGGACCAGAATATATTGCCGAATTTGTAAAAATTTATGTTTTCGTCAGGATAGTCGAGCGATGTCTACTGTTTCAGAACGATAGTGATTCTGTTGCTGCGTACGAGGACGTCCGCATGTCAGAATGGCCGTGACGGCATAACGACAGCGTCGTCGTACGCCGGCACAGCTGTTAACTGTAAACAGCACGTGCACCGATCACGCCACCGGCGCGCCGCACGCTTTCCCCCACCGCCCCACTACTCGACTTGCTTTGCAACGGGTATAAAACGAACGCGCAGCGACGGATCGGCACCTCCTACGCGGGCCCCGTGTTCCTACGCGGGCCCCGTCTCCTACGCGGGCCCCGTCTTTGCCCACGCAACCCAACATTTTAAATGAACTACAAATTCAGAACCCTGTCGTCGAGCTGCGAACGCACCGTGGTACGTCCGCAATGCCGACCTTCATCGGGACTTAGAGCTCCCAACAATTCAACAATTTCTTAAAAAACTCTCTGAGAACTTCTTCAAAGCCTCAGAGTCGCACCCAACCACAATCGAGGTTCGCAGCCCCACCCCCCCTCGCTATCGTGTCCGCAGGCCGAGAAACTCTCTCTCGGACCCGCCTAATAAACTTTCAAACGACCTGAACTGTCTCCTGGCAGCTCAGGCCAACTCTAATTAAATAAAATTATTGTAATATCTGACATTAATTTGCCTTCGTAGGCACTCCCTCAGCGGCACTTAGCCGCCTGCGCCCCTTTTCCCAAAAGAGGGCGCTCATGATAAGGCACAATAGAGCTTAATCAGCCGGTTGCCTGTCCCTAAAGGCGGTTTTTAGGGGGTATCACTTAGGGTCCCCGGTAGGACAGTGAGTCCCCCATAACCACGATAGACCGGCTATCGTGGTATGCGTAATGCATTTTCCGCCTCCCTACGTACAGGGTAGCCCTTTAATTGCTTCGGGCGCAAAAAAAAAAAAAAAAAAATAAACGGATCGGCAGTCTCGGCTCTGGCGTGACTCGGCGCACTAGTTGTACTAGGTTGTAGCTTATCCTAGACGCGCGCAGATAATTAATATAGAATTGATTATTATCTTTAATTGTAATAGTGCAATTTATAATTAAATTAAATAAATAGTGTTCCTTAAATCTCTGCGACTACTTATTCAGCATGGACCACCTCTCTCCTACATATATATATATATATATATATATATATATATTATGTTTATACTTAATATAATAATATACTAAAGATTATATTATTGTGATAAGGAAAGAAAATTGCCATAAGAACAATTCTCAATTAAGGGATGAATGTGGCTTATAAGTGAAATTTTTGCTTTGTAAAGAGAAAAGCTACTGAAACTAATCGAGACGGAACCCGTATCCGCATATTTTACCTTTCAGTAATACGTACAAAGGCCAGCCCCAATGGTGTCTTCTTGAACATGGCTACATGTATCATAGAAATAGTATACGCAAATAAATTTACTGTTTGGAAGGTTGTATGAAAAGACATTTCACTAGATTATTAAGTACCTAAGAAATTTTAAATACATAATGTTATGTTCTACCTTTTAACTATACATAAAATTGACTTAAATTTAATTGAATTAGATAATAGGAATACTTCACTAGGTGCTAGGACTTGGGTGGTTCCACTCTCTTACCCTCTTCTGCCGCTACATAGTCTGTAGTGAACTGCTGCATTCCGATCTGTATGGTTAGAGAGTCAGTATAGTTACAGGCTGTGAGGTTTCTCAAATTAATTCTCAGAGGTAACGCATCACCAGCTTTCTGGTCGGGCATCAATTTACGTAGATTACTGACTGAATGTTATTGAAATGTTATTGAGAGCTTTGTGTAGTTATTTGTAATATTTATCACTGGTTAATACTTTCACATATACTTTATACATTCAACAACATTATTTATAATTTTATGGTCTCAAAAACAGCGATATTCCTTTTTAAAGATTTTTTGTATGCAGATCCGATGTTACCGTGACAATGAGATCTCTTCCTACTATTACTAAGAACCATGGTCCAAGTGACTCCGTATCCCGTAAAATTTCATCAAAATTGGTCAAGTCACATAGTGAAAACACATACAGACTGAATTTTTTAAATACAGATTTTGAGTTGCAACCTTGTAAAAGAAAGACGTTGCCCCTTACGACAATCTCAGGATAATATGGGATAATGAAATATTCAGCAGAGTACAGCAAGGAGAGTTTAAGTTTTTTTTTTCATAAAATAAGACTGAGAAACAAGCATACAGTACACCTGATAGAAAGTGGATGTTGTGGCCCATATACATCTACATTTATCTTCGATTAAAAATCTAAACGCATATGCGTTGTCACCCCTGAGGATTAAGATGGAATGCCTCGTTTCCAGTAAATAGATGTCTCCGTATCTCTACATTCACTATATGAAACACAGAAGTATTAAGCAGCTATTTGACGCTGGTAAAATAGTAGCTTAATTAATTTTGGCTGGTGAGAGCGTGGTCCTTCCCCGGTCGAACGGATCCAATCGTGCTACAACCTTAATATGGCTGCAGCGTGGCTCTACCACGTATAAAAGTTACATAACACCGAAACAGTAAAATAAGATAAGAAGTGTTGTAAGTTGTGACACGTAATTTTATGCAAGTTAAACTGTAATCTGTTACAATTTGTCTCCACATCCGAGAGATATCCGAAGCGATAAAGCCGTGAACGATACCCGGTATAAGAATTTAAATCCTCGCCGTTGGATTTAGGGTTGATATTAAAATGTGAACACCGTCACTATTGTTTAGTGAGCAACGGCAAGAGAAAACCGGCGACATAAATTACGCCCGCAAACAACACATCGGTGGTTTGTTTGTACTTAAATACATTATAGGTTAATGTAGTTTTTTCCGAACTGAAATATAGCTTTATCAACTTTTCAATGATGATTACACATAAGATTATGTTTGCCCTCATTAGTGTATTAGTGTAGTAGAGTTCACAAACACTTTGAGCAACATGAGCGCTATAATTGATGAATGTGGGGTCGAGGCTGTGTTAATGGTTGGGGATTATAATGCACACCCTACGGCTAGATTCGGGTCTGAAATGTTAGCTTATTGTGCAGAACAAACTTGGAACTGTACTGATATAGATATATTAGGGATCAACTCAAAAACGTTCGCTTTCTTAAGCGAAGCTCACGGGACGGTTAAATGGTTAGATCACTGCCTGGCTACTTCAGCAGCAAAAAAAAAATTATTTTAAATGTAAGTGTGGACAACAGTGTAAGTTGGTCTGACCATTTTTCCCTTTATATTGACTGTGATATAAATTTAGTATGCAATAAAAATTTTACATATACAAATAATGAATGTGTTCCCGTTAATAAATTTAGATGGTGTCATAAAACCCCTGACGAAATTAAAAAAATATTCATTAATTTGTAATAGGAAATTAAGTCACTTACCGAAATCTAGTCCCTGTAAAAATTGTGATAATTTTAATTGTGATAAAAAATGTACTCAAAATTTTATTGATATGTTATATAATTATATTATTAATACTTTACAATGTGCATCTATGAATTGTAAATTAAATGCGTCTGATGCTCCGAAAGGTCGCCGGAAAGGTAAGAGGCAGGTCACTGGCTGGAACTACCATGTGCGAGAATTACACGCAAAAGCACGATTATATTTTAAAGAATGGATAAATGCTGGAAAACCGTTTAACGGAAAAATTTATGACGATATGACAACGACGCGTAGGGCTTTTAAAAATAAATTAAAATGGTGCCAAAATAATCAAGAGATGATAAGAATGAACATACTTGCCACTCATAGAGCAAATAAAAAAATTTCAAAATTTTGGAAAGCAACAAAAGCCTGCAACATACGTAGTAGCTTGCCAGTTAGCGTGAATGAGATTAACGACAAAAAGGACATAGCTAACATGTTTGCTAATCATTTTTCAACTAAACCAATGCACGTGGAGAGTATTCCCCATGCTCAGTCGACAATCTCCAACTCTGAGGTTTTGTCCTTGTGTACTAGTGATATCATAAAAGTAGTTCATAATATGAAGCGAGGAAAGTCTCTGGGCCACGATGGCTTGAGTGTTGAGCACCTTCTCTATGCCAGTGATAAACTATTTGATTCTCTAGCATTACTTTTTAACCTATGTATTAAACATACATATCTGCCTGATAAAATGTTACAGACGATTGTTGTACCAGTCGTTTAGAACAAAACCGCTCACTTCTCTAATATCTCCAATTACCGCCCTATCTCTCTGGGCACAATAGTTGGTAAAGTACTTGAAAAACTTCTACAGCCCGAACTTGTGAAAAATATTAGGATAAGTGATGCTCAGTTTGGGTTTTGTGCCCGTCTTTCTGCCGACTCTGCAATACTGTCCGTTAAACACGTTGTAAACTATTATAAAAGACGTAGTACACTTGTTTACGCCTACTTTCTGGACTTGAGTCGTGTATTTGACCTTGTTAATTATAATATATTATGGAGGAAAATGCATGAGTCCAATGTACCTGGCACTGTTCTGGGTTTGCTGAGATACTGGTATGAGAACCAGACAAATAAAGTTAAGTGGGACGACACAACTTCTACAGGCTATAAACTAGAATGTGGGGTACGTCAGGGAGGGCTGACCTCTCCGGACCTTTTCAATCTTTACGTTAACGGCTTGATCGAGGAGCTTAGGAGTACCAAAATTGGATGTCACATTAATGGTGTAGCGTTTAACAACCTTAGCTACGCAGACGATATGGTGCTCCTTAGCCCATCGATCAACGGTCTTAGAAAGCTTATATTCATCTGCGAAAATTATGCTCGTCAGCATGGATTAAAATATAATGAGTCTAAGACTGAAATGCTAGTCTTTCGTGCTGGAAAGGGTCCGAGGAGAGTACCGCCAGTAATCATAAATGGTATGCAGGTACGGACTGTGAAGAATTTCAGGTATTTGGGTCATATGTTGTCGGAGAACCTGAGTGACGACTTGGATATTGAGCGTGAACGTAGAGCTCTAGTTATACGTTGTAACATGCTGGCGCGTCACTTTGCCTCGTGTTCTATGGATGTTAAGATTACTCTGTTCAAAGCTTTTATACCGGACAACTCTGGATAAATTACACCAAAAAATCCTATAACATCCTAAGAGTACAGTATAATGATGCTTTTCGTATTTTTTTGAAACATCCACGGTACTGCAGTGCGTCCACAATGTTCGCAGAGGCTGCCGTCCCAGACTTTTACGCAGTGTTACGTTGTAGAACGGCCAGTTTCTGGGAAACTGTACGTAACTCAACAAATGAATTAGTTAAGGTCGTTGCTCAGGTGTCTCCTGACAATATATTTTATAAACACTGGCAGGGTATGCATCGGACGCTATAGGTGATGAAAAAAATTGTTTTAAAGTACTATATTTTAACACGTAATAGAGTTTAATTTATAATTTTGTATGTGTATAATACTCTAATTCATTGTCTTTGACGCAAAAAGTACTTAACAAATGTGGGTTGATACCTTAATAAATAAACCTTATTATTATTATTATAATATTAGTAACACTAACAAATTGATGACTTTGAGACGCTAAAAATCAATAAAATCACTAGAAAATATGAACTTTGACTCTAGTAGGCCAAACTGAATTTTAAAGGCCCCTGTGTCATCTGTCGAGCATTTTTTGAGAGCTCTGAATAGAATAAAATGTTTTATATTCAATTAATATAAATATTGAGTTGTAGTGTAACGGCAATCCAGCACACCGTTTCGTTGAGTGAGTGTAGTAACAAAAACCTAACCTGGGGAATGCAAGAAAAATACTATGGCTTCGATTCTCTCTGATAGATATACTCGTAGTTGAGTAGTAACATAGAGTCATTTTCTTTATTTACCACTGATTCGGAAAATATCTACTGAAAAACCAAGGTTTTTTCAGTAGATATTTTCCTTAAATTTATTTTATTTTATTTAAATTTAATGGTTACAATAAAAGTCATACACGTTAAAATATGAACGCAAACAAAACATACTCGTATTGCGTTCACTGGAGATTAATATTATGTTATTTCCATTTTATTTTATAGTTTACTGTTAGTGTTCGTGATTATAGTTTTCTATTATTATCGTAGATGATTGTAGAATGAAAACTTGGTTAATTTACTGATCAACTTTACACACTTTTACAAATACTAATTATTTATGTGTAAGTAATTACTTACTTTGTTTTATTTTCTGAAATCATTTTATTTTTTACGCCAATGTTAGCTAATTAATTTTCATTATCTATATATTTTTAAATACTCTACGATATTGACAAAATAAAAAAAATATATCGAGTAGCATAAAAAGTGAAAGCAAACTCCAATATTGCAACATGATATTTTTATAAGAATAAACTGGCTTAAACAAACTACAAGAAAAGAATGTAAAGGGACCATAGGGAGCAATCAATCGTGCAAGATCGTGGTTAAACGAAATTCAGCGTTAAAGAGGTAGGGATTAATGAAGCTATTTCAGACGGAATTCTGCATCAGCGTAATGAACGGTAACAAATTGCCGTGCAATCAACAATCTCTTTATACGCAGATTTTTTTTTTTTGTAAATTTGAAATGACAAATGATACAGTTCACCTGATGGTAAGTGGTAGTGCGGCCAATGGATACCTGCCATCAACTTCAAACAAAGAAAGTTACAGATGTATTGTCACATTTGAGGACTAAGATGAAATGCCTTTTCCGAATACATACTAAAATCTATATACATTACTACTGACTGGAACACAGCAGTTCGCACACGTTATTTGTCGACAGAGATAGGTAGTTGTAAAAAAGCATACATTCGAAATGAGAGAGATGTTGTGAGACAAAATCATTTAAATTATGAAATTTTATGAATTCTTGACTTTAGCTTATATTTTTCCACGCTTTTGCCTCAACCTCAATTATTTTAATTCTGTACGCTGGGCACAAACATTATGGACGACACACACGGTCAGTTCAACTGATCATTCCAAATTATCAGTTTAAACTAGGACTGTTGATATTTTTTAAAATACCGAATTTTCGGCATATCGATAAATAAAGTTATATATAAAACTCCGATATTGATATATTTATAATTATAGATATATTTAAAATCCGATATTTTAAAAAATATCAACAATTCTAGTTCGAACTGATCAGTTGGAATGATCAGTTGAACTTGACCATGTGTGTCGTCCATTACAGTTTCCATGTCAGCTATTCACGGAAAATATATACAAAGTACGTCTTCCGGCAACTACTCGTAAGATATATTTAAAAAAAAAACAGAATTACTATACCTAATATTTATAAATTCATTCATTCATTTATTAATGACAACCTATTAAGGTTAACCTCGAAAAGGTGGTTGTTCTATTTCACATTTTTTTTATGTTTTATAGATTACAAACCAAAATTTTGGTATATCATTTTTAACTATATGGCCTTGGATTGCATACAAGGAAAACACGATATCACGTAATTTTCTCGATAAAAAAATATTACAAAATTGGCTCGCATTAATTACATTTCTTCATGACACCGCAATATTTTTACGAATATATTCATAGAATTTATTCGTAAAGCATAGTAAATAATCATAACTAAGTTCTCATAAACCATTTTTTTATCCATAACGAAGTTTTGTTGAGTAAAATAAAAATGTTGTTTGGCGCTTACTTAGTTTCTTGCTTGGTAATTTCTTGCTTAGTTTCTTTCTTGCGTGTGCTTGGTATTCCTAACTCATAATTTGCCTATTATCAAAGAATATATTATACACTACGCGAAAAGAAACGACACTATTAAGCATGTGTGCACGTAAAATCGCTTGCGGCTATATGTGGGTGTCTGGATGTGTGCGGGGGCCTTGAGAGGCGCGCGGGCGTGGAACGGGCAGTCGCCGACGGCCCTGGCCGAGGGCTAATAGCAGCGTGACCATTTTTAGTAGATTTCTACTTTTTTAGTAGATTTGAAGCAAATAAGATGATAATCTAGTAGGATAAAATGTCTTAGTAGAATTTAGTAGAAATGAGAAATATATCGGTAGGTTTTGGTATTAATTCTCTGTCAAAAAATATTAGGCTTGAAACCAAGCTGGTTGCTTGTCCAAAAAAGTTTTAATTTTACAGTTGGCAGCATACAAAAGTGATTTGCGGGGATTCCCTTATTATTGAATAAACGTTACTGTGGGCATAGCAAATTGAATTTCATTTTCCAATAGATAAAGGCTATTTTTTTAAAAGTTGCTTCTATAATGATAGACTAGGCAACACAATTTTATTAGTCGTTTTCTGAGCATGTGGATATACTGGCAGAGAAGACTAGACTAGAAGGCAACCCAAATTGCATTTTTTTCAAGTGTATTTGCCACTCAACTAACCTTTCAGTGAGTTATGCATGCAAAAAATTAATTCGTTCTATAGAGTTATTTGTCAAAGATGTTTTTTCATACTTCTCTCACAGTAGCTAACGACAAAGAGACTTTGTCGAATTTCAAAATTTTACTGACACTCCAACCCACCATATGCTTCTTCATTATGACATCAGGTGGCTTTCTCTACATCAATGCATTCACCGAATTATAGAGCAGTGGTCAGCATTAAAACTTTCTTTTTTCAAAATGAGTTTTTAGGGAATAATAATGCCAATGCTACTTGTCAATTTATATTTGATCACCTTAACAGCGATGAAACAAAACTTTATCTTTACTTTTTAGATTTAATATTACCCATAACTACAAAATTTTACGTTATTTTTAAAGTGATCAGACACTTATTCATAAAATTGAAACAGACATACAAAACATGATGAGTTCAATTTTGAGTTGTTTTATGAAGATAAATTATATAAAAACTACTCCACTTCAGTCAATAGATCCAAGTTCAAGAATGCATTTCCTTCCTACATGTACCTGGGCACAAACGTAGCAATGACATTGGAATCATTAAAAGATGATCTTCGAATGAGATCTAAAATTGAAGAATTTCTTAACAGATGTCAGTCATTTTTGATCGAGCTGAGTAACCAATTTCTGCAGACTGCCTGTACAAGATAATTTTTTGCAGGATTTGTCCTTCATCAATCCCCAAAAAGCAGTGTATGGTGAATTTCGAACTCTGATAAGAATACTCAAAAGGTTTCCTAACATAGTTGCAAACGAAAACATGCAAATTGTTGACAATGAATATAGGGAATTAAAATTAGATGTTTCCGTGTCTAATTTATTATCAACTTCTAGTTCGACGTCTGAAACTTTTATGGTGGATAAATTTTGGAGTGAAGTCAGCCAAATCTGTGATGCGAATAGCAAACCAAAGTATGGCAATTTGTCCCCATTTGTGAAGCAAATGACGATACCACCTTTGTCAAACGCCAAAGTAGAAAGAATATTTTCCGATATTAATAGGATTAAAAATCAAGATAAAAATCGATTTAATAATAAGAATGTTGCAGCAATAATACATGGAAAAGAGGAGCTACGACAGTTGGAAGGAGGATGTAGCAGATTTGATTCTGACAGAAGTATGATCAAGTTAATGGACTTAAAACAGCTTTATGACAATGTTACCCAACATGAAGATGAAGAAGCTTAACTTTAAGTTTCATTTTATTTATTTTTTTTAATTATATTTTTATTTAAAATTTATGTTTAAAAAAAACATTAGTTTCTTTAATTAATGGTAGTTTCTTTAATGAATGGTGGTTTCTTTGTTATTTTATTATTTTATCGTTTAATCAAGAAAACATTAATATTTTTACGTTGTAATACGACCGCAAAAAAATAAATATATTTTTAGTATTTTCTCGTTCTCTTTTGGCAGAATTCAGTAAATTTTAACCTCCACAAGCAGTAGATTCGTCAAATGAAATCTGGTCACGCTGGCTAGTAGTAATACCGATATTTGTCAGTATTAGTTAATATGAATATATTCGTCAAGTGATATTATAATATTTCAATTAATATATGAATATTACTGATATCTTAATGTACATATTACTGTTCTATTCATGTAGGTATTAAGTTTATGTTACCAAGTAACGTTATTAGTTTTTATAGCCGGTTTATATGCTTTAATAAATATTATTGTCGTTATTAAATAAATGATATTATAGTATATGTATAAGTATTACTGAAAGTGATTTTAAGTGATTAGAATTAAAATAAATTCCACTGCACAAAACAAGGGCCCTTGTTTTGTTAGTTTAATTTTTATAATGTTTTATGATACCTAAAAATATATGAACTCATTTTAATGAAAGTCGATATGATCTTGACAAGAATTATGGGGAAATACCATGAGAATAAAACTAATATATCGCCAATAATTTTATTATATTACATTAACTGAAATATACACTATTAAAATACCACTAGAGTCAAGAAATTTTAGATATATATATATATATATATATATATATATATATATATATATATATATATATATATATATATATATAATATATATAAAAAAATTGTATTTGTTCATTGTTGTATTTATGGATTATTTCATTAGAAATAAAAATGACTTATCTCCTCAACACATAGGGAACAATTTGTTGGCCGCATGTCCCAGGAAACCTGCATACCTTTGGATTTTCTAAAAAAATATACATGCTACGAATTTTTGCAATTGTTATAAATAATAATAACCGTTTAACGGAAAAATTTATGACGATATGACAACGACGCGTAGGGCTTTTAAAAATAAATTAAAATGGTGCCAAAATAATCAAGAGATGATAAGAATGAACATACTTGCCACTCATAGAGCAAATAAAAAAATTTCAAAATTTTGGAAAGCAACAAAAGCCTGCAACATACGTAGTAGCTTGCCAGTTAGCGTGAATGAGATTAACGACAAAAAGGACATAGCTAACATGTTTGCTAATCATTTTTCAACTAAACCAATGCACGTGGAGAGTATTCCCCATGCTCAGTCGACAATCTCCAACGCTGAGGTTTTGTCCTTGTCTACTAGTGATATCATAAAAGTAGTTCATAATATGAAGCGAGGAAAGTCTCCGGGCCACGATGGCTTGAGTGTTGAGCACCTTCTCTATGCCAGTGATAAACTATTTGATTCTCTAGCATTACTTTTTAACCTATGTATTAAACATACATATCTGCCTGATAAAATGTTACAGACGATTGTTGTACCAGTCGTTTAGAACAAAACCGCTCACTTCTCTAATATCTCCAATTACCGCCCTATCTCTCTGGGCACAATAGTTGGTAAAGTACTTGAAAAACTTCTACAGCCCGAACTTGTGAAAAATATTAGGATAAGTGATGCTCAGTTTGGTTTTCGTGCCGGTGTTTCTGCCGACTCTGCAATACTGTCCGTTAAGCACGTTGTAAACTATTATAAAAGACGTAGTACATTTGTTTACGCCTGCTTTCTGGACTTGAGTCGTGTATTTGACCTTGTTAATTATAATATATTATGGAGGAAAATGCATGAGTCCAATGTACCTGGCACTGTTCTGGGTTTGCTGAGATACTGGTATGAGAACCAGACAAATAAAGTTAAGTGGGACGACACAACTTCTACAGGCTATAAACTAGAATGTGGGGTACGTCAGGGAGGGCTGACCTCTCCGGACCTTTTCAATCTTTACGTTAACGGCTTGATCGAGGAGCTTAGGAGTACCAAAATTGGATGTCACATTAATGGTGTAGCGTTTAACAACCTTAGCTACGCAGACGATATGGTGCTCCTTAGCCCATCGATCAACGGTCTTAGAAAGCTTATATTCATCTGCGAAAATTATGCTCGTCAGCATGGATTAAAATATAATGAGTCTAAGACTGAAATGCTAGTCTTTCGTGCTGGAAAGGGTCCGAGGAGAGTACCGCCAGTAAGCATAAATGGTATGCAGGTACGGACTGTGAAGAATTTCAGGTATTTGGGTCATATGTTGTCGGAGAACCTGAGTGACGACTTGGATATTGAGCGTGAACGTAGAGCTCTAGTTATACGTTGTAACATGCTGGCGCGTCACTTTGCCTCGTGTTCTGTGGATGTTAAGATTACTCTGTTCAAAGCTTTTACACCGGACAACTCTGGATAAATTACACCAAAAAATCCTATAACATCCTAAGAGTACAGTATAATGATGCTTTTCGTATTTTTTTGAAACATCCACGGTACTGCAGTGCGTCCACAATGTTCGCAGAGGCTGCCGTCCCAGACTTTTACGCAGTGTTACGTTGTAGAACGGCCAGTTTCTGGGAAACTGTACGTAACTCAACAAATGAATTAGTTAAGGTCGTTGCTCAGGTGTCTCCTGACAATATATTTTATAAACACTGGCAGGGTATGCATCAGACGCTATAGGTGATGAAAAAAATTGTTTTAAAGTACTATATTTTAACACGTAATAGAGTTTAATTTATAATTTTGTATGTGTATAATACTCTAATTCATTGTCTTTGACGCAAAAAGTACTTAACAAATGTGGGTTGATACCTTAATAAATAAACCTTATTATTATTATTATAATATTAGTAACACTAACAAATTGATGACTTTGAGACGCTAAAAATCAATAAAATCACTAGAAAATATGAACTTTGACTCTAGTAGGCCAAACTGAATTTTAAAGGCCCCTGTGTCATCTGTCGAGCATTTTTTGAGAGCTCTGAATAGAATAAAATGTTTTATATTCAATTAATATAAATATTGAGTTGTAGTGTAACGGCAATCCAGCACACCGTTTCGTTGAGTGAGTGTAGTAACAAAAACCTAACCTGGGGAATGCAAGAAAAATACTATGGCTTCGATTCTCTCTGATAGATATACTCGTAGTTGAGTAGTAACATAGAGTCATTTTCTTTATTTACCACTGATTCGGAAAATATCTACTGAAAAACCAAGGTTTTTTCAGTAGATATTTTCCTTAAATTTATTTTATTTTATTTAAATTTAATGGTTACAATAAAAGTCATACACGTTAAAATATGAACGCAAACAAAACATACTCGTATTGCGTTCACTGGAGATTAATATTATGTTATTTCCATTTTATTTTATAGTTTACTGTTAGTGTTCGTGATTATAGTTTTCTATTATTATCGTAGATGATTGTAGAATGAAAACTTGGTTAATTTACTGATCAACTTTACACACTTTTACAAATACTAATTATTTATGTGTAAGTAATTACTTACTTTGTTTTATTTTCTGAAATCATTTTATTTTTTACGCCAATGTTAGCTAATTAATTTTCATTATCTATATATTTTTAAATACTCTACGATATTGAAAAAATAAAAAAAATATATCGAGTAGCATAAAAAGTGTCTACTCCAATATTGCAACATGATATTTTTATAAGAATAAACTGGCTTAAACAAACTACAAGAAAAGAATGTAAAGGGACCATAGGGAGCAATCAATCGTGCAAGATCGTGGTTAAACGAAATTCAGCGTTAAAGAGGTAGGGATTAATGAAGCTATTTCAGACGGAATTCTGCATCAGCGTAATGAACGGTAACAAATTGCCGTGCAATCAACAATCTCTTTATACGCAGATTTTTTTTTTTTTTTGTAAATTTGAAATGACAAATGATACAGTTCACCTGATGGTAAGTGGTAGTGCGGCCAATGGATACCTGCCATCAACTTCAAACAAAGAAAGTTACAGATGTATTGTCACATTTGAGGACTAAGATGAAATGCCTTTTCCGAATACATACTAAAATCTATATACATTACTACTGACTGGAACACAGCAGTTCGCACACGTTATTTGTCGACAGAGATAGGTAGTTGTAAAAAAGCATACATTCGAAATGAGAGAGATGTTGTGAGACAAAATCATTTAAATTATGAAATTTTATGAATTCTTGACTTTAGCTTATATTTTTCCACGCTTTTGCCTCAACCTCAATTATTTTAATTCTGTACGCTGGGCACAAACATTATGGACGACACACACGGTCAGTTCAACTGATCATTCCAAATTATCAGTTTAAACTAGGACTGTTGATATTTTTTAAAATACCGAATTTTCGGCATATCGATAAATAAAGTTATCTATAAAACTCCGATATTGATATATTTATAATTATAGATATATTTAAAATCCGATATTTTAAAAAATATCAACAATTCTAGTTCGAACTGATCAGTTGGAATGATCAGTTGAACTTGACCGTGTGTGTCGTCCATTACAGTTAGCTATTCACGGAAAATATATACAAAGTACGACTTCCGGCAACTACTCGTAAGATATATTTAAAAAAAAACAGAATTACTATACCTAATATTTATAAATTCATTCATTCATTTAATAATGACAACCTATTAAGGTTAACCTCGAAAAGGTGGTTGTTCTATTTCACATTTTTTTTATGTTTTATAGATTACAAACCAAAATTTTGGTATATCATTTTTAACTATATGGCCTTGGATTGCATACAAGGAAAACACGATATCACGTAATTTTCTCGATAAAAAAATATTACAAAATTGGCTCGCATTAATTACATTTCTTCATGACACCGCAATATTTTTACGAATAAGTTCATGGAATTATTTTAAAGACATAGTAAATAATCATAACTAAGTTCTCATAAACCATTTTTTTATCCATAACGAAGTTTTGTTGAGTAAAATAAAAATGTTGTTTGGCGCTTACTTAGTTTCTTGCTTGGTAATTTCTTGCTTAGTTTCTTTCTTGCGTGTGCTTGGTATTCCTAACTCATAATTTGCCTATTATCAAAGAATATATTATACACTACGCGAAAAGAAACGACACTATTAAGCATGTGTGCACGTAAAATCGCTTGCGGCTATATGTGGGTGTCTGGATGTGTGCGGGGGCCTTGAGAGGCGCGCGGGCGTGGAACGGGCAGTCGCCGACGGCCCTGGCCGAGGGCTAATAGCAGCGTGACCATTTTTAGTAGATTTCTACTTTTTTAGTAGATTTGAAGCAAATAAGATGATAATCTAGTAGGATAAAATGTCTTAGTAGAATTTAGTAGAAATGAGAAATATATCGGTAGGTTTTGGTATTAATTCTCTGTCAAAAAATATTAGGCTTGAAACCAAGCTGGTTGCTTGTCCAAAAAGTTTTAATTTTACAGTTGGCAGCATACAAAAGTGATTTGCGGGGATTCCCTTATTATTGAATAAACGTTACTGTGGGCATAGCAAATTGAATTTCATTTTCCAATAGATAAAGGCTATTTTTTTAAAAGTTGCTTCTATAATGATAGACTAGGCAACACAATTTTATTAGTCGTTTTCTGAGCATGTGGATATACTGGCAGAGAAGACTAGACTAGAAGGCAACCCAAATTGCATTTTTTTCAAGTGTATTTGCCACTCAACAAACCTTTCAGTGAGTTATGCATGCAAAAAATTAATTCGTTCTATAGAGTTATTTGTCAAAGATGTTTTTTCATACTTCTCTCACAGTAGCTAACGACAAAGAGACTTTGTCGAATTTCAAAATTTTACTGACACTCCAACCCACCATATGCTTCTTCATTATGACATCAGGTGGCTTTCTCTACATCAATGCATTCACCGAATTATAGAGCAGTGGTCAGCATTAAAACTTCTTCTTTTTTCAAAATGAGTTTTTAGGGAATAATAATGCCAATGCTACTTGTCAATTTATATTTGATCACCTTAACAGCGATGAAACAAAACTTTATCTTTACTTTTTAGATTTAATATTACCCATAACTACAAAATTTTACGTTATTTTTAAAGTGATCAGACACTTATTCATAAAATTTAAACATAAATACAAATCATGATTAGTTCAATTTTGAGTTGTTTTATGAAGATAAATTATATAAAAACTACTCCACTTCAGTCAATAGATCCAAGTTCAAGAATGCATTTCCTTCCTACATGTACCTGGGCACAAACGTAGCAATGACATTGGAATCATTAAAAGATGATCTTCGAATGAGATCTAAAATTGAAGAATTTCTTAACAGATGTCAGTCATTTTTGATCGAGCTGAGTAACCAATTTCTGCAGACTGCCTGTACAAGATAATTTTTTGCAGGATTTGTCCTTCATCAATCCCCAAAAAGCAGTGTATGGTGAATTTCGAACTCTGATAAGAATACTCAAAAGGTTTCCTAACATAGTTGCAAACGAAAACATGCAAATTGTTGACAATGAATATAGGGAATTAAAATTAGATGTTTCCGTGTCTAATTTATTATCAACTTCTAGTTCGACGTCTGAAACTTTTATGGTGGATAAATTTTGGAGTGAAGTCAGCCAAATCTGTGATGCGAATAGCAAACCAAAGTATGGCAATTTGTCCCCATTTGTGAAGCAAATGACGATACCACCTTTGTCAAACGCCAAAGTAGAAAGAATATCTTCCGATATTAATAGGATTAAAAATCAAGATAAAAATCGATTTAATAATAAGAATGTTGCAGCAATAATACATGGAAAAGAGGAGCTACGACAGTTGGAAGGAGGATGTAGCAGATTTGATTCTGACAGAAGTATGATCAAGTTAATGGACTTAAAACAGCTTTATGACAATGTTACCCAACATGAAGATGAAGAAGCTTAACTTTAAGTTTCATTTTATTTTAATTATATTTTTATTTAAAATTTATGTTTAAAAAAAAACATTAGTTTCTTTAATTAATGGTAGTTTCTTTAATGAATGGTGGTTTCTTTGTTATTTTATTATTTTATCGTTTAATCAAGAAAACATTAATATTTTTACGTTGTAATACGACCGCAAAAAAATAAATATATTTTTAGTATTTTCTCGTTCTCTTTTGGCAGAATTCAGTAAATTTTAACCTCCACAAGCAGTAGATTCGTCAAATGAAATCTGGTCACGCTGGCTAGTAGTAATACCGATATTTGTCAGTATTAGTTAATATGAATATATTCGTCAAGTGATATTATAATATTTCAATTAATATATGAATATTACTGATATCTTAATGTACATATTACTGTTCTATTCATGTAGGTATTAAGTTTATGTTACCAAGTAACGTTATTAGTTTTTATAGCCGGTTTATATGCTTTAATAAATATTATTGTCGTTATTAAATAAATGATATTATAGTATATGTATAAGTATTACTGAAAGTGATTTTAAGTGATTAGAATTAAAATAAATTCCACTGCACAAAACAAGGGCCCTTGTTTTGTTAGTTTAATTTTTATAATGTTTTATGATACCTAAAAATATATGAACTCATTTTAATGAAAGTCGATATGATCTTGACAAGAATTATGGGGAAATACCATGAGAATAAAACTAATATATCGCCAATAATTTTATTATATTACATTAACTGAAATATACACTATTAAAATACCACTAGAGAGTCAAGAAATTTTAGATATATATATATATATATATATATATATATATATATATATATATATATATATTTATATATAAAAAAATTGTATTTGTTCATTGTTGTATTTATGGATTATTTCATTAGAAATAAAAATGACTTATCTCCTCAACACATAGGGAACAATTTGTTGGCCGCATGTCCCAGGAAACCTGCATACCTTTGGATTTTCTAAAAAAATATACATGCTACGAATTTTTGCAATTGTTATAAATAATAATAAAAATTAAAAAATTCATCGAAAAATTCAAAAATATATAAAAGTAAATTATTTTTAAAGGATAGCAGGTAATACTGATTATTGCGTACTGAAATACTAAGTGTTGGTTAATTATTTAAGATTACCATTAACTGTCGTGCATATTTGGTTTTGTCGGAAGTTTTAATATTCCTCATTTAATAAAAGTTGATTTAAAATTGAACATATCTTTCACTACCCAAATACATAAGTTTACATAATATATAACATACACCTACATGTCTTCTTTGGTACAAGTCTATAATATTCCATTTCGGTTCGATATCAACCCTAGCGTTACACGCTTCGACTCAAGGTCACCGGTGATTAAGCTCTCACTTACAGGGAGTGTCACCGCTGTGCTATTATGAAGTCATTGAATCACTTTCATTTTGGCACTCCCTCAGTCGTCCGTGAGCTTCACCGACAAAGGAATAAGCCAAACCCCGAAACTACGATTTATTTTCAAGGTATCCTCTTAAAATTTCACTGCTAAACATAAGCCACCTCCATAGATTTCCATATAGAGGGGATATGTTGGCCACGTTAACAGACGGGTTGGCATCTACAGTTTTTTAATTAATTTGAGCTGTTATCAAGAAAATTCAGCTGCACATATCCTGTTTAGTTTCTCTCTGTTGCCTCACCCCCGCGATGATACGGGTTAATGGACATACCTATTCCGTAACTACACGACATAATTATTATTGTAGATAAATAATAAAATTGGCTAATGCCGAACTCTATTCAAGACACTGGGGAACTTAACTGCGCCTTGTTTGTGTATATTAGAAGTTGCCAAATTTGTAAAACAACACGGAAAGAGTTTTTATAAACTTAATAATGAAAACGAGAAACCCAGATCGGATAGCAAATAGCGAAATAACCAAAGTAAACGCTTTAGCAAAAGTTGTAATTGGACGAGTAAAACAATACACAAAAAATATCGCACATTATTAAATATTTTTCTAAACAAACATTTACAAAAATTATACCAGTGGCTTCTTCAAAACAATTTTTCCGCGGTAAATAAATTTTTAGATTACCGAGAACAACTTTTGATAGTTGATAATTGACATTTATAATATTACGAACTGACATAGTATATATTGTTTTTTGTTTTTGTTTTATTTCATTTTATTATTTTTTAATTACACTTTTGAAATCTTTATATAATGGGATGGATCGTTTGTTGTTGCTTATTTAGTTTAGTTAAGTAATTTTTATAAAACAAAAATTTCAAAGAATAAAATAATTTGCAAATCTCCATTAGGGACTAAGTGTGTATTACATAGTATTTAATAGTATTTCATGTTGCATACCAAAAAGCAAATAAATAAATAAATACTTATAAACAATTTTTTAAAATGGTTATTGACAACTTTATTAAATTCCACTCTGAAATGGAATAAAAGGCGACTGAAAATATATTTACTGCCGTAATTTCTTTTTGTATCGGCCATCGTGGTGCATTCAAATGAATGGAAACCCAATTCATAATTCATGAATGTAACGGGTTTTACGTAAGCTAGAATGGAATGGCTGAACGCATTTATTGAATGTTTCATCTAAACTTTGATTGATTTATCTAGTGATAGTGAAAGGGGTATATAACTTCTTATAGCTTACTTTTGTAGCAAAACACTTGATTACTTGAAGGCGTTTTACGTGATGAAGATACGACGCCTTTATATTACGGTTACAGCATTAGTCTACTCGACAGGTATATGACCACGCAATCATGGAATACCTACCGGTGTCTAACGGTAGAATAATGTGTTTTGTATGGTGAGTGCTGAGAACCGATAAACCTTTTTATGGAAACGAGGCATTTCTACTTTGTCCTACACGGAGATAATGCATGTGCATTTTAATTCTTGATCGAGTGTAGGTGTAGATGTCTCTAGTGGATAATCATTTTTCTTATTATAGACAAATAATAAAGCTAGTATAAAAAACTAACCCAAAGCATACATTATGAGCTGTGATTATCTGAGAATACTGGGTCACAATCACGAAACTATTGTATTTTCATCAGTTCTTAATATGTCTGTATTTCTGATGTCTAGAAGTTGGTGGTAATTTCACTAAAACTTCCATTACGTTCACATATACATCAACATACATACCTACTTCAAATTTGAGATACATAAACAACATACAGTATATACAATGCGATCTTTCTTTGCTTCCTACCCTTGAGGGTGGGTTTGTTTCTTGCAGGACGATCCCAACGTTGTTGCTAATTCTGTTGCTGATGTGTTACTTCAGGGTATGGAACTTTTTATTCCTTCCTCTGTGGTGCCCATCGGAGGCAAATCTCAGCCATGGTTCGGTAGCTCCTGTAAAATAGCATCATGCAATAAGCAGGAGTGCTACAAAGCATGGGTTGACGCATCAACGTCCCGGGATGTAAACACCAGCGCTCTAAAAAAGAAGTACAATTCAGCGTCCAAGTCCTTCAAAAGAGTCATTGTCAAGGCAAAGTCAGAGCACATAGGCAGAATTGGCGAGAAACTAGTTCGCCTTCCTTCTGGAATCCGTGCATTCGGGTCTCTCACCAAGGCTGTACAGAGAAATTTCTGTCAGCCATCTCTACCATTTGTGCACAGGTAGGACGACTTAATGGCCCATGCCGCAAAAGAGAAAGCCGATCTTCTAGGGTCTTTCTTTGCGTCCAACTCGACTCTTGATGACGGAGGGAGTACGCCAACGACCATCTCGCGGTGCGAGTGCTCCATGCCGAAGGTGCGGTTTACACAGCGCTCGGTTCGCAAAGCACTCCTCTCCCTGGACATCCACAAGTCAGGTGGGCCTGACGGTATCTCCTCAATTGTGCTGAGGACGTGTGCTCCAGAATTGGCACCGGTCTTAACGCGTCTTTTACTGTACTTCTACTCTCTCGGCGTAGTCCCAAAATCATGGAAGACGGCTTTCGTCCACCTGATCCCTAAAAAGGCGACCGCTCAGACCCTTCCAACGACTGGCCCATCGCCATCATACGTTTCATCTCCAAAACAATGGAATCTATTGTAAACTGCTAGCTCATGAGGTACCTTGAGAATCACCAGCTGATTAGTGATCGCCAATATGGTTTTTGTCGCGATCGATCAGCTGGTGATCTTCTTGTCTACCTGTCTTATAGATGTGCGGTGGCGGAGGAGTATCAAGGTCGTTGTAGATGGTGCAATCTCTTGTTACAAGCCTGTTAATGCTGGTGTTCCACAAGGCTGCGTGCTATCACCAACGCTGTTTCTTCTGCATATCAACGATATGTTGCAAACCTGAAACATTCATTGCTATGCAAATGACAGCATCGGTGATGCTCTGTACACGGGCCGTGTCAATATTTCTTGGGAAAACGGAAGTCGAGTCTTTGCTGAACAAACTCTCGGATTGGGTGCGACTAAATCGAGTACAGTTTAGCCCTCAGAAGACACAAGTTTGCGCATTAACCGCTAAAAAGAACCCCTTTCCTCCTCAGTTTCAAGGCACTCCCCTTGTTGCCTTAGCCAGTATCGGTATCCTCGGCGTCGAATCTTCGACGACCAAGTGCTTTCTGTTCGGCTCGATTCATTGGCACTGCGAAGAGATTTTACATTTCTTTGCGTATTTTATCGCATCTATCACGGGGAGTGCTCCGAGGAATTGTTCGGATTAATCACAGCCGCCAAATTTCATGAACGCACTACGCGGCAAAACTCCCGATACCATCCACAGCTTGGATGCTTGGCGGTCCACCACTGTACGTTTCACTAGGAGTTTTCTTCCGCGTACGACCTCCCTGTGGAACAATTTATCACTGGCGATTTTTCCGTACCGATACTACCTGGGGCCCTTCAAGAAAAGAGCTTGCTCCTTTCTAAAGGGCCGGCAACGCACCTGAAATTCCCCTGGTTTTGCAGTTGTTCATGGGCTGCGGTAGTCACTTAACATCAGGTAAACCGTATGCTCTTTTGCCCCCTCTTCTAAAAAAAAATATATACACAACGTATACACAACATAAATTAAGCTGCATGCATGTGAAGTTAAAATAAAAACGTGTTAAAATGCCTTAGTTTAGAGCCGTCGTAGCTCAGATGGTTAACGCTCGCTGTAAATATAACAGATAGCGATTAACCTGGGTTAGATCCCCGCCGGCACCAATGAAATTGTTAATTGCAATTTTAAGTGCTGATTTACCTCGTGCTCGACGGTGAAGGAAAACATCGTGAAAAAACCTGCATGTCTGAGAAATAAGAAAAAAAATATTTCGAAGACATGTGAAGTTCACCAACACGCATTGGGACAGCGCGGCGGACACTTCCTTGCCCTAAAACCCTCTCAGAAATGAGGGGAGGCCTGTGCCCAGCAGTGGGACGTATATAGGCTGTAACTTTACTTTTACTTTTTTTTAAATACCTTAGTTTCGTGAAATAATTAGTAAAAAATAAAACAAAAGCTTGCTTTATTATTTTTAATATACAAGAAAAGAAGTATGAAACGGATTGACTTCGAATATAAGTATTAATAGAGAGACCTAAACGGAACTAGAACATGCAAGCTGAACTTGAAGTGAAGTAAAGTGTTGCTCAGTTGGCACATGCTTATCGGACATCGTGTGCAGCTGTGCGATTCGCGCACATTCAAGTGGAATAGCAAGCAAAGCGAATTGCTAATGGTGATAACCTTAGGACGCTTGAACACGCTAACAAAAGTCGCCGGGTCTATGCAAGAATTCGTGTCATTTCTACACACGAACTGTGTACAATACTCCGGCGCTGACAAAGAAAAAAATCTTGTCTACACCAGACGCAACGAGCAGGTACATGAAGAGTTGGTTCGTAATAAAGTTCTTATAAATATTTATTTATTCACTTACCTCAATGTCACGTCCAATCTAATGTATGGAGCAATACTTTCTCGCATTTTAGTATATTGATGTTTTATTTTATTTTATATAGTACTCAACAGCTTGCCAAACGTGGAGATTTTCGTACGAAAATAGTCCACATTTTTTTCTAATATTGCCGCATTATGTGATAAAGGTCAGTGAACCCACAAAACTCATGTTTTTGATGAATAATTTGGTGAACTCAGTGAAGTATTTTGTGTTTTGTTGAACAAAAAAAGAGAGTAATACATACATTATAAGCAATGACCTTTTTTTTTTTTTGCTTCGTAGTTAACATAATTCTATTCATTACAGACAAACTTGACTATGCATAATACCTTATGAACGACTGACTGAAAAGAATCTTATCGTTTACATATCTCTATTTATCTTGTATGGAGCAGACACGACAAATGTTTGTGGATAGATCCGACTAAATTCTAGTCGTATGTATGATAAATTGGTCTTATTTGCCGCAGACACGGTGAAATTTCTTAGCGTGTACAAACGCTCTTGGAGTATAATACATAAGCATAGTTTTCTTATGTGTATTCTAAGGCATCTTACTTTATATTTATTACTATTATACTGATTAATGACCGTGTCGTAGAGATGCGTGTAGTGAACATGTTTAGTGCACCAGAGAACAAATTCACACTCAGTTTCTATTTCTATTAAACAAGCAAATGCACAAATTAATTTCAACAGTTTTTATTAAGCCATTTAAAAGTATCCTTGATGTATACCTAGGATTAATGAAAAGTAAGTCAAAGAACTAAAGCGAATAACATAGTTTTCACATAAAGAAGTCAGCTTCAGAAGTCAGTGCTAAGAAATAATGCATTATATGTTGAAGTTTCTTTGACGTCATATATCTACTTATCATCAGATGGACTGTGTGCCGGTTGGTCATTCTTATTATATAAAAAATGAAAAGAATGAGAAGAAAGTCTAGAATATTTCATACCTTTCCAGTCGATTGAAAAGTTAAAACAATATTGCCTACAGCTTGCCCGCTGTTCCGTAGAGTGACACGCTCGCGGACAAAAACCTTGTTTGCTTGTCACCTACTGTGTTTATCTTGTGCTGAGCATTTGAATTAATATTTACTATGCATTGGAATAGACACCGTGAACAAAATCTATGCGGCAGTGCGTGCCGCGTGGTCGGAGACACAAAGTACTTTTTGACAGGTCTCTGTCACTCTTGCTACCTGCGTGAAATAATTACCTATAATCGCAACGCACCTAGGGTGAAATAGCGCGTTGTAGGCGATTGAATGTTAAAGTTTCTTAACGCTGTTTACGTAAATATTTTTTTGTAAATACTTGTTGAAATGGTTTTTGTTTAGTGTTTAGTATGTTTAATCGTATGATAAAATAGTTAAAAAGTTTTAATGTAATATAAAAATGATATATATTATGCATAATACCCATCTATTTGATAAATTTTAATAGCAAAACGTCGTTCCTACTATAATTGTTGCGAGGATAGACGCTATATGAACAACAAAATGTTTCAGATATATCATACTTTAAGTTACCAAAGGATTTTAGTAGGAAGTTATGACACGTGAATTTATTTAATTTTTTTTTGTTAGATAGGTACTTATAGTAAAAATAATTAAGTAATAATTTATCTAATACCTACAAACGATTACAAAACTAAGTTGAAATTTACTTCACTATCCAAGTATCTACTTACATACCTATACTTGTCTTTTGTATTCAAAATATTTTAAGTTATAATAGCTAGGCTATTTAAGGTCGTATCTACGACACAGCCACACTCCGTTTTTTAAGGCACACGTTATGTAATTTTGAGTCCGTAGTCTCACGTGATGCAAATAACGAAAAAAGTCTCGTCGTCTCTTCTAGTACGTAGTACATATAACTTCAATGTTCAGCACCGTATTGTTACTAAACTAGCCAAATTCATAACAATGTGAAGTTTGTGTTAGTTCAATGAATTTCTTTATAGTTGCAACAAGAGATCTAATTAGGGATATTTATGATTTATATGAATTTACTCACAAAAAACAATTTTTTAGTAAGCAAAATTAAGGATAATTAAAATAAGGTTTTAAAGAAGGCATGCGATACCGCCAAGAATTGCTGCGGGCAAAAAATGCTGCCGGTAATCCCTCCCCATATGCGACTAACTTAAAAAATATAAATTAAAAAAAAACTTTTGAAGCATTAGTATATTTATTAATTATTATTTGAATATGAATAAAACAATATAGTGTATTGATAGAGTACCCAAAAGTGATAATTGATAGAATCAGGCGTTACTTTGCGGAAATCCATTATAATAAAAATATTGATTAATTTGCAACCTTCCGCTAACTAAATACAATGATGTGTCCTACCTGGATTGAAGATCACCTCCCGCCCTCCCTCAATTGCGTGCACTAATTCTGTCACCACTAGACCCAGCCCCACTACTCCCAACACCACCACTCCCGGCACTACTACTTCCAACACCACTATGCCAGGTAAGACACACCATCGACGATAATACGACACGTGTTTCGCCTCTACTCGATGCGTCCTCAGGTGATTTAGACTCTACGACTAAATCCAGTTGTGCGGTGGAATTGACGTTTTACAAAAATACCGAACTGTTCAGTTTCTTGCTGCAAAAATAGATCTGTCAGCGTAAAATTTACAAAAATATGGATGAAAAAGACCTTTTATATATAAGTAATTATTAATCACATTGTGACTATTTACTTCTTTTGTTCGTTCATCCTTGTTGTTCATCCGGTGACTCATAGTTCAATTACATTTAATATATATTAATATATTCGTGGTCGTGACGTCACAGAGCTCATATCCTTCTATTCATCCATCCATTACAGCCGCTAAATGTCTACTGCTGAATTATTTTCATAAGAACTTATCATAGGGGGATTGTTCCACAGTTGCCACGCTTGGCAAGGGCAATGACTACAGTTGTTTTTACAGTTCTATTTTATAGTTTTATGTCATAGTTACTATGTTGCTGTCCATCTCTTCTTTCAATTTTCCTCTGTCGCCTCTTACGACACCCACGGGACGATATGGGGTAGTTGGTATTCTTATACCGCGATTACACGGTTCGAGCTCATACAAAATAGTATATTTTTGTCATTTAACCCTGATAGCCTGTTCATAAGTATTTCAAGTATCTGACGCGACTAATAACGTAACAAAGATTACTACTAACTAAATAAATTCCTCAGTACTCATACCAACGCGTCGACTTGTCTCAAAAAGTGAGCTAAGACAGAAAAAACAAGAAGGTATAATGAAAGATGCTATAACCATAAATAAAACATTCTATTTCACCTCTGACGAAATATAATGGAGAGAGGAAATTTACGAAGCAGGTTGTTTGGAAATCCAAGAAAAAATTGTGAAAATCGCCGTGCGATTAAGTTACGCATAAGTAATGCAGATTTGATACGTTCAACTTGAGCTCTTGATTTTTTAAAACCATAGCATTTTTTATAGAATAAGATTGATAATCAAGTACACAGGTCACTTTGACTGACGGTAGGTTGATGCTTTCAATTTAATCAATTAAGAATCAAAATACAGATGTGTTGTCACCCTTGAAGAATAAGATTGAATGCCCCATTTTCGTTAAGGAGGGTCTCAGGTTCTCTACACTCACAATACGAAAGAGTACTAAGATGCTTTTTTACTACGATACCTTTTGAGAGTGTGGCCCTTCCCCGGTCGAATCGGCTACAACCACAATATAGTTACAGTGTGGCTCTACCACTTATGAAAATTCCTATAAAAATTAAAAGTAGGTAGTTTAGTTATGAATGAGTATCCAAATTACATAAATTAATTTATTATCAAGAGCTGTGGTAGATTCGATCCCTGTCGATACCAATAAAAATTAAAGTAAAGTTACAGCCTATATACGTCCCACTGCTGGGCACAGGCCTCCGCTCATTTCTGAGAGGGCTTTAGGGCAAATAATTGCGTATTGGCGAACTTCACGTGTCTTCGAAATATTTTTTTCTTATTTCTCTGACATGCAGGTTTCCTCACGATGTTTTCCTTCACCACCGAGCACGTGGTAAATCAGCTCTTAAAATTGCAATTAACAATTTTATTGGTGCCAGCGGAGATTGAACCCGGTTTGCTCACGTTCTCACAGAAATTTACAGCGAGCGCTAACCATCTGAGCTACCACGGCTCGTCGTCGATACCAATGAAACTACTGATTTACAATGTGTTCGGCGGATAGGAAAACATTGAAACCTGCAGTTTTTGAAATAAACAATAAAAAAATTACGAAGGAATGTGAAATTTGTCAACACAAATAGCGTGGCGTGGCGGACACTGGCCAATAACCCTCTAAAAAAGGGGTAACCCGTGCCCAATAGTGAGACTGTAATTTTAACTTTAAATTTTTAACTTCTTCTTTAACATTAATTAAAACTAATTAAAAGTGTACTGCTAAACATTATATCTAGAAGGTTGAGCGGCGGGCCTTAAGGTTGCCGTGTCACAATTCCCCGGTCGAGCCTCGACCCTACTACGCGAGATGTTATACTAGATGGACTGTATACGCGATTGGCTTCTTCTGCTTCAACAAAATGGCGGCTGTAGCATGCGGTTCCTTGACAATGCACTCGCTCTTCCAATAAAAACCTATTGCTTGCCAAGGTTTATGAAGGAACCCTGCTTGATCACATTAGGAGAAATGAAATTGGGCGGATTAACTAATAATACACAAATATTCTGTTTATAATATTTAATCTTTTAATGCGTTTTAATAATGTTTAACGTACTTATTCTAATTTACTAAAATTAGAATAAGTACGTTAAACATTATTAAAACGCATTAAAAGTCTCCTGCTGAACATAATATCCAGATATAATCTAATATCTATAAGGTAGGCCTTATAGATTTCCCCATAGCTACCATACTTGGCAAGCTGGTTAAAAACTTCAAAGTTTTTATTATTAAGAAGATATTGCTATCTATTTCCACTTTTAGTTTACCTCTGTCGTATCTTACGATGTCCACAGTATAGTATGGGGCAGTTGATTCTTTCACGCCGTTACCATAAGACTATTTCTTGTCAAGTAGATTGCAATTAATCGTGATAGCTTAAACAGAGAGCTTAAAACAAATTCGACAATGGGTTAGAATATTCTATGTTACTTGTATATTCTACCTCACGAAAATGAAGTCCTTTACATTTTTGCTAAGGCGATTTATCAAATTATAAAAAACAAGTTGAATTATATAGTACAGTGTGTAATAAACTCTTTTTTATTAATTTCAGCCTAAAATATATTTCATTCCAAAAGAATAACGCACCTACACCGGTGCTTATAACATTATGTGATTCACAAACTCTTCGTGACTGCACGTATAGCATACAACGCCCAATTTTTGCGCTTGTCTCTTTCTAACTTCAATATTCATACAATAAAGCTTCACTTAGGGTCTTGGAATCTTTTTTGCTTTATGTTTATTAACGTCGTCAGGTGTTTTCCATTTTTATTTACACAACTTAATTTTGCTCAGATCTAGCAATTTTTACTATTTTTTTCCTCTTTTACTGTGATCTTGACTTAGAAGGAATAAATTTATTTAAGAAATGTGCTGTTAATACGGTTTTTTATTACACACCGCGTTTGCCGGTTAACGCAAAGACACAGACACAATACGACCCGTTTCCCCTTTTCCAATAGTGGTTCAAGCTGAGGTTCGTACCTCCTTCTGAGAGGCCCTTGAATCACGTAGAGGAGACTCATTCCAAAGAAGTTGTAGAGGCCCCAGAGCCAACAACATACGCTTTCAGAAAAAAAAAAACAGTTTTTATTCTCTTTACAAAGTTAATAGTTATTTAACTTCCTTCCACTGAATGTATTGTAGTCCGTTAATATCTATGGTAGGTCATTGTGCTGTAAATGAAATATTTCCTTAGGTTTTCCTTTAAGACGCGTTCACCCAACACAACATAAACCTTGCATAAATGTTTTCGATAAAGTAAAGAATTCAACTGGAAAAAAACTGTGACTTTTTAGATAAAAGAGAAATTTGTTATAACAAAGTTTTGTTAAATAAAGAGTAAAAAAAAGAGATTAGATATTTTTATCACGTAGATTTTTAAAAAAAGCGCTATAGACACTAGAATAGATCTAGTGCTAAATGCGCTGAAACGGCAACCCTGGTTTCGGATAAACTTAGAAATGAGGATATCCGCAGTAGAACCAGAGTAACTGACGTAGCGCAACGGATTTGTAAGCTGAAGTGGCAATGAGTCGGCGATATAGCTCGAAAAACCGATAACCGATGGGGAAAAAAGGTTCTCGAGTGGCGATGGCAGCCTCGTGCCGGTACTTCATCCAGTGGGGGTCGTCCTGCAATAGTAGAGCAACCCCCCACTAGATGGAGCGACGACCTGGTGAGACATGCGGGAAGTCAATGGATGCAGTAATTTGTATATAATAATATATTTATTTTCTGTAATAAAACTGTATTGGTATAAGTAGGTCGTGATTAAAATATTATTATCCACTGTCTATAACCTTATTGTTTTAATCGTTTTAAAGTTTTAGTTAATTTCAAAATCTATATATTTACATACCATTCAAATGCATACAATATTTATTTCCATTATAAAAAAACTACAACTAAAAAGTAAATCATCATACAGCTTTACTCCCCGCTGTATAGTGCTAAGAACGCCGGCAGCGTTTCCTCACTGAATGCCCACTCATCATTAGCAGCGACGACCAGTCCTAAATTCAGTTCCGTGATGAAGTTCACAGTACTTGGATCGCATGGATTGTCTTTACAGCAAATTGATCGAATACACTTATACAATCAACTCTCAGAGACTCATATTAGCTCCACTCGCTTAAACCGGCTCTAAACGAGGTACACCTTAGACGAGACTGCCAAAGTGTTAATTCTCTCTCTCTCTCTCTCTCTCTCTCTCTAGTCGGTCCCTCATGACTGAGGATCGTGATCACCATCACTGAGAGTAAGCTTATTGTGTATGATCTGTCTCCACCGGGTCCTATCGCTGGCCATACGGAGAGCGTCGTAGAAATTTAGCGCACCGACTTCTTTGACTTGGTCAGACCACCGGGTTGGAGATCTACCTCTGGGCCTTCTTCCCTCTACGTTTCCAACAACTATCAATTTCTCAATACTTTCGTCCCCGCGGCGAGAGATATGACCAAAATAGCTGAAGATGCGCTAAAGATATGTGGTGGAAAGACACGTCTTGATCTTGAGTTGTGATAGGATTGACACGTTTGTGCGCTTCGCAGTCCACGGTATTCGCAGCATTCGCCGCCAGCACCACATTTCGAACGCATCAATTCTCTCCCTTTCTCTGACGCGTAAAGTCCATGTTTACATAGAGAAAAATTGGAAATATAAGAGTACTAGGCGTAATTTAGTATTATTCGTTATGCTTCTGTTCCTCCAGATTTTTGTCAGCCTGGTCATCGCATCCTTAGCTATTGCTATTCTACGTTTAATTTCGGGAACGCAAGTGCCCTCATTTGAGATCAGAGACCCTAGGTATAAATAATTCTCCACAACGTCGAACCCTTGAATGCTGCAAGTGTTGGCAAGTTTGTTAGCCCGGTCTACAACCATGAGTTTCGTTTTATTCCTGTTGATAAATAGACCTAGCTCTTCGCTTTCTAATTCTAGTTTATGCAGCAGCTCCTCCATGTTCTCATAAGATGTTGCAAGAAGCACAGTGTCGTCCGCATATCGCAAGTTTGCCCTTTTTCACCCAATATGAAACCCTTTATCCCAGACTTCCATGGTTTTCCGCATGATGTGCTCACCATATATGCTAAAGAGCAACGGAGACAGTATACAACCTTGTCTCACGCCTTTCATAGACATAAAGTCATTAGAAATTCTACCATCGAGTCTCAAATAAGATCGGTTATTATTATACAGGTTGGCAATTAGGCTGACTAGGTGTGTTGGTACTCCCATTTCGAAATTGTTAATTAATGATAATGTTATTCTGCTAATATGTTTCTTTTCCTTCACCAGCCTGTAAAAGTTCATAGTAAGAATATCCACTAACTCATATCATCCCGTGAGTATCGTAAAGGGCGACAGAGGGAAACTGAAATAGAGCTGCAGCAGCATCTTCTTCAAAACAGCCGAAAATGGTTGCCAATTTACCTGTCAAGCGTGGTAACTGAGGCAGAAAACAGTGGACTTTTGATAGGCTGAATGTATGAAAGAATTGTATCGATAAACAAACTCGTCCAGCTTACGCATTGTGTAGTGGTGGTGTCAGAATATCCACTAACCCATATTATTCCGTGGACGTCGTAGGAGGAGACAGAGGGAAAGAAATCAGGAGATGGGAGGCGGCGTCTTGCTGATAACGACTAAATATAAAAACAACTGCGGCTGCCAATCCGCTTGCCAAGCGTGAGAACTGTAGCAAATAGAGACAGGCAATAGCTGGCCTCATAGGGGATCCTTATGAGGCAATAATATATGGGGAGGCCTATGTTCAGCATTGACTATATTAGTACGGATTCCAGTTTTTAGTTTTCATTTTACAAAAAAAAATATAGAATTATTATTCCTATCTTGCTGTCTTTTTTTAATAGAATAAGGGTGACCACGACCACGTAGTCGACACCTACATTTATCCTAAATTAAGAATCAAAATGCAGATGCGTTGTTACCTTTGAGCGCTAAGATGGAATGCCTCGTTTCCAGTAAAAAGGCTAACTGGTTCTCTACACTCACTATACGAAATATTAATTGAGAGCGTGTCTGCGTCCCTGTTCGAGCCTACCCATTCTTGCTACAACCATAATATAGCTGCATAGTGGTTCTACCAACAACAACACGTGTCTGTACACACATGTAACATAACCTGGAAGTAGTTTATTTAGAATCGTTTACTGAATCGATTCCTATCATTTTTAATATAGGTAATTTTTTATCTCAAAAATAATTAAAACTACGTAATTTACAGCCACTCTAAATCTGTACAGTTAAAACAAACTGAAATGCACCGTAACTTAAGGCAATAAGACTTTTTCGAGAGCAGTTTTATTAGAATTATTACTAATTCTGTCATTCAATAAAAATAAAGAAAAATGAACTTTATTTCAAGCACGTTAAAGACTTTGCGTTCGTGTATTTGTACTGTGAGCAACATTCTTCCGGAATTAGTATAACTAATTTGATAAATAATCAGTGCATAAAAATGTTTAAATAAAATTCAGTGTATGTATTATGATTATAACATAATATACTAATTGGGGTGTCTGAGGTTGTGCGTTAATTACTTTACATATTGTATATTGTAGAGAAATACATAATTTTTTAAACGCTTAGTTGTGAGTGCACGTCTTTATATCCAAATATTGAATTTCAAATTGAATCGAGAGAAATTGAACATTTGGTGGAAATAAAAATCCATTACCTTGAATGGCTTTGGAAAGATGCTCTTGAATTGAGTTATTAGCTTAACGCGATAAATACAAACTGATTTTTTAATCAAAGTTGAAAGATGACGATAGTGTATCTCCAGTAGTTTCAAACCACGTACATTGTTCTAGAAACTACTATTATAAAACCACCTTAGAGTAGGCCCTACCGGACCTTTATACATAGATTTCCTTTTTTATGGATAGAATAAGTTTTTTATTTGTAAATGAAATGTCTCCTGTCCTGTTGTGTAGCCAGCAGTATCGTCTCTGTAATGACTTAAAACAACTATGGATTCCTGCTAAGCGTGGTCACTATGGCATATATCCCCCTTATAAAATAACCAATGAGGATGTCTTTATTCAGCTTTCATAAACATAACATAAACGTAAACACTCAAGCCTGTCACCCAGAGGGGTAGGCAGAGACTATAGACTTCCATTTGGCACGATCCTGACATACCTCTTTCGCCTCCTTTACATCCATATATCTACGCATACATGCTCGTCGGTTAAGGGTACTTCTAACGTGGCCCATTTTCAAAATATCGCCAATTTGGTCGATAAACTTTTTTCTAGGGCGTCCCTTCCCGACTCTGCCGTTCACATCTGCCATATAAATTTGCTTTGTCACTCTTTCCTCATTCATTCTTTCTACATGACCAAACCACCGAAGCATTCCTTTCTTAATCCTGGTCACAACATCATCTTTCATACCACATTTATCTCTTATCAGCTTTTATAGTTTGTAACAATTACGATGAAGTAGATACTTAAGTAAATAGTCGTAGACGTCTATGGACCACAGCATCTACTTATCATCAGGTGAACCGTGTGCTTGTTTGTCATCCTTATTCAATATAAAATAGTCAATGGACATTTGCTACCAAATTCAAAGGAAAGCTTTGCCATCTCTAAGGACTAAAACGGAATGGCTGACGGAACGGAACGGTGACTTTCACACGAGTTCATTGCTTTTCCCCCATCCCAATAGTGCCCAACATGCCAAAAGAAGTTTTCACTTCAAAATAGCAATAAAAATATAGCGACTTCATGCGGCGCATATTAAGTGACTCTGCTAATGTATAATAAATTTTCTTATGCATAAACCTTGTAAATAAGTTCTGCTCAACGCATTACGTTTACGTATTTCGTCACTCGGCTAGCCTCTATGCAGTTATTGAATTTTGTTCGCCCAAAAACGTTCAATTGAGCACTGAACGCATGAGTGAGACAATCGGGTCATCTGAGACGGCTGGGACTCCGTGACAGACTGCTCCAGGCTCAAATGCAGAAGACAGTGACTGCTCGATACCACTCGCATCATCCGCCGGTTTCTTTACCTTTCCGCCTAACCCTCGGCCGTTTGGTCTCCCCTGCCGAGGTCCTCCATCTGGTTGGGCTTTTATTTATTTTTGTATTATTTATTTATTTATGTTAGTATATCAAATATATATTTATGTATATGTATCATTTCCTCTTATATATTTATTCAGTTCAACCAGATGAGAATACTCTATTAATACCCCATAATAATAATAATAATAATCTATCCTTAGCCAACGAGCAATGGCAGGACCCAGAAGTGCTTAGCATTTCCGACCGGGAGACCGTATGGAAGGAGAAGGAGCTCCACGGGAGGTACTACAAGGCTCTAAATGAGCCCTTCGTAGATACAGTCGCCTCCCTCAACTGGCTACGTTTCGGTGACCTCTTCGGGGGAAACCGAGGGTTTTGTCTGTGCAATACAGGATCAGGTTATTAAGACCAACAACTATCGGAGATACATCCTAAAGGATGGCACCGTCGACGTCTGTCGAGCTTGTCGCCATCCCGGGGAATCACTTAGGCATGTCAACTCCGGTTGTTCGGCGCTTTCGAACTCTGAGTACTTGCACAGGCACAACCTAATAGCCAGAATTCTACTCCAAGAGCTCGCTCTCAAATACGGTCTCGTGGACCGGAAAGTGCCGTATTACAAGTACTTGCCAGAAGCCGTGCTCGAAAATAACCGCGCCAGGCTCTACTGGAACCGGGCCATCATCACAGACAGGACTATTCTTGCGAATAAGCCTGATATTGTGCTGATGGACCGGGCACTGTCAAGGATATTTTTGGTCGACATTACCATACCATAGTATGACGAGAACCTCGTAAAAGCCGAAGCAGATAAGCGAACAAAATATCTGGACCTGGCTCACGAGGTGACCGACATGTGGGGTGGTCGGCCGACCGAAATTATTCCTGTAGTCGTCTCTGCGAATGGGCTAATCCCAGTCAGCCTCTCGGGTCATCTGAGGCGACTGGGACTCCGTGACGGACCGCTCCGGGCTCAAATGCAGAAGGCAATGCTCCTCGATACCGCCCGCATCGTCCGTCGGTTTCTTTCCCTTTCCTACCAACTCTCGGCCGTTTGGTCTCCCCTGCCGAGGGCTTCCATCTGGTTGGATCTTTATTTATTTATGTATTTTTTGTATTTATTTTATTTTATTGATATTTATGTATATTTATCTTTTCATTTTAATTTATAATTATACTCCCTCCTTGTCTTAGACATTCTTAACAATTGTAGTACGCCGCATTCCATGCCAGCATCACAATTTATCCAAGCTCGCTAAAAAAATTTTAAAGCAGTATATCTGGTAACACTGTATCAACCCGCCCGTCAATGCAACTTCATTACGTTTCTTTGTGCCAGCCATCACGGTGTGTTTTTATAATTTTTCTTGTAAAAATTAAATATGTTTAGTGTAAAATCAAATATTTTGTATCCAAAACCTACTACAAATAAATTTATTACGTATCTGCGTGGTAATAATTTGATTATGTACTTGGGTACGGAAGATATTCAAAATGGAGCCAACCGATCAAAGGTAAACAAAAAATCCTATTGTTCGAGGTACGTGCACGTGTATATAAAATAAATAAAGTTAAAACATTTATTAAATAATAAAATCAGATTCACTGTGCCCAATTTTTAACAAGTATGATAAATTATCGAACAAATTCACAATTAAGTGTAAATAACATAACCTCGTCACTCATATAACATGAAATAGTAAATATGTATTTTAACCTATAAATGTGGGTTGAGATACATTGTACAGAGATACGTTGAGAAATTTTAAGTGATATATATATATATATATATATATATATATATATATATATATATATCACTTAAAATTTCTCATATCTCTGTACAATGTATCTCAACCCACATTTATAGGTTAAAATATTGAGATACATTGTACAGAGATACGTTGAGAAATTTTAAGTGATATATATATATATATATATATATATATATATATATATATATATATATATATCACTTAAAATTTCTCAACGTATCTCTGTACAATGTATCTCAACCCACATTTATAGGTTAAAATACATATTTACTATTTCATATTATATGAGTGACGAGGTTATGTTATTTACACTTAATAGTGAATTTGTTCGATAATTTATCATACTTGTTAAAAATTGGGCACAGTGAATCTGATTTTATTATTTAATAAATGTTTTAACTTTATTTATTTTATATACACGTGCACGTACCTCGAACAATAGGATTTTTGTTTTACATAATCAAATTATTACCACGCAGATACGTAATAAATTTATTTGTAGTAGGTTTTGGATACAAAATATTTGATTTTACACTATATATATATATATATATATATATATATATATATATATATATATATATATATATATACATATATATATATATATATATATATATATATATATATACACTATATATATATATATATATATATATTGGTTATGTTATTTACACTTAATAGTGAATTTGTTCGATAATTTATCATACTTGTTAAAAATTGGGCACAGTGAATCTGATTTTATTATTTAATAAATGTTTTAACTTTATTTATTTTATATACACGTGCACGTACCTCGAACAATAGGATTTTTTGTTTACCTTTGATCGGTTGGCTCCATTTTGAATATCTTCCGTACCCAAGTACATAATCAAATTATTACCACGCAGATACGTAATAAATTTATTTGTAGTAGGTTTTGGATACAAAGTATTTGATTTTACACTAAACATATTTAATTTTTACAAGAAAAATTATAAAAACACACCGTGATGGCTGGCACAAAGAAACGTAATGAAGTTGCATTGACGGGCGGGTTGATACAGTGTTACCAGATATACTGCTTTAAAATTTTTTTAGCGAGCTTGGATAAATTGTGATGCTGGCATGGAATGCGGCGTACTACAATTGTTAAGAATGTCTAAGACAAGGAGGGAGTATAATTATAAATTAAAATGAAAAGATAAATATACATAAATATCAATAAAATAAAATAAATACAAAAAATACATAAATAAATAAAGATCCAACCAGATGGAAGCCCTCGGCAGGGGAGACCAAACGGCCGAGGGTTGGTAGGAAAGGGAAAGAAACCGACGGACGATGCGGGCGGTATCGAGGAGCAGTGCCTTCTGCATTTGAGCCCGGAGCGGTCCGTCACGGAGTCCCAGTCGCCTCAGATGACCCGAGAGGCTGACTGGGATTAGCCCATTCGCAGAGACGACTACAGGAATAATTTCGGTCGGCCGACCACCCCACATGTCGGTCACTTCGTGAGCCAGGTCCAGATATTTTGTTCGCTTATCTGCTTCGGCTTTTATGAGGTTCTCGTCATACTATGGTATGGTAATGTCGACCAAAAAATATCCTTGACAGTGCCCGGTCCATCAGCACAATATCAGGCTTATTCGCAAGAATAGTCCTGTCTGTGATGATGGCCCGGTACCAGTAGAGCCTGGCGCGGTCATTTTCGAGCACGGCTTCCGGCAAGTACTTGTAATACGGCACTTTCCGGTCCACGAGACCGTATTTCAGAGCGAGCTCCTGGTGTAGAATTCTGGCTACTAGGTTGTGCCTGTGCAAGTACTCAGAGTTCGAAAGCGCCGAACAACCGGAGTTGACATGCCTAAGTGATTCCCCGGGATGGCGACAAGCTCGACAGACGTCGACGGTGCCATCCTTTAGGATGTATCTCCGATAGTTGTTGGTCTTAATAACCTGATCCTGTATTGCACAGACAAAACCCTCGGTTTCCCCGAAGAGGTCACCGAAACGTAGCCAGTTGAGGGAGGCGACTGTATCTACGAAGGGCTCATTTAGAGCCTTGTAGTACCTCCCGTGGAGCTCCTTCTCCTTCCATACGGTCTCCCGGTCGGAAATGCTAAGCACTTCTGGGTCCTGCCATTGCTCGTTGGCTAAGGATAGATTATTATTATTATTATTATGGGGTATTAATAGAGTATTCTCATCTGGTTGAACTGAATAAATATATAAGAGGAAATGATACATATACATAAATATATATTTGATATACTAACATAAATAAATAAATAATACAAAAATAAATAAAAGCCCAACCAGATGGAGGACCTCGGCAGGGGAGACCAAACGGCCGAGGGTTAGGCGGAAAGGTAAAGAAACCGGCGGATGATGCGAGTGGTATCGAGCAGTCACTGTCTTCTGCATTTGAGCCTGGAGCAGTCTGTCACGGAGTCCCAGCCGTCTCAGATGACCCGATTGTCTCACTCATGCGTTCAGTGCTCAATTGAACGTTTTTGGGCGAACAAAATTCAATAACTGCATAGAGGCTAGCCGAGTGACGAAATACGTAAACGTAATGCGTTGAGCAGAACTTATTTACAAGGTTTATGCATAAGAAAATTTATTATACATTAGCAGAGTCACTTAATATGCGCCGCATGAAGTCGCTATATTTTTATTGCTATTTTGAAGTGAAAACTTCTTTTGGCATGTTGGGCACTATTGGGATGGGGGAAAAGCAATGAACTCGTGTGAAAGTCACCGTTCCGTTCCGTCAGCCATTCCGTTTTAGTCCTTAGAGATGGCAAAGCTTTCCTTTGAATTTGGTAGCAAATGTCCATTGACTATTTTATATTGAATAAGGATGACAAACAAGCACACGGTTCACCTGATGATAAGTAGATGCTGTGGTCCATAGACGTCTACGACTATTTACTTAAGTATCTACTTCATCGTAATTGTTACAAACTATAAAAGCTGATAAGAGATAAATGTGGTATGAAAGATGATGTTGTGACCAGGATTAAGAAAGGAATGCTTCGGTGGTTTGGTCATGTAGAAAGAATGAATGAGGAAAGAGTGACAAAGCAAATTTATATGGCAGATGTGAACGGCAGAGTCGGGAAGGGACGCCCTAGAAAAAAGTTTATCGACCAAATTGGCGATATTTTGAAAATGGGCCACGTTAGAAGTACCCTTAACCGACGAGCATGTATGCGTAGATATATGGATGTAAAGGAGGCGAAAGAGGTATGTCAGGATCGTGCCAAATGGAAGTCTATAGTCTCTGCCTACTCCTCTGGGTGACAGGCGTGAGTGTTTATATTTATGTTTATGAAAGCTGAATAAAGACATCCTCATTGGTTATTTTATAAGGGGGATATATGCCATAGTGACCACGCTTAGCAGGAATCCATAGTTGTTTTAAGTCATTACAGAGACGATTCTGCTGGCTACACAACAGGACAGGAGACATTTCATTTACAAATAAAAAACTTATTCTATCCATAAAAAAAGGAAATCCATGTATAAAGGTCCGGTAGGGCTTACTCTAAGGTGGTTTTATAATAGTAGTTTCTAGAACAATGTACGTGGTTTGAAACTACTGGAGATACATTATCGTCATCTTTCAACATTGATAAAAAAAATCAGTTTGTATTTATCGCGTTAAGCTAATAACTCAATTCAAGAGCATCTTTCCAAAGCCATTCAAGGTAATGGATTTTTATTTCCACCGAATATTCAATTTCTCTCAATTCGATTTGAAATTCAATTTTTGGATATAAAGACGTGCACTCACAACTAAGCGTTTAAAAATGATGTATTTCTCCACAATATACAATATGTAAAATGTTTAGTGTAAAATCAAATATTTTGTATCCAAAACCTACTACAAATAAATTTATTACGTATCTGCGTGGTAATAATTTGATTATGTACTTGGGTACGGAAGATATTCAAAATGGAGCCAACCGATCAAAGGTAAACAAAAATCCTATTGTTCGAGGTACGTGCACGTGTATATAAAATAAATAAAGTTAAAACATTTATTAAATAATAAAATCAGATTCACTGTGCCCAATTTTTAACAAGTATGATAAATTATCGAACAAATTCACTATTAAGTTTAAATAACATAACCTCGTCACTCATATAATATGAAATAGTAAATATGTATTTTAACCTATAAATGTGGGTTGAGATACATTGTACAGAGATACGTTGAGAAATTTTAAGTGATATATATATATATAAATGTGGAGTTTGATTAATAATCTATCAAATAATAAATTGAAGGAAGCAACATTCCCAAGTAAGTTGAAGGATCAAAATGGAATGATACTAACTAATGAAATAATAACAGATGAAATCTGCGAACGTTTTAATGAATTCTTCGCCAGTGTTGGCTCGAATTTAGCAAATCAAATAAAAAAACCTTACTTAAGCTACAATAATGAAAATGAGGGTAGTTCTGGATTTGACTCGCAAAAACTTAGCCACTTAGCACCAACAACAGTAGATGAAATTTCTGCAATAATTGAAAACCTAAACACTAACACTAGCTCAGGCTTAGACGGTATTAGTTCTAAAGTCCAATCAAATGCGTCAAAAGTCTCATAATAGAAGAATTAACTGAATGCATTATTAAATGTCTAGAGATTGGAGTGTTCCCCGACAGTCTTAAAATTGCCAAAATAACCCCAATCTACAAATCTGGATCAAAATTAGACCCTGGGAATTACCGTCCGATATCAGTATTACCGGTAATCTCAAAAGTCATTGAAAGAATTATTTACAATCGGCTTGAAATATTCTTAACGTCAATTAATTTCCTGAGTAAGACACAATATGGTTTTAGATCAAAATCAAACACACTATCCGCTACAGTAGACCTTATAACGAAAATAAAGTTGAATTTAGACAAGAAAAAAATTGCACTTGGTGTATTTATAGATCTGAAAAAAGCCTTTGACACAGTGAGCTACGAGTTGCTATTACATAATCTTGCCAAGATCGGTTTAACAAACAGTGCGTTAGCTATTTTCGAATCTTATTTAAGTAATCGCCAACAAGTAGTAAAAATAGATAAAACACAAAGTTCTTTTAGAACAGTAGCTTTTGGTGTACCTCAGGGCTCTATCTTGGGCCCCCTACTATTTCTTATATATATGAATAATATTAATAAGATAGGCTTAAGTGGAGATATAATCTTGTACGCTGATGATACGTGTCCTTTTTATTATGGTCGCTCAATCGGATCTATTGTATCAGAAGCACAAAATGATTTGGATTCGCTAAACGAATGGTTACAGAGCAATCTTTTAACGATCAACACAACCAAAACGAGTTATATGATTTTTGCTGCAAAAAACAAAAAGATTGATGACTGTAGTCCGTTGATGATTAATGGCATAAAAATTAATAAGGCAGAACAAGAAAAGTATCTAGGTCTTATTTTAGACAGTAAATTAACTTGGCTCCCGCACATTCTAAAAATCAAATCCAAGCTGACATCTCTAATGGGTATGATAAAGGGTATTGCGCGCTGTCTTCCAGTTTCCGTACGGTATACGATTTATAATACCATTATTAAACCACACATCGATTATTTAGTAGAAATATGGGGTAATGCAGCCAAAACTAATATAGCAATATTACAAACTGCCCAAAATAAATTATTAAAAGTATTATTTCATTTCAATTATCTTACACCGACAGATAAACTTTATAAACAAATTAATGTAATGAACATATCACAAACATACGTGTACCAAAATTGTATACTAATTCGGAAAATTTTAAACAAAGACATACACACGAATACCACTTTACCAAAAAAAAACAACTACACAAAATGAAACTTAGGCGAAACAACGATATTGAATTAATAACACCGCGAACAAATTACGGTCAAATATGTATCATGTATGAAGGTTCCCAAATATATAACAAATTACCTAAAGATATAAGAGACTCAAAATCAATGCAAACATTTAAAAGACTACTTAAGTATCACATATTGAAAGAGTAAGCACACTTATACATATATAAATAATATAATATGTATGTATATATATGAGTATATATATACAGGTTTTGTTGTATAGGGATATATATGTATTAATTTCGTGTTTCAATAACTGGTATAAATAAATATACATAATATCTAAGTTAACATCTGCCTATACACTAAAAACATCAATTTTTTAAGTTACTACAAATAATAAATAATATAAATATTACAACAGCTCATTAAAGATATAAATTTTCATACATGACACTTAATCAGATTTTTCTTGACTATCAAAACTAATCTACCATACTAATAATAACACTTAGTTTATGCGAGTCACATCCAGTAATGCTTATCTGTGTAAATCGATATTAAGAAGTCGGCGGCTGAATTCGCACGAAGTCCGACGAGCCATTGCTGTCGCTAAACAAAATATTTAAAACCACCTACATTTAGTTTTGTATATCCTCGGTAGTTTTTGTTGTAATTTGCATTATTACCTTGTACGAATAGCCCAAACCAAATTTATATTAAGTTGTAGAAATGTAAGTCTCATAAGTGAATGTAAAATTCGTGAGATAATAAATTTCTTAAACCATATATATATATATATATATATATATATATGTATATATATATATATATATATATATATATATATATATATATTAATGTTTTTTTTCTTACTTTCATTTACTTACGTTGGGCATCAGACCCGGAAATTATACACCCTGAGATTTAGTTGTATACCCTGAGATTACAACTAAACTTTTATTTAGTATCAGAAAATCCTGATTATGAAAAGAAATAAGTGCTATAATTAAACTTAACTCATGGTTCTATTAAGGTTATGTAAACATTTAACGTCCACAAAAAATTGGCAGGAGAAGTTAGAAAAAAATAACTGAATTCTGGGACAAAATTATCCGGTGTGTAAAGGGGAGTCAGTTTACTAGTCCTTAAAATTGTTAATTCCCAAACAAATGGGATTTAATAGATACATTTTTAAATCTAAAGACAGTATATTATTACATATTATTTTGTAGACACATAAAATAAAAAATAAAACGTTACATAATATGACACCCCTCTATCAGGCATTTTGGTGTTGGTAGTCCTATGTGCAGCTGTGGACTTTTATAGACTGCAATGGATGGGTGGATAATGACATGGAAGTAAGAAAAAATGTGATATGAGAACTGTTTTACCTTGATATGGAATATCAAAAGGTTACAAGTTAAATACACTTAAAATATAAGTAAGCAAAAAGTGAGTAAAAAATAAGCATTTAGGCTGTTTAGAAAAATCTGAAAGATTAAACCAAACCTATTATTCAAATTATATCCCTTGTGATATATTTGGCTCCACACGTTGCCAATGAAACCAGATTTGACAGATATGCAAAACAAAAATAGTATTGTAATCATCAGATTGAATTACAATAAATTTGTTAAATTATTAAAAGAATAATAAAAAGACAACAGATAGCATGTAAAATGTTTCATGAATTAGATTATTGTCAATATTAAAAAAATTAACAAAATATAATTAAAAAACTCAGTAAAGAAGATAAACAATAAATTATTATTATTGAGATAGTAAAACGAATATAATATTATAATTATTATATAACAATTAATATAATAAGACGAGAAAATAATATAGAGAAATATATATTAATTAATTAATTAATTGACATTAAACATAGGCACATTATTGCATTCGAGTTGTATTATGTAATTTAATATAACCTAAGTTACAAGGAAGAAAGAAGTGTTTAGCATCATTAGGTTTTAAATAGAATGATGAGTTGCAAATGCATTAATGGCCTACAGCGGTACATAAAATATCAATCTGGGAAAATATAAAACTTTCATACTTTAATAATTAAAACAGGGTAAATTAAACAATTAAAAAGAAATTTAAAAATAATTATAGGAAATAGTCTATTGTAAGATATTAAAAAGTTATAACAAGTTAAAAATTCAGTAATATGTGAAGTAATAATTAAAAAATAAAATAAAGATGGATTTATTCAGTAAAATTAAGTATGGTATCATTCATACCTATCATGTTATTATTATCACCTTCATAACTAAAACTAGGTATGGTAAAAGCACAATAGAGTTATGCTGACAGATGCATACACTGATTGCCAAAATATGTTAGCAACAAAATAAATTGTAGTAAGAAGAAATTATGTAAAAATACTTAAGAACTATAAAAATTTTATGATATAAATAGTGACTAAATATATTGTGCATAACCCATTTTGGTTGCTATTAGTAAAATGAGGTTAATAATGTTGTGCTTTAAACCTTATTATATATCATAATTTATATACAATGTTATGTAATATATAATCAGTGGCAAATTTCTGACCTTAGATGGTAGTTAATAATATTACAAAAAAAAACATTAAACGCATAAAACCGTTTGAAAGAGAGAAACCAATGGAATGAGAACAAATTTGGGTTTTAGTCCTTCATTGCGAATAAATTACATAGATATTATTCGATATTAAAGTAGTATATGCTCATATTTTTTGGGAATGGTAGAATACAATACAAAACTTTGAGCAAAACAATATAGTTATAATGAATAGTAAACTTACTACAACTAAATAATACTTATGTTGTACAATTTTACCCAGAGATGATAAAAACCTGCTTTATATATTAACAATAGAGAGGGTTCTATTCTTAACTATTGAGGATTCAATACTTTAAATTAAATAAAAATATGGAAATTTAACATAAAATCTAAAACTGAGCCAAGTAAACAAAAAAAGTCTTTCAAGTCTATTCAACAAGATCATAAAGCAGTGTCAAAGCTAAAACTTGATCAAATTAGTAACGAGAAATAATAAAATTATTATATACTTAACAATGGTGTTCTGTAGGCATAACCCAGAAACCATGGCAGTTATATTAGATTGGGGGACGATTCTTCTTTTATGTATTTCCTCTTAATGTCGATGAGTCAAAAACCATAGGTTTTGTTATTTTTTTTTCACATGAGAAAATATTTTGCGGTACTGAGATTTAGAAGCAATCAAATAAAGATAATTAATGGTATACTTTTATTACAAAGCGGTCAATATTATGAGTATAACATAATGAAAAACTTGTTACAAATTATAGATGTAAAATTACTAGAAAGTCTCACAAGGGTTTGGCAAAAGAAGTCCAAAAAATTGTCAACGTAAGAGAACCCCCACATGATCACCGTACATCAAGGTAGCAAAATATACCAACATACCAATGATTTGAAAGTTGGGCAAGACTATTCCCACTTTTGACATGCATGTAGTTTCGGACAGTATTGAAGAAATAGGAAAAGTATAATACTGAGGAGATAGGGATGCAAAAGCACTATTGAATTAAAACTGCTGGGAAAAATATCTAACAGGAGTTATATAGATGCTATATACAGACTGTTAGAAGTGTCACTTAGAATATATACATGGATTATATATATATAATAAAATAAGAACGAAAAATACTACTGGTAGATATTAAGCGGTGCAGAGAGGCAGAAGTAATTACTGTAAACTTAAAATTGTTGAGAGAATATCTAGCATAAGTTATTTAAAATGCTATGCATTAGAGCTGTCATTTATGAGGACAGACATGGTTAACTATTCAGACCTTACCGCTATGACTTAGAAGGTAGACAGATCTTAATTCACATATAAGATGCTATCATTAGTGGAAAGATATTAAGATGAGGATCGGTTTGTATGGGTCTTTTTTACCGATATTTAAACGGTGAATCTCACCACCATCCTTCACAGTTAGCTACCGTGGGCAAATCTTTGTTACAGAGAGCACGAGGGATCTGTGACAGCAAACACCTGGCCGCCGAGCTTCAGCACGTCAAGCAAGTTCTGCACGACAACAAGCTTCGGGTCCCGCGCCTACGTCACAGTGACCGAGTGAAGCCGGCCACAGTCGAGCGTGTGCCTGCTGTACTACCATATGTCAGAGGTGTCACAGACAAGATTGGCTATATCTTGAAGCGAGCTTCTATTAGAACATTCTACAAGCCGCCGAAGAAGATTAGTCAGTTCCTACCATCCGTCAAGTGTCATATTTCTCTACAAGATGCAGGAGTGTACAAGCTTGATTGTGAATGTGGTCTCTCTTATATAGGACAAACCAAAAGATCAATTAGGACCCGCGTAAAAGAACATATAGCTGATGTGAAGCATCAACGTTCCGGGAAGTCTGCAGTTTGTGATCATATCCTAGACGGCCCCAACCATTACATCAGATTTGATAGACCACAAATCCTCGCGAAAGAACACCGATTCCTACCAAGGATGATACGTGAGGCTATTGAAATTAAAAAACATCCTAATTTCAATAGAGAAGGAGGCTGGGTACTACCACCTGCTTGGGATCCTATAATCAATAAAATTAAAACTAAACCAAAGCATACCACTGCAAGACCTCAGGACATAGTCAGTTCATTTTGCATAGATCGGACCATAAACAATAATTAAAAAAGCTGAAGGTTCTCCGGGTTTAACAATGACATCGGGACGTCAGTCATCTCAGTCCCCCGTGACCATGGGTGCTGGAAAGCGCCCGAAACGTCGGGAATTAAAAAAAAAAAAAAAAAAAAAGTAAAAATAAACGCGATAAAATCCGTAAAAGTAGTTTTTATCATGTGGAATGTTCGCGTTAATGTTAGAAATCATTAAATATCAAAATGTGAATGCGTTGTCAACCCCGAGGACTAAAATTGAATGCCTCGTTTCCAGTAAAGAGGGTCACCAGATCTCTACACTCGCTATACGAAACACGGCAGCATTATGCTACCCCGGTCCTACCCCGGTTAAGCTAACCTATTCGAGCTACAACCATAATATAGTTGCAATGTAAGTCTACCACGTAAATTAAATATGGTAAAATGTTCAAAATATAAAATTTATATCTACTAATTTCACAAAAAAAGATCTTAACACCTTATTTCCTTGAGCTGGAGCTGGAGTGGAGGAGGCAGTTATATTGATATTACAAACAGACGCTTCAATTTTATTTATATGTATGTAAAGATGAACAAAGAACGTTTCATATTCGTTACATATTATAATCTACGACTCTCATGAGTGTTGGAGCTTTCTGTTTGTACGCAAAAAATTAAAGTCTACACGTATCACGTCGGGCTTTTATTACTAACATCCATTTGAAAGAAGAATTTATATAACGTTACACTTATAAAGACTTAACGCGTATTCAGAGTTAGTCTCGAGCTTAAGCTAAAACTGTGCTTTGTTAAAACTTGTGTAATATAAAGTATGGTCTGGACTTTAAATATATAAAAAAATATAGCTGCGTTTTATATTTGTTATAATTTTTTTTCAAAACTGTCTGTTTTCCAATACGTTTAATAGTTTTTTAATTATTATGGCATTATTTCACAATGTATGGTCCGAATGTAGATCGGAGTATATTAGATTTGTTGGATCCGTGCGAAATATATTTTCTTTTTGCACAGGAATAAATGCGTATCTCAATAATTATATATTCAGCACGCGTTCAAAAAAAAAAAACGCGACAGCGAGGTTTGTGTGTTCGTTTGCCACCTTTTCTGCAAAAAAATATATGTTAATACATGATTGAAAATAAACCTCTGGGAATTAGGTAGTGCTCTTCCGAAGTGTTGTTGTTTCTATTTCACCTTTTAAGTCATATTTTTATTTTATTTAAATTTATAGAAAAAAGATAAAGATTGATAAGGACACCCATGAAATGTCTAGTTTTGACGAAGAATGAATTAGAGAAATGAGATTTAAAGCTGATGTTTCGAGAGAGGATTGTGTGTTTCCGGACGTAGTGATCCATTAACAATTCACATTTCTTCTAAGTGTCACAGTTTAAACTCTAGGGCCACAAAACTTAGTACAATTCTCCTTTGAGTCATTTAATTTCCACGTTCGCAAACTTGTAAAGGGTTTGCAATAACAATATCGTGAATTGTAACGATAATGGAGACTGCCTTGAGGGTCAAAAGTGGCTTATCTGTAAATAGTCTCCTTATCTCGTCGGCGGAAATGTAGGAAGTTTATAATTTAGAAACAATGGCCTATATTCGAATTAAATATAATATGAATAAGAAAGGAAGAAAAACTTTTTAAGTTAATTGCTGCAACTTGATTTTACAAAATATTAGTTTTACCAACAAAAAAAATTACTTACTAAAATATTTAAACAAAATGGATTGCAGTAACAAAAACCCGCCGACTTAGCATATTGCCACAATAACAAAGTTACCTCAGTGCTGATAAATATGAACATAGGCCTCCCCCAAGTAATGCCACAAAGCATGGTCCTGAGCCACCTGCATCCATCGATTTCCTGCATGTCTTACCAGGTCATCACGCAATCTAGTAGGGTACCACTCTACACTTCACCTAGCAGTACGAGGCTACCACTCGCGAACCTCTCTCCCCATTGGTTCTCTTTTTTATAGAAAAAGGGTGATAAACGAGCACACAGTCCACCTGATGGTAAGTGGATGCTGTGGCCCACAGATATCTACATTTATCCTCGATTAAGAATCAAATGTGTCCCCTCAGGACTAAGATGGAATGCCTTGTTTGCAGTAAAAAAAAGGTCTTCGTACCTCTACACTCACCATACGGAACACAGCAGTATTAAGCTGCTGTGTAGCGCTGGTATTCTGTAAGAGCGTGGTCCTTCCTCAGTCGAGCCGATTTTTCGAGCTATATGGCCGGCCCGTTGCCACTTCAGCTTACTAAATCGTTGGGTTATGTCGGTAACCCTGGTTCTACTGCAGATATCCTCATTTCTAAGTTTATGACGCAGTGAAACCTTGAGCATGACCCTCTGCATAGCTCGCTGAATGATTTTATTTATCATAGATTTAGTATCCTAACGCAGATGAGATGTAATCCGAGGGCTTACATACAAAGCTTCGTAACCAGTAAAAAAAGTACTTGTAGATACCACGGAGAGTAAGAATGTATAATTTAAGTAGGTAATTTTATACTATCGCGGTACCCTCATTTTTTGGCTCCAGAAAATGGAAAAAATCATCCGATGTCGATGATTTTTTTTAAAATCTTCATTATTACGGCGGATTTACGAAAAAAATACAAGAATAAAAAAATTAAAACTTATATTGATTTCAAGACTTTAAATGTTCATGAAAATGCACTCATTCACGTATAATAATTGTTGATAACATTTTTTTAAATATAATCAGGGTATCCCGACTCGAACAGGTTAGGTTAAAAGGAGATGGCGGGGTCGAGTGAGCAAGCGAATAGACCCCGCCATCTCCTTCGATTTTCTAGAGCGTTTATGATAATAATTAAATTCAGAAAACTATATAAGAACTTAAAGTGAGATAAAAAATTAGTAAACAAACATTTTCAATGCGTTTTTTTAATTGTCGTTTTTTTTTGTGAAGATTAACAAAAAAAATGGAAACTTCGTTTAACCCTTTGCAAAAAAGTTATGGACGATTATATTTGAAGAAGTACGTTTATAGTCACATTTAAAGTCATAAAACTATATGAAATCTTGAGGTGAGATATTTTCCATATTTTTCCATAAATCCGCCATACAGACGAAGATTTAAAAAAAAACATCGAAATCGGATGATTTTTCGATTTTCGAAAGCCAAAAAACGAGGGGACCGCGAATGTATAAAATTACCTATAAGTATTTAGTTTTACCTATTATATACTATAATTTTTAATATATATATATATATATATATATATATATATATATATATATATATATATATATATATTATTTTTGTCCGCGATGGACTCCTAAACCGATTTTAATCAAATTTCAACACCGTGTGCAGTTTGGTCCAACTTGAGAGATAGGATAGTTTTTTTTGCCCATGAGTGAGATTTTTAATAGGACATGACAAAGGGTCATCGAAAAGGGCAGGACAACGTCTGCCTAGCAAGCTAGTATTATATATATTTCTATGTAATGTAAATAAATGTATTATAAACAATAAATTATAACCTGATTGAATATAAAAGTGAAACATTTGAACTATTGCATTACCGTAGCCGTTACAGCCTACTAAAGTCCACTGGTGAACATAGGCCTCCCCCATAGATTGTCTCATAGGGGGGATACTTGCCATACTTGCCACGCTTGGCAACCGGGTTGGCAACGGTAGTTTTTTATTTTTAGTCGTTATGAGGGAGACACTATTTACGTATTATAATATAATAAAATAGATATGTATGTTATATAATATAACCATTTAAATAAGATAGTTACATTATATATGATTTTATATGTTATATTTTATACTATGAATAAAGTTTATTTGAAGGTTGCAAATTCGGACCTCAATAAATTCTTTTTGTAACTGAACTAAGTTTCTTTACTTATCGGAGTTTCACTGAATCAAAATTTCGTCCTCAAGTTTCTGGTTATATGAAAAGCAATAATCATTTTCATAAATAGCAGTTTCTCTTAGATGTGAATAGAATCATTTTTATTCAATATTGATTACCTAGAAGTAATTCTTATTAAAAGTATTTTTTATTTTAACTGGTTCGGAAAAAATCTGTGCTGGAAATAAATAGCAAGAAACCTGGCGGGACTTCTTTTTAAAAGCATAACTTACAATATAATATTTTTACAATTGTTATGAAAACATTAAGAAACTGCATCGGTCTCTTTATTCCCAAGAATTATTATCAATCACGTACTCTTTAGTAGTAGTTAGTTTAATAGTATAATAACCCTTACTAAACAGTGTTTGCTAACAGAACGCGAGTAACCCGGGTTCGATCCCCGCCGGTACCAATGAAATTGTTAATTGCAATTTTAAGTGCTGATTTACCACGTGCTCGGCGGTGAAGGAAAACATCGTGAGGAAACCTGCATGTCTGAGTAATAAGAAAAAAAAATATTTCGAAGACATGTGAAGTTCGTCAACACGCATTTGGGCAGCGCGGCGGACACTTCCTTGCCCTAAAACCCTCTCAGAAATGAGGGGAGGCCTGAGCCCAGCCGTATATAGGCTGTAACTTTACTTTAAACTTTACTTTAAACAGTGTTTGCTTTGTTAAAACTACTTTTACGGGTTTTATCGCATTTAATTTTAAATGATTTTTAATTCCCGACGTTTCTGGTGCTTTCCAGCACCCATGGTCACGGGGGACAGAGGTGACTGACGCCCCAATGTCAATGTTAACCCGGAATACCTACAGCTTTTTAATATTGTTTATGATCCGATCTATGCAAAATGAACTTATTCATAATAACTGAACTACTTTTTTATGTAACTCAAAAAACCGTAATTCTATACGTAGTAGAGCCATGTTGCACTTATATTAGTAGTATAGTTGTAGCACGAATGAGTCGGCTCGACCGGGAAACGACCACGCTCTCACAAAATACCAGCGTAAAATAGCAGCCAATTGCTTCTGTGTTTTATATAGTGAGTGTAGAGAACGGGAGACCCTTTTTACTGGAAACGAGGCATTTCATCTTAATACTCGCGGGTGTCAACGCATCTGTATTTTGATTCATAATCGAGGATAGATTTAAACGTCTATGAGCCACAGCAACCACTTATCATCAGGTGGAGTGTGTGCTCGTTTGTCACCCTATCCTATAAAACAAGACATTACCTGCCAGTCAACCCTGGATGTTAAAGAAAAATGTTGGTAGATGCAAAATATCGCATTTATTTTATTTTATTGGTGTTAGTTTAAAAACGTTTTCTTCACACTAGGACTTACTTCTATATCGTGGGGTTATGGTTTTACATACAAAAAATTAAAAATTCCTCTAGGTGCGATCCGAACACACATAAACGACTTGACCGATTTTGGTCAAAATTTAATGAAGTCTAAGTTACATAATTAAGCGTTTTATGAAACTGGTCCCATGTCAATATCACTATTTTTGTTCTCTAGATACACGAGGCGAAAATTTAATCTGAACATACATATGTATATTATACATACGTACATGTGCACACACGGACAGCCTCTCATACTATTCGACTCTAAAGACCTTGAAACGTGGAGATATGTTAAAATTTCCAATTTGAAAAATCGGACCCATTACAATAACTTCCCACTGTGAAGTTAACCAGGACAAACATGACCCGCAACAATTATTTGTAAGCCATACAAATACTTTTTCCGTGCGGGATTCAAACCCGCGGCCATCAGCGCCGTAACTCAATGCTAAGCCAGTGCGCCCCGGAGCCGTTCTTAATGTAATGTAAACAACAAAATATTATAAAATTAAAGCTATTACTAAATATTATAAAAGTGATATTTGAGTTAGTAATATTCCCCAGCCCCTAAATTAGACCACAGATAAAAAACACATTTACGGTACTTCTTTAACAACGTTCGTTGAAGAAATTATACTCTCTGACGTGTTGACCCTCTCAGAAATGAGTGGCTTATGGTATACAGCCAGGAATGGTCATGTAGCATATGCCTGTAACCTTGCTTTTACTTATGAACTTACATAACTGCAGCTATTATCTATGCATACATTTAAGAGATATGCTTAAAATTATTATACTGGCTTGCATCCAAATGAAACATCATCACGCGACGTACTCCTGACCACATTAACTGTTTCTCCATATTGCAGTGCGCAAAAACTTTTACTCAACAGCTGCATTTTACAGTACTAATAACATTACTTCCAAGCACAACCAGTACAGTGATATGAAAGTGGGAAAATTTCTCTAAAAATTTCCGTAATACCATTATTTTGTTACCGACGTTTTGCATAACATGTTTTTCTTTATTTAAATTAATGTGACAAACGAACTTACAGTCCTGATGACAAGTGGCTGCCGCAGTCCATGGACTTAACCAACTAACTTTGAACAAATAAGGCGACAGATGCATTGTCACCCCTGAAGACTAAAATACCTCATGACCAGTAGTTAATTATACTGGTTTTCTATTTTTTTCTTTTATAAATACAGACGTGACAAACCGCAGTATGCTGTGGTCGTATCCTATCCTGATGGTAAGGGGATACTGCGGTCCATGAGCACCTGCAGCTGTTGCCAACAACATCCTATCGCCTAATACAATTTCTAGTACTATTAATTCTTAGGGTATTTACGTGAATATTACACATTAAACAAAAAAATTGTATGGATGTCCTTGCTTTTGATAATTACCCCTTTTCTTAATATTTAGGCGGTTTATAAGTGGTAGAGCCATGTTGCAGATATATAGTACTACTGTTGTAGCACGAATGGGTCGGCTCGACCGGGGAAGGACCACGCTATCACAGAATACTTGCATAAAATAGCAGCTGAACGACGCTGTGTTTCATATGGTGAGTGAAACCGGAGGCCCTTTTTTACTGGTAACGAGGCATTCCATCTTAGTCCTCACGGAAGATAACGCATCTGCTTTTTGATTCGTAATCGAAGATAGATATAGATGTCTATGGGCCACAGCAATCACATCAGGTGGACTGTGTACTCGTTTGTCACCCTTATCCTATAAAATAAAATAAAATATAGGATTACAACAACGCTTGCTCAAGGTACTGTGAGAAAGGAGCTACTACATCAGTCCGCGAACATCTGCAACAGGAAAGGAAGGCGTAAGTAAAGTAAGAAGCGTTGTCACACCTTAGGGCTAAGATGAAATGCCTACAGCTTGTTGTTATACTAGCTCTTAGAATTATATTTTATTAAATCTTTCATCCATTACAACTAATTATAAGTCCATTGCTGAACCTCCAGGTCCTCCGCGTAGATCGCCTCGCAGTGGAATTTCGCCACACTTTCCACGCTTGGCAGGCATTTTCAATTGCTATCAGGAAGATGCTGCTGACCTTTGATGACCTTGATTGACTAAAGAATTATCAGATATAAAATATTGGTAGTTCATTTTAGTGTTATATGTAGTTCCATATAGGTACAGTGATGGCTGCGCCCACCTTATAATAGGTATACTTTCGAATAAAGAGCAGTGCATATTCAGCTAATCATCATTTCATTTGTCCTCGTTCAGATATTCAACACATATAGTTATAAATGTATGTACCTACGTATTTTGTATTTATGTACGTGTGTATAAAATACATATTTGTATGTGTGTATATATTGTTATGTTGGAATGTGTTAAATGAAAAGGTGACGTGTTTATTTGTCTAAGACTTTAATTATACTGCCCTAAACGTATTCTACCTTAACTTTACTATATGTACTGTCGTGGGGGCTACACTACACTATTCTGAATATGTGATAATGTATGTATACGAATTTATATGTATTTATTTACAATCTATCTATATAAAACAAAAAAAAAACATGTTTCTACTTATGTCCGTTAGCGACTGAAACCATCCAACCGATTTTTATGAAATCTGTTGTGTGTATTTAAATGGATCTCTAGATGGTTGTCGGTGACGCTGTTGTCGAGATTCAGAAATCACCCATACCCGGGCGGATCGCTAATATTATATAATAATATATTATGTTACATATATGTGTGTTAATGTTGGATTGTCTTCTTTTTAAAATTTTTGTTAATTGTTACATTTACTTCAATACTTACCACTGCTTGGATTGACTGGTAGAAAATGCTTTTATACATTAAGTGAGATCATTGCATATTTTAGAGAGGAATGCAATAAACACTGAAAATAAATAGGTAACAAAAATCCTTTTGTGATGTAACTTGAAACGTTAATGCTAAAACATTTAACAAGTTTCAAACGACAGAATAAATAAAAATGTTTCCTGTTATCTCTCCGTATCTGTCTAGGTCCGTGTCACGTACATTCGTCGATAAATCACCATTTTTAGGGGACACATACAAATTGATTATCTTATGTTGCTTTGCTCCTGCGGAATTATTAAGATAAAATAATGAGGGAGGTACATAAAAGAACATGTCACTAGTTCGTTTGTGAATATGTCGCTAGGTTATTATAAAATGATTAAGAATTACTCACAATCGATGTAAGTGACTTTTCCGCACCTGATGATGCTCGATGAAGTTATATCAACGGAGTAGGTTAAAGTTTGTTAATATCTTTATTACATGTACCCCAAATTTATAAGATACAAGTTAAAATAATTAAACAAACGAAGTATCGTACTATATATCAGTTAATTGTACTATATGTTATAAAAAATAGTATTTTTATAATATATACCAAAAATACTATTTTTTTATTCCTAATTCAAGTGTCGCACTTTTTTATATTAACTGTGATTAAAAGTCTGGAACAAGTAAATTTTACGGAAATAAATTTTCTGTCATGAATCTAAAATTTAAAGAAGAAAGAATAGAGCATATATTATGAAATTTAATTAAAAATTAATTGTTTATTAATTTTAATATGAATCTAAATTACTCAGACTCCCGTAATTATTTTAAAGGTATTAGATAATTAAGGTCAAAGCAATGAGCAATATCAAATATAGGAGGTATATGGAAAAATGCATAAAGATTAAAAATAAATGTGTATTTTGTTTTCTCCTTAATTTCTCAAAAATATTCTATTTGTGTATATTTTTTGGGAAAAGTACAATATTTGTTCAAAAAAATGTTGAAAACCTAAAGGCTCTTGAGACACCGTTTTACACTAGTTCGATTTAATTTTCGATGTAATAACAACATATATGATGTAACATTTCACCTTAGAAGAATATTGGTGCGGGTGAAAGTTTTGTTATGAGGCTGTAGAAAAATTGAACTCGGTAATTTCATATTGGTGCCTTATACTTGGGACTATAATTCCTATTTTTTTCCTTTATTACAGTTTCAAACACCGATTCAAACGAAATTATTATCTACAACACTACACTTACATGACATGACAAATTACAATTAAAAATAAAAGAAGTGAATTATTAACAAGCAAACAAAAACAGAAAATTAGACTAAAGAAAAGAAAAGCGTCGATTATATGTGTATGCAATGTGCAACGAGTATGATGAAGTGGTGAAAGGGACCATCTCAGCATAAGCCACGAGCTTGTAGCGCTGATTTTCAGACGGCCCCGAACAAGTTCGGATGGTCAAACTATGCGAGCGAGTATTTTTTTTCTTTCTTAAATCCGTATTCAATACCTCATGTGAGATGTGCCGTAGACCGTACGTATGGAGCATCCCAACGTTTTACTAAAAAGTTTATGATAAATATACGTATATATATATATATATATATATATATATATATATATATATATATATATATATATATATAATCGGAATCTCGGAAACGCCTCCAACGATTTTCATAAAATTTTGTGTGCAGGGAGTTTCGGAGGCAATAAATCGATCTAGCTTGGATTTATTTTTAGAAAATGTCTTTTTGTCCGTGTTTTTAGACAATGAAAAACTGCTACAATATCGTTAGAATAAGAAGGTAAATTTTGACAGTTTATTAATGATTACAAATAGCTTAATTGGTATATTGGGCGGTCACAAAATCGTAATACCATGGTTCGAGCCCAGACCGACCGACCGACTTTTTTTGATTTTTTTTTCAAGTTCCTTTCTTTTTTGAGAAAACCTATTATTTCGAGCCCTTCTTTTAGTATTTTTTAAAAACACGAAAATTTAAATTAAACTAGTTGCACTAATGATTTTTTATTCAAATAACCAGTTCAGTTTTTTCTATTATGTCGCTAAGATCAAAAAATATTATTCGTATTTCATCAGTATGTAATTTGTATCTAAATATAATTTCCAAAACACACGAATTAAAAAAAACCGAGCGAAAAATACCGAGCAAAGCTCGGTCAACCGGGACTGCATAACATACATAATACATAAACACTCACTAATTAAGGGTACTCCTAATTTGGCCCGTTTTCAATAAATCGCCAATTTGGTCGATAAATTTTCGCCTACGACGTCCCTTTCCGACTCTGCCATTCACTTCTGCACCATAAATTTTCTTTGTCATTCTTTCCTCATTCATTCTTTCCACATGACCAAACCACCGAAGCATTTCTTTCTTAATCCTGGTCACAACATCATCTTGCAGACCACACTCTTCTCTTATTACACAATTTCTTACCCTGTCATTCAGATTCAGCCCTAACATACTCCTTAACGACCGCATTTCTACTGCGTTTATTCTACTCTCGTGCTTCTTCTGCCACACCCAACTTTCATTACCATACGTTAAAGTAGGGACCAACACAGCATTGTAATTGCCATACGTGCCTTTTTCGACACATTTTGACTCTTCACAATAGAGTGCAAGGCCCCATTTACTCTATTTCCCGTGTAATAGTGGAGATGGACGGTCCACTATTAACAGACTCCGAGTGGTTTTAAGGTGGAGAAATGAAACGACTGTTTATGTAAGTCCGATTGAAGTATGAATATGGAATGAATGTGGAATGGAATGGAATATATTTGCATCAACCTTGCCTATATTTATATGGCTGGCTCACAATTGATTTGCCAATGGTAACAATTTTATTTTATCTAGCCAATTATAATGCTTATATTATGACCAATGAAAATTATTCAAAATATACAACTATTATCTACGTTTCGTTTCCCGGCGTGAGACTTGTTTTCTTGTTCACGAAGCTACGTCGCTGGACCGGGCTATAAAAGACATGCAGATCGGTGCGCGCGCGTTTGCGCCCTCCTTTCTGCCAAGGAGGGTCGCGTTCGTATACGGCTTAGAGATCTCTAGTAAGATCGTTAAGCCAATTCCTAAAAGGTTGGGTTTAGTGGGTAAAAGTCACCACATAACCACGCAGCCGGCTGCGTGGTATGCTATGAGCATTCCCAACCTCCCTTCCCCGCTTTCCGGAGGGTTGCCCATATTTGCTTCGGGCGCAAAAAAAAAAATAATGCGCGCGCGTAGTCGGTGAGCGGCGGCGGCGTGGAATACAGCTCCGGAACAGCGAGAAGAAGCGAACTGCGGCGTCGAAGAAACGGCCCACCATTTGTCGACGGATACGTGACGATAGCGGCTTGTGAAGTCGATGTGGCGCTGAATGATATTTGCGGCTGCTTCTTGTTTCTTTATAAGAACGTCAAATTATCTATATGCAGTCCGCAGTATCTCAGTAGCCAAGGATAGTTAGGAAATAAATGTTTTTTATCCTCGCCTTCCGCGTTATGGTAGCAGCAGATTATATATTATTTGTTCCCATTTAGGGTTGATTAGTCTGGCTGCTACATCACTCTCCCCCTAGCGAAAGCGTACCGGAGGCTTGACGACTCGCCCGTATCTCGTAGTTTTTAAAATAGGTTTCAACTGGGTTGATGTAGATGATGGAGTTTCAAGCTTCCTCGCTGGTGGTTTTGATGATGATGATGAATCCTCTGAAGTATCCTCGTTAATAATATAGGCAGGCTTTAGTCGGTCGATCGAAATAATCGTAGATTTCCTTCCGAGTATTTGTAGTTTAAAAGTCTTGCCATTTCTCTCTAATACTTTGTACGGTCCATCGTAGGTAGGTTGAAATTGTTTTTTCATTGCGTCGTTTCTTACAAAAACTTGCTTGCATGTTTTCAAATCTTGGTGAATGAATACTGATTTATTATTTCTGTGTGATTACATTTCGACGATAAGGCTTTGTTGATTGATTCTCGAAGTTGAGTTACGAAATCGTAATCCATTTCTTGTTTGTTTGACGCTGCTGAACTGAAGAAGTCACACGGCAGTCTTATGCTGCAGCCGTAGGTTAGCTGAGCGGCGCTAAGACTAGTGTCTGCACGTGGTGTTGCTCGTAGTCCGAGTAGCACTGTAGGGAGCTCATCAATCCACTTTGTATGTTGAGATAAACGAGTTTTGAGTGCGGTCTTTAATGTACGATGCCATCGTTCGATTATTCCGTTTGACTGGGGATGGTATGCTGTTGTACGTGTCTTCTGTATTCCCATAGTTTGAAGAAGTTTGAGGAATAGGTTGCTTTCGAAGTTTCTTCCTTGATCCGTTGTGATGGTTTTAGGTGATCCGAAACGAGTAATCCAATTTTCATAAATTATCTTCGCGACGGATTCGGCTGAAGTATCATCGGTAGGTATTGCTTCTGGCCATCTTGTTGTTCTATCGATCATTGTTACGAGATAACGATGTCCTTGCGGTGAAGTAGGTAATGGTCCAACGATGTCAACGTGCAGGTGTTCGAATATCTCCGTGGGTGGAAATGTAGCTAGGCTACTTGATGTATGCCTTTGTACTTTGCATTTTTGGCATTGAATGCATTGCTTCGCCCAGTTGCCAACATCCACTTGCATTGAAGGCCAAAAGAATTTTTCAGTGATGAGTTTTCTTGTTGTTCTAACACCTGGATGACTGATGTTGTGCAGTGCATTGAAGACTTCGCGACGACATTCTTCTGGTAGGTATGGTCGCATGGTTGTCGTTGAGGCTTCACAGTATATAGGTAGATGCGTCATTGGCATTGTAACTTGCTTGATGGACAAGTTACCTTGCTTCGATAGATGTTTTGTGTTGTCACTATCTCTGTCTTGTGCTGCGGCGATCTTATGATAGTCGATTGATGTAGGGCACGTTACGCTGTCGATTGGTACGTGGCTGAGTGCGTCGGCGACTATGTTGTCCTTTCCACTGATATGACGTATGTCGGTCGTGAATTCACTTATGAAAATAAGTTGTCTTGCTCTTCGTGGTGTTTCCGATAGTGATGGTTTCTTTGGAAGTACGTATGTTAATGGCTTGTGGTCGGTAAAAACGATCAGGTTTCGACCCTCAAACGTTTTTCTGAAGTGCTTGATAGCCATGTAAATAGCGAGTAGCTCTCGGTCGAATGTACTGTAGTTACGTTGAGTATCGGAGAACTTCTTCGAAAAATAGCCAAGTGGTTGTCATTTCCCATTGCTGTATTGTTGGAGAACGGCTCCTGCTGAGAGATTGGATGCGTCGCTGAAGATAGCAAGGGTTGCTTCGTGTGATGGGTGAGCGAGTAAAGCTGCATTTTGGATCGCAACTTTACAAGCTTCAAATGCCTTCGTGGCTTCATCGTTCCATTCAATTGACGTTTTATCTTTTTTCTTCGTGTTGTGAAGGTAGGCGTGAAGTGGTGCTTGGATTTCCGCGGCTTTAGGTATGTGTTCTCTGTAAAAATTTATCATCCCAAGAAAACGCCTTAGCTCTTCGATAGTTGTAGGCTTTGCATAATCGATGATTGCTCTGCATTCATCACGCCTTCGCATTTTCATTTTTGAATTCTGTTTATTCTGTGCATTTTCTTGCGTCGAACCCGAAACGTCGATGATAGTAGCAGTAAGGGGATCTTGATGCTGAGCTTATTCGACTTCTACTTGCAGAGCGGTTGCGACGAAAAAGTGGTCTTCGTTGTTGCTGATTGCGCTGGTTGTACTGTTGCTGGTAACTGGTGTGATGCTGGGAAGCTTTGAGTGCAGCCACTTCGTGTGATAACTTCCGAATTTCTTCGACAATTGATGTATATGTGTTCGCCTCTTGCTCCATAATGACGGCTTGATTACACTGATTTTATATATACTGAAGTCTTCCTTCTCGGTGTTCGCCACGGGTTTCCTTCGCGGTGTTCGTACGGGTCACCACTGTAATAGTAGTGGTATGTCGCAGGGTGTTCCTTCTTGGTGTTCGTACCGGATCTTCCCCCTCGGTGTTCGTACGGGATCTTCCCCCTCGGTGTTCGTACGGGGTCTTCCCCCTCGGTGTTCGTACGGGGTCACCACTGTAATAGTGGAGATGGACGGTCCACTATTAACAGACTCCGAGTGGTTTTAAGGTGGAGAAATGAAACGACTGTTTATGTAAGTCCGATTGAAGTATGAAAATGGAATGAATGTGGAATGGAATGGAATATATTTGCATCAACCTTGCCTATATTTATATGGCTGGCTCACAATTGATTTGCCAATGGTAACAATTTTTATTTTATCTAGCCAATTATAATGCTTATATTATGACCAATGAAAATTATTCAAAATATACAACTATTATCTACGTTTCATTTCCCGGCGTGAGACTTGTTTTCTTGTTCACGAAGCTACGTCGCTGGACCGGGCTATAAAAGACATGCAGATCGTGCGCCTCGGTGAGCGGCGGCGGCGTGGAATACAGCTCCAGAACAGCGAGAAGAAGCGAACTGCGGCGTCGAAGAAACGGCCCACCATTGGTCGACGGATACGTGACGATAGCGGCTTGTGAAGTCGATGTGGCGCTGAATGATAATTGCGGCTGCTTCTTGTTTCTTTATAAGAACGTCAAATTATCTATATGCAGTCCGCAGTATCTCAGAAGCCAAGGATAGTTAGGAAATAAATGTTTTTTTCCTCACCTTTCGCGTTATGGTAGCAGCAGATTATATATTATTTATTCCCGTTTAGGGTTGATTAGTCTGGCTGCTACACCCGCATTACTCGTCGTTCTATATCCTTATCATATCTCCCATCCCTGCTAAATACGCAGCCCAAATATACAAACTCATCTACTTGCTCGATCAACTCCCCTTCTATTCTTATTTCACAAATCGTTTTACTTTCTTCTCTTTCAAAAACCATAACCTTCGTCTTACTTGCGTACACTTTCATACCCCTTTCTTTTAATGATCCGTTCATTAACGTAACCATCATTTGCAACTCGGCCGCTGACGACGCAAGAATAACTTGATCATCGGCGTACAAAAGGCATTTGACGGTTAACTCACCAATTCTTAGCCAGCGCTCAACCCCAATGGGTTCAGTGTTTGCCATAGCAAATCTCAAACCACTCTGTCATAGGCCTTTTCCAAGTCCATGAAGGCACAAAAAACCTTTTGGTTTTTGGCCAGAAACTTCTCCGCGATCATGCGCATGGAAAAGACTTGATCTGTACATCCCATTCCCTTTCTAAATCCCGCTTGCACTTCCCAAATTTTTCCATCAGTTTCTTTCATGACCCTTTCAATCAGTACCTTAGCATACAGTTTTTCCACAATGCTAAGAAGGCTGATGCCACGGTAGTTTTTACAGTCCTGCTGCGATCCTCTTCCTTTATATACTGGGACTATCATGGCTTTGCATAAATTAAACAAGGTGTGCAGCAGGCCTGCCACCACTTCCTCTTCAGCCTTTAGCATTTCGAGTGAAACTCTATCATATCCGGCAGCCTTACCTGCTTTCATGCTTTTCATTGCTTTCATTATTTCATCTATACTTATCTCGCTACCTCTTTCCTCTTCTTTCGGTGTTTGTACTTCACTTAGTACACACGTTGTCTCCTCACTCATAAACACGCTTTCAAAATATTCCTTCCATCTCTTTAAACTCAAAACTTCATCATTCAGAATATAGCCATTCTCGTCTCTTATAGCATTCATCATAGGCTGTTTTGAATGTCCCCTGGCAGTTCTTACAAGTTTCCAGAACATTTTAATATTTGCCTGGAAATTGTCCGATATTCTTCTATCATTCTTATCCGTTCTTTCTTGCTTTTTTCTTTCAACTATTTCTTTTACTCTCTTATTAAGATGTCTAAAGACTGCCTTTTTTCTTTCAATATCACCATTCGTACCACTAGAATTAGCAGCCTTTGTTGCTAGTAAATCTAGCCATGCTCTCTTCTTTGCTGCAACTTCCATAAGTATCTCATCATCCCACCATAACGTATTATTTTTTCTTTCATTTTTTCTCTTACTAACACCACATACTTCGGTAGCTGCATCCACTAAACTTTTCTTTACATTTTGCCATATATTCTCCAAGTCTAACTCCTTCATACATAATTCATCCAAACCACTTATATTTTCTTTCAGTCTACATTTGAACTTGTTTTTATCACTTTCATCTTGTAAACTTTCTGTTCTAATACGCTGTAACGCAGTGGTAGACACAGACGATCGATGGCGCCAACGCCTGAATAGACCATTAATTCCGCATAAAACTTAATAATTATTAGAACCCCGGTAAACTCTAGTATCTACCACTGCGCCCCTCAATCTTTCATCCACAATTATGAAATCTATCATGCTTCTATCGTCACCTCTTTCCCAAGTATACATGTGAATCCTCTTGTGGCGAAAGCAAGTATTCGTCACAAAAAGATTCTTTTCCATACATACGGTGAGGAGACTTTCACCATTCTCATTTATACTTTCATCACCAAACGTTCTCAATATCCTTTCATAACCAATCCTCCTGACCCCAACACTTCCATTAAAATCTCCTAGCATAATAATATTTTCATTTCCCTTACACTTCATTAACACCATCCTTACCATTTCCCAAAACTGCTCTCGGATATAAGTGGGCTTAGACATGTCTGGGGCGTAGATCCCTAACACAAACAACTACTTTAAGCCCACTTTCATTCGTATCCATAGCAGTGTTGGGCTTACACATTCATACTCTTTCACACATTGGCCCATTCTTTCTGAAAGGATGATGGCATGCTCGCTCGATCTCGTCTACACCAGACAAGTATGCGGTATACATGCCATGTGTAGTGACATCCTTCCCCTTCCTTTTCGTCTCATTTACGCATAACACATCTATTCCTCTATCATACATCATATCGCATACTTCATCCATTTTATCATTCATTGCCCCACATACATTCAACGTAGCCAGACGGGCCTCTGCAATCCTGCAGAAATATATATATATATATATATATATATATATATAGATATTAAATGATGTTATCTATATCGAATAAAAATGATTATATTCTATTCTTATTTGTAGCAGATCACTTTTGGTTCACACAGGTTTTTAAAGAAAGTAGAAGGCTTAAAATATTATTAAGGAACCCAGCGGCACGTTTTTCTTTTCAATTAAATAATTTATAATATTTTATTTTACACAATTAGCATGAAAACATTAGAAATAGCGTGGTAGTGACCACCTCATTCCCAGTGGTAATTATCAATCATGTACTCTTTTGTCATGTAATAACACTTATTAAACAATTTTTGCTTAATAAAAATTTAAAACTTTTGTTACATAAGGCCTGCATTTTTGTATACCTTTGTTGTAAAAGCTTATCTATAGGTACATTTTTCCATGTAGGTATTCTCTAAGGGATTCCTGGATCATTATTCCTAGGGAGACCCTAGGGAGGTCAGGTTAACGTTTTATACATAAAGAAAAAAGAAAGAAAGGCAGAATTCACCTCGCGAAATTATCTGAAAACTGTTGAATACAATCATTACTCAAAGCAATCAGTTAAAAATGCAAAAAAATTCTTTCTGCTATTGAGAGCATCAGCAAGGACCAGCTTTCTTTTATTAAATATGCTAACATTTAGTATTTATTTAAGGTAATTGATGAACTGACTTACCATTTATATTTAACCTTGTTCAAAATTGATAAAAGTTCAAATTTTTGAATTTATATTCGATTAATATTTATTTTACAAAATTAGAATAAGTACATAAGTTAAACATTACTCGTTTAATTTATTTCATGGATGATTGCATGAACGGACGTCTGCGATCATAAATCGTTGCTGGGTAAATAAAACTGATTTGAAATGAGACTTTAAAGGAGAAATTTAAGTAAATAACATTAATTAAGGAAAATATGAAAAAGAAAGAGCGTGACAAACTTAGAAATGAGGATATCCGCATTAAGATCAGAGTAACTTATGAGTGTTGAGAGCCGCAGACCCTTTTTACTGGAAACGAGGTATTCCATCTTAGTCCTCTTAATCAAGGATAAATGTAGATGTCTATGGGCCACAGTGTCAACTTATCATCACGTGGCATGTCACATGCTTGCTCGTTTATCGACGATAGTAAAAAAAATATAACTAAATTTAGAGGAAAGATGTTTTTGTCTCAATATTTCTTTCTTCCAATTTCCGATACAATAAAAGTGAATCAAAAGCCCCCACTGTAGGTTAATGCGCACATTAATGAAACCTAGCAACGATCGTGTACGTTATTTACACGACCCTAATTTATTGTGACAAATTTAACGTTATTTGCGTCAATAGTGATTAACGATTAAATAAGTGTGAGACAGTGTAATTATACAACGTGGACCCTCGATAACAACGTTACAAAAATAAATAAAAAATCTTTGCCCAATTTTCTGTTACTTTTTTTAGACTGACGGCCTAGTGCCACTTCAGCTTACGAAGGTAAAGTGGCACTACATACGCACGTACGCTCGCACTCACACACGCACGCACACTGTTATTAAAAATATTAAACTATATCTTTTGTACAATATAGGCTAGAGGAAAGTAAGAATAATTTACTTTTGTAACACAGGCTATCCTAGCGTAGGAATCAAAGATCAATGTTTGCACATTTCGTATTCTATACTACATAATGTTAATAAAATTGTAAAAAATGTGTGATTTGAGTGGTCTGTATGCGTGGGTTATTGTCGGTGTATGTAGGTGCGTGCGTGCGTGTGTGTAAATGTGTGCGCGCGCTTGTGTGTATGTATGCATATGAGTTATTTTTTAACATAGCTTGTGAACTGAAAAGGAAGATAATAACGAAGGCGTAGTGAGTGAAAACGCAGATAGTATGATGTGTTCTTAAGTGTTTTATATAATTTGTTTTTATACAAAATTGTTAAGAAAAACATTATCCTTATTTTTTTCCGTGGCACAGTGGCTTAGCATTGAGTTGGACCGCTGATGGACGAGGGTTCGAATCCCGCACGAAACAAGTATTTTTGCGGTCTACAAGCAAATGAGTATTTACACTACCGTCTATTATAAGAAATTCTGAAACTTAATTGGTACCTATTTATGAAACGTGTTCGAGATAACTTCTTTGCATCCTGTTTTAATATATATATACATATATATATATATATATATATATATATATATATATATATATATATATATATATATATATATATATATAATTTTATTATAATATTATTAGTTTATATACATTATATGTGACTGTCGTATTTATTATTTTTATGTATTGTATTATTTTATTTATATCTATAGTATTATTTAATATAATTTACGTTATTATACCCTTGTATATTATTTTTTTATTAGTAGAAGTAATATATAATCGAAGTAGTACTATAATATTAGTATAATATAAGTTACTGATTTATGTACGGCAGTCATCAATAAACTTCATGACCAAACTAATCAAACCTCACAATATTACATGGCGACCCTGCCGTGCGCATTCTGGAAACTGGTAGCGTAGCGGACGAGAAGTGCAGACCGCGCGAATTCCTGTGTGCCTCGGTGCTTCAAGTTCGCTAAAATGTTTGACGTGAGTTTATTATTTGGACAGCGTTCGGGAAATTACGACACATCTTCACGTCAGGGATACCTCAAAACCTGAAAACTAAGTTGTACAACCAGTGCGTGTGGAACCGAGACGTGGTCCCTCACTGCTGGTCATATGAGAACGCTCAGTGAGCTATGGAGCGAGCTATGCTCGGGGTTTCTCTGCGTGATAAACTTAGAAATGAGGATATCCGCAGTAAAAACAGAGTGACCGATATAGCCCAACGGATTAGTAAGCTGAAGTGGCAATGGGCCAGCCATATAGCTCGAAGAACCGACAACCTTTGGGGAAATAAGGTTCTCGAGTGGCAGCCTGGTGCAGGTAGGTGAAGTGTAGAGCGACCCCCACTAGATGAAGTGAAGACCTGGTAAGACATGCAGGAAGTCAATGGAAGCAGGTGGCTAAGGACCGCGCTTTGTGGCATACCTTGGGGGAGGCCATGTTCAGCAGTGGACTTGTGAAGGGCTGAAATGATGATAATTATACTAACTTTTTGAGTAAATATTTGATGATTCTTTGATCTAATTATACACATACTATTTCAAAAGTTTTCGTTAGACGATAACGCTCGTTTATATTTTTCAATATTAATATTTTTAGTAACAGATTTTTTAATACGCTTAGCTTTTCTCATTGAGGTTGTTTTGGAATCAATACAATATAATTTTGCTCTTAATCCCATTTCGTTTTGAAGAACACTGGAATTATACAATTTACTTTAGCCATATCATACTGATCGTTTTTGCAATCACATGTGTCAAAATATATTATATATTTTTTCATGTATTTATAAAAATTATTTGTATTTATTAGATACAACAGTCTGACTATCAGTATCAGTATAACAGAGGTTATCAAAAACATAACTTGTAAAAAAACCAATAGATTGAGTTGGCCATCGCATGAAAACACAATGTATCTCACAAGTAATACATATTATATTAAATTAGATTGCTTAGTGCGATTGCCAAGTCAATCTATATATTTAAATAACAAAATATTTTTAACATTGGTATGGTCACTATAATGTTGTTAGGTTAGCTAATTACGTAATAACTTAAAACAGGGAGTCCCTTAAGTAGGGACTGAATAAACCGACTACCGACTTGATATTACATGGATCTCACAACTTTTTATGGTAGAAGAACTGAGTTGCAAGACTTGGTTTTTTTTTTACAAGTTATATTTTTGATGGCATCTCATTTCTCTTTGTAGATAAGATAGTCCTACTTTTTTTTCCTTTTCGATACCTTCTACTTCTTGAACAAGTCCACTGATTCATTCACTGCAGATGTAACTTTGTAATTCTATATATTTATATGAGATTACAAAGTTATTTATGTAGTTGGTGTATCTAGAAAACTGGACCGAAATTAAAAAATATTTTAGTTTTTCCTTGATTTATACACTAAACGCTAATTGTATTCTAAATTTGAAGCTTCTATGTTTGCTAGAAGTGCCTTAGAGTTTTGATGATCGGTCAGTCAGTGAGTGACAAAATTAAGAAACTTTGACTAGGTATAATTCATAAACTACTGGTTTGGTAATTGAATGAAATTTGAAATATACCACGTTTATACAATGCCTACTAGGCTACTGAAAATTCAGGCTTCTAGTTTATCCACTACGAAGTTATAGGGGGTCGAAAATGGCCTGAATTGCTTCGAGAAAAGTATGGTACGGTCGTGCCGCTTTTTTGATTGACTTGGCGGGGGCACTGCCGTGCCCCCAGATTTGCAGCGAATTTTTATACATGCGTTTCATTATTGTGTAATGAAAAGGGTACAAATGACTTCGCTAAATCCAAAATTCAAAACTTCACAAAACAAATTTCTAAAAATTGGGCGTTCAAGGATAACTTGTTAACTTTGCTAATTCTAACTGGTTTGCTACTATCGAATATGAAATTATTGAATTTTTTTTTAAATTGGGAGCACTGACATATTTTTCAGCTCCACATAATTTACCCTATACCTATAAATGAGCAATTCTTGTATTCAATTCTTTATATATATAGCTCACGAATCAGTAAAATTTTGTGTCCAGGGGGTTTCGGGAACAATAAATCGATCTAGCTAGGATTCATTTTTGGAAAATTGTCGTTTTGTCCGTCTTTTTAGGCAATGAAGACCTCCTACAATACGAGAAGGTAAATTTTGGCGGTATATTAATGATCGTAATAGTGTCATGTGGGATATCCGGCGGTCGCGAAATCGAAGCGCCCTGGTTGGCGTCCTGTCTTCGTTCCGACTTTTGCCATTTTTTTTTCAAGTTCCCTTCTTTTGTGAGAAAATCTATTATTTCGAGTCCTTTTTTAGTATTTTTTAAAAACGAAAGTTTAAATTAAACTAATTGCACTCACGTTGATTTTTTTATGTTGTGTGTTGTTTTTTCTATTATGTCAATAAGATCAAAAAATATTATTCATGTTTCATCAGTATGTAATTTGTATCGAAATATAATTTCCATAACACACGATTTCAAAAAAAAACCAGGAAAGCTCGGTCATCCACGTACTAAGTCTTATTGGATGTATCTTTCCATATAATAACTAATTTCACATCGACTTATTTTCGTTTATTCTCTATTGTCTTTCCAAAAATAGAATTGTTTTGTTTTTAAAAAAATCTCTTTCAAAGTCTGAAGCAGCATTTTGTCTAAGTGTTGTATTTAATAAAATATATGGTGCTAAAAATGCATTTCAAGTAAATAACAATATCCTATAAACTTTGAGCAAAATGAGACCATGACGTAAACATTCTTTTAAATTCTGATAATGAATAACATATTTACATTTATTGTACAAACTAGCTATTAATTTTTCATGTTTGCTTGCTGTTGGAGCAAACTTTTCTGCTGCAAATTGTAAATCTGAATGATCGTCATGTATTTCAATTGGATAGTATAAGTCTACTTCAAGAATATACCCAATATCACTATCATCAGGACCACTTATTACATCAGATTGATTTAATTTCTTTTTCACTTAGAAATTTAAAGTCGGTAAATTTGCTTACCAGTTGGTAACTTTTGCATCATACGAGTAGCAAAACCATATAAGTTTACATAATGAAGATAAACTAAAAAATTGTTTTATCCATGTAGTCATAATAAGACATGTATTTATTGTTTGCTTTTGCATATCTTAGAGAACATTGGGCAAGATTGTGGCCGTATAGGAAAAGGGGAGATCTCCCGCCGGGCAAGGTGTTCTGCCCGGGGAGCGGCCAACACTCCGTGTGATAGTTCGAAGATGTTCTATATTATATACTGTTTATGGTTCGGAATTTTGATAGCGTAATTTAGGCTTCGTTGTGTTTCGCTTGCGGCGCGACGACAGCGTCACCACAAGATCACCGCGAATCCCTTTCTCTAAAAATTGGTATATTTCAATATCTTAAAGTAAATATAATTGTATGTTCGTATGAAACAACATAGATCCCAATTTAATGAAGGAGATGAGACATAGTAACACGGATCAAGACTATTATGTTTTAAACTTATAGCTCGATATTTTTTCAAAAATATCACACAACAGTAATACACGTCACATTTTGGATATAAATCTGTATAATTCAATGACCTGTCGTGAGGTCGTAAGTTTAGATACCTACCTATGTTTGCAGCAAATTTTAAAATGTTTATAATGCATATAAAGGTTGAAATATGGAATATGTTAACGAACATTTTTATATTTTTACGATATTTCGAGCAAAAACTAAACACATCGCAGAGCTGTTCAAAATTTTAAAAAGCACTTAAAAACTTTTTTCGTGTTGTCCTATTTTTGTGTATTACATAGTTGGTACATATTTTAAATATTGGTGGAATGCAAATTACGAGGTTCCTTATTTTTATGGACTTTAAATAAGTTTGTATTTTGTTCTAGGTTGAAAACGATATGAAAAACTACGTGAAGTACAAACTAGTTGGTGGTCCCCTCAAACTTAAAAAAGATGTTTTGCCTCACAAGTTTGCTTGTCAAAATCGGTGTACAGAAAAACCACAAAGATCATTACTATCAAAACTAAATGCCAAATCTAGGTCAGAAACAGTTGCACATGCGATTGCCACTACTTCACAAGAAATTGAGCATATATATTATGTTGTCGATCCTGTTACTAATCTAGATGATAATATTGATATTGATCCCTTGCCAGAAGAATATATGACCAACAACGCTGATACTCCGCTACACAAAACAAAAAAAATCTAGTAAACCTAAAAAACAAAGTTTCACATAAAAGTACAGAAACCAAAGATAAAAATATTCGGCCAGTACAAGAGAATAAGAAAATCCTTCAATTTGATGTAGTTAGTTCTTCAAGCTATGAAGAAAAATCTTCACTTTCTAGAGAAACTTGCAAACTTGCCGCTCGTGCCGGCCGGCCGCATGGAATCGATGACGTCACGCGCTACTCGCGGGCACGGGCGAAATTTTAAAATGTACGTAAATTTATGTACAGCTGCCCATAGAATCTCTTAATCTCACTAGAATCTCAGGTGTCCCGGAAACGATGTTGCCACACTCAGTCTTCAGCCTTGACAGTTGACTCCTTCTGGCAGACAGATCTCTGGCAAAGACTTTGGAGCCCTGGTTCCGCTCGATCGCTTCTTTAATACGAGCAGTATTAAAGTTGCGTAAGTCTCGCCGCATGCATTTGGAGATCTGTCTGTTCAGCTGCCTGTATGCTGTCAAATCTGTTGACGATTGCAGCCTCATCTCCCGTCTAAAAGCCATGAGATTAAGAGTGTGATCGGAGAGTTTTTATGTTCTTCCGCGGCGGGTCTTGCAGAACTTAGCTCCGACCGCATGGACAGTTTCCACGAGCTTGTCATTCATATCGTCCACTGCATTGCAATCCTCTAGGCACTGAAAGCAGTTTTGTAACTCGAGCTGAAAGGTTTCGGGATTCTGGATTAGAGCACGAGGGGGACGGAGCGTTGACTTCATTAGACGAGACCTCTCCAACTTAACGTTTAGGTTCAGTGTGCCTCTAACCATTCGGTGATCGCTGCCAGTTTTCACCCTTGCGATCACTAAGACATCACTGAACAGTTGGCGTCTGGTCGTCATAATGAAGTCAATCTCATTTTTTGTCGAACCATCGGGGCTCGACCAGGTCCACTTCCTGTGGGGCCGCTTCTGGAAGAAAGAGTTCATCATAAAGAGTCCCTCTTTCTCCATAAAGTCGACCAGCTGCTGGCCCCTTCGGTTCCGTTGCCCTACTCCAAATTTCCCCACCTTCAGCTCACCGCTTTCTCTTGTGCCCAGTTTTGCGTTGAAGTCTCCCATCAACACCGTGTAGTGGGTTTTGGAGGAATGCATGACTCTGGAAATATCCTCATACATTTCCTCCACCTCCTCATCGGGATGTGCCTAGGTTGGTGCGTAAACCTGTATGACCTTCAGCGAATACCGTTTGGTGATTCTGAGTATCAGGTACGCGACCCTCGTCGACACACTCCCAATCTTTACAACGTTGTTGAAGAGAGACTTGTGGACGATAAATCCGACACCTCCTTGGGACAGATGGTCGCCCTCCCGGTGGTAGAACAAGTTGCCGGACTCGAGGATTGCCGTATCCTCCCCCTCTCTTCGGACCTCGGATAATCCAATAATATGCCAGCGCAACTTGTCTACCTCTTCTTGCAGCTCCAGTATCTTCTCGTCAGTCCTCAGGGTGCGTGCGTTATATGTTGCCAGGTCGAGTCGTCGTAGGTGGCAACCGAACCTCCACCGGAGATTCTTAGCACCCCCTGCCCCGCCGTTACCATGGTCGCCACCGTATCCAGGAATAGCGGGGCCGCTGGGGACTGCGGGCCTTTTTTTGCGTCATTATTCATGGGGGGATATTTGCCATAGTTGCCACGCTTGGCGAGCGGGTTGGCAACCGCAGTTTTTTATTATAGCACAGTTGTTATCAGGAAGATGCTGCTGCCCATCTCCTGCCTGTCTCCCCCTGTCGCCTCTTACGACACCCACGGGAAGATATGGGGTAGTGGATATTCTCAACCGCCACTACACGGCGTAGTACTTCAGCAAGTCGTTGTCAAAACCGGAAAGGAACTATTGTGTCACAAGACGCGAATTGCTAGCTGTGGTAAAGTCATTGCAACATTTTAGCAAATATCTTCTGGGACGAAAATTTCACTTACGAATTGACCATGCTGCACTAAAATGGCTATTGCAGTTTAAAAACCCAGAAGGACAAGTTGCGAGGTGGATTGAACTACTGCAGGAATACGACTTTGAGATCGAACATCGCAGCGGGAAATCTCATGGCAACGCAGATGCATTGTCAAGAAGACCTTGTCCTGAAGATTGCAAACATTGTACTAGGCAAGAGAGTAAGGAAGTAGTATCCGCAAGGATGCTCAGGGCAGACCACTTCAGCAACGAGTGGAAGAACAGCTTACTACATGCACCAGCAGGAAGATCCGGACATCAAGCCGATTCTGGAATGGATAAAGGCCAGTGCTCCCAAGCCCAAGTGAAGTGACGTCTCAGCGATGAGTTCAACCACTAAAAGCTATTGGGCCCAGTGGGACATCTTGCTACTTCAGGATGGAGTTCTGTGTCGTAAATGGGAAAATGTTCGGGGAGACAGCTGTAATTTACAAATGGTTGTCCCTAAAGCTAAAGTACCGGATGTTCTACAGCTGTACCATAATGATTGTTCAGGAGGCCATCTGGGAGTTAAACGAACTCTACTGAAGATCTGAGAACGGTTTTACTGGGTCCACTGTCGAAACGATGTCGAGGACTGGTATCGCAAATGTACAAGTTGTGCTGCTGTAAAGGGACCTCACACTCGTAGTAGAGGTGCATTGAAGTTGTACAATGTTGGTGCACCATGGGAGAGAATAGCCATTGACGTGGCGGGACCGTTTCCGGAGAGTGAAAGCGGTAACAAGTATTTCATGGTTGTGATGGATTACTTCACTAAGTGGCCAGATGTCTTCGCTATTCAAAATCAAGAAGCTTCAACAGTTGCTGATAAGCTAGTTCATGAAGTCTTCTGTCGTTTTGGTGTACCTTTAGAGATCCACAGCGATCAAGAAAGGAATTTTGAGTCTCAAATATTCCAGGAAACTTGCCGAGTTATGGGTAGTCATAAAACAAGAACGACTTCTTATCACTCGCAATCTGATGGAATGGTAGAACGATTTAATCAGACATTGGGGAGGTACGTAGCAAAAGTTGTAGACAATCGGCAACGAGATTGGGACAAGCACATACAACCGTTTTTGTTGTTATATCGAAGCGCTGTTCACGAAAGTACAGCAGTGAAACCAGCTTTCGCAAACTTTGGAAGAGAATTACGGCTGCCTGCAGACCTGATCACCGGGATACCACCTGATGCCCCACGCAGTATAACCGATTATGCAAATGACTTGCGGAACAAAATAAATGACATTTACGAGCACGTCAGACCATCGGGCCAGCAAATATCTGAAAAGATGAAAACCCGGTATGACCGCAAAATGAACAACAAAGGGTTCGACGAAGGTTCGCTAGTGTGGTTGCACAATCCAGTCCGCAGCAAAGGGAAATCTCCTAAGCTTCAAGCTAAATGGGACGGCCCGTACCGGATTGTGACCAGGATCAACGATGTAACCTACCGGATACAGAAAGGCGCAAGAGGGACTCCTAATATCGTCCATGTGGATCGCCTGGCGCGTTATTATGGGGCCTATAATGCTCGGGACGAGCATGTCTTAGGAGGGGGCAGTGTTGCGCGGCTAAGTTGACTTCTCATCTCATGGCACTAGCGCCATCTAGTGTCGGATAACAGAGCGAGGAGAGAGCTTTCCAGAAAATGACATGACAATTTTTTTAACCGACAGTGCCATCTGTTGTTGAAACGAAGAACTAAGCTTCTAGAAGCCCGACACTCGAACTTTCGATGCTTAGTCGATTGGCGCGCGTATTTACTTGAATGTTCTGCAAGTTGCGATCGGGGAAGTATTGAATTCGGCGAGACAAGCGAAGCTTCGGAGCAAAATAAAGTGAATTAGTGTGATTAAGTATTAGTGTTTTAAGTTTTAATTTGTGTAAAGAGAATTAAAGTGTTAATTTAGGTAATTTTATCGGCAATTTTTATTGTCACGAACCTCAAGCTCGTAACAATATTTTCAGATGCGACATTTCTGTGGGTACTTAAGTATAGGACGAATATATTATTATTTTGAATTTTTTTGTATAAACATATGTAAGTTATTATAATTAGGCTAGATTTTTCATGTTAAAATCTGCTTATTATTCTTTTATTTTATATTTAGGTTTCCACTTCAAAGTCGAAGTGAAATAAATTCGTCCATTTTAAACTCTCGCGTGCCCATCATTTATGAACGTCTCTTATTCTAATTTAAATAAATATATTTGTAATTTGAATGTTATGTTAATAAGTTTTGTTAAACATACATTTAGTATGTTTTTTATATTTGACATAGATACCTTTTAAAATATTCAGATAAAAATATCATTAAAATGTAATTGTGATATAATATTATGTAATATTATATTACATAAGCAAATATAATATATAAAATAAATGACAAAATTCAAAAAAATTCTCTATATAATTTACCCATTTAACAATACAATCTACTATTACCTACGGAACATTCTACCTATGTTTATTCTATGATAAAAAAACCAACCGCGCGGCAACAGAGTAGCGCACTTTTTTTGTTTGAGATAGCTATTCTAGTACGTAAGTACATATTACTTCAATGGCAGTAGACGCTACATTTGGGTGTCGCGCAAGGTAGCCGCGTGTAACCTTTATTTCATAAATAAGTCAGCTAGTTTTTATTTTTACATATTTTTACTTTTTTTAACCTTTTAAAATTATTATGGTAAAAATTTGTTTTGCATTTTGGTTTTTTTTCAATTGGCTCCCTTTTTACTCATTTTTTATTTTTTACCAATTTACTTTACAAATAGGAAGAATGCCTGACCGCCACGTATTCCTGGCGCGGTAGACATAACTCCGTCCAATTGCTTGATGTTGAAAATTTCACTATATTTACTTTCGGAGTTGTATTCTCCTAAACCAGCATTGTAGTTTCGCAAAATACAGTGTTTCTTTCTTTATTTCTTTACGCCACTAGCCACCACTGCACTTATACGTGATTACGTGATACGTGACTTTGTACACGATCAAAGGTTCGTGGTTACTTTTCCTTCGCCCGAGAACAAAAAATGATATTAACGTCGATCTGGTTTTATTCGACACATAATTAGAAGTTTATTATGTTTTCACTTAATCTACCCAGAATTTTTATGTTTTAACTCGTTGATGACAAATAATTGCTAACGTTTTTATGTAAGTATCAAACTACATAGTTTCTTTCGTTACTTACCCTTTTAACTAGAAACGGGGCAATCCGTCTTAGTCACAGGGTTGACAACGCATCTGCATTTGATTCTTAATCGAGGATAGATGTATATATTTATGGGCCATAGCATCCAATTACCATCAGGTGGACTGGGTGCTCATGTGACACACTTATATAATATAAAAACTTACTATAAAAATTTTCATACCAAGCTTTCGTAATTTTTGATAAGAGTCACATTGAAACTCGTATATACTCTGTAATTAAATATAGTTATAAGGCAAAAGAAACGCTGAAACATGGGAAAAAGGGAGTTACTTTGACTTTATTCAATTAGTAACGCTCCCAACATGATTGAATTTTTACCTTGGCCCTCGGGGCAGAATTACTTTCATTTGAATTAATTTTCCTTTTTATCTGCTAAGCAAATTTGTTATAATTATCTTAATTTATTTTAGCCGTTTATTCTTTTATTAATGCCGTATCTAATCATATAATAAATGTAGGTCTTCGTTACCGCCTATCAATAGTCTACTGCTGCAGGCCTTCCCTATAGATTTGCTCACAGAGAGGATATTTGCCACAGTTGTTACAAACAAACGGCAAACGGTTTTTATTTTTTGGTTGCTATAAGGAAGACCTTGTTGTCAATCTCCCTTTTTGGTCTGCTGCCCTCTGTCGCATTTATCGACCATGTGACTATATGAGGTTTGTCATCCTTATTTGTCACCCTTTATTAATCACTGTGAAAAAATAGTCTTTGGGAAGAACTTTTGTGACGCCAACGCATTCATAGCAACGAAAACAAGAAAAAGCACAGTAGTGCTCCATTCTGTGGATCATTTACGTCAAAACGGTAATTAATAATTTACATAAGTTAGAAATCTATACGTCAAGGGCCATCACTACTGCAGCTATATTGAGCGGTCGGCTCGGAAAGGACCAATTTTCACTTAGACAAAATGCTGTAGGCGACAAAAACATCATAACCACGATAGACCGGCTGTGTATGCGTATGCATTTTCCGCCTCCCTACGTATAGGTTAGCCCTTTATTGTTCGGGGAAAAAAAAAAAAAACATATCTGTACCAGGAATAAATCGTAAAGATGTAACTATGATGGAAAAAAATCTATTCATTGTTTTATAAATGTAATATAGATTACTTTCTGTTTATGAAGACCATTTCAATAACTAATTAAATTCGAGTCCAATCAGCCAAATAAAGCAATTGGTCGCACAAAACGTGTCAGAAGACCAATACTAATCACTTTGTTCCAATTTAGCATTCTTTGACCCAACCTTTTTACCTTCCTCCCGTTACGGGTATCGACTTCCTCACACAGCCGCTAATTGGAGCTATCCCTTTATATTGGACAGTTCTTGTTTTTCCTTGTACACCTGAACATATTAAAATGGACTTTTATCGGCTAAATGAAACAAATATGAACAGAATTTAGTGGCACAGACATCCTTTCATTTCTGGCCATAAGGAACAGAAAAAGGCTGCTATATTGTATTGCGAGTTGGCGGATTTTATATGTCTACTTTTCTTTTAGCGCTTAGTACGTTAAAACTAGGAAAGGGGCAGCTTGGTAGACATTTTCCTGCCTTAGACCCTCTGAAAAATGAGAGAAATTATCAAAATGAGAATGTATGAATCTGTAAAAGTAATATAATTTTGTAACTTACGGAATATATGCAAAAAATATAAGAGCACCGATATATTTTGTATTTATATTTTAAATACCATATCAACTACCTTATATCATCCTGTGAGTGTTTAAGAGGCGACATAGGCAACTGAAACGGGAGCTGAGCAGCTTATGAGGATTGCAACTCAAAAAAAAACAAGCAACGTATTTACTATGGCAACTCTATGAGATAAGCTATTGACGAGATATTTGTTCTAGTGGTCTATGTTATGGCCCTTGACTAACAGGCTGCAATGATGATAATAGCTTACAAAATATCCGGCTTAGTAAAAACAATATAAATCTTAATATCTTAATATATATAAATTACGTGTCACGTTGTTTGTCCTCGATGGACTCCTAAACTACTTAACTGATTTTAATCAAATTTGCACACCGTCTGCAGTTTGGTCCAACTTGAAAGATAGGATAGTTTTTTTTTGCCCATGAGTGACCGACAATATTTTTTTGCGAATTTAAGGATTTATTTAATTTAATAGGACATGACAAATGGTCGCCGAAAAGGGCAGAACAATGTCTGCCTGGCAAGCTAGTGGTATATATAATATCAAACCATTCCCACACTCACATCGTTTTGTTTAACCACAATCGCACTGCAAATTAAACACAATATAACTTCAATTATTCCTCGCCTTTGAACGTGGGAAAACGTGCGTAACATTTAGCTTCAATTATTTCTCTGTTTAGCGCATCTGCATCATTGATCTACTTAAAACGTGCGTAACATTTAGCTTCAATTATTTCTCTATTTCGCGCATCTGCATCATTGATCTACTTAAAACGTGCGTAACATTTAGCTTCAATTATTTCTCTGTTTCGCGCGTCTGCATCATTGATCTACTTAAAACGTGCGTAACATTTAGCTTCAATTATTTCTCTGTTTCGCGCGTCTGCATCATTGATCTACTTAAAACGTGCGTAACATTTAGCTTCAATTATTTCTCTGTTTCGCGCGTCTGCATCATTGATCTACTTAAAACGTGCGTAACATTTAGCTTCAATTATTTCTCTGTTTCGCGCATCTGCATCATTGATCTACTTAAAACGTGCGTAACATTTAGCTTCAATTATTTCTCTGTTTCGCGCATCTGCATCGTTGATCTACTTAAAACGTGCGTAACATTTAGCTTCAATTATTTCTCTGTTTCGCGCGTCTGCATCATTGATCTACTTAAAACGTGCGTAACATTTAGCTTCAATTATTTCTCTGTTTCGCGCATCTGCATCATTGATCTACTTAAAACGTGCGTAACATTTAGCTTCAATTATTTCTCTGTTTCGCGCGTCTGCATCGTTGATCTACTTAAAACGTGCGTAACATTTAGCTTCAATTATTTCTCTGTTTCGCGCGTCTGCATCATTGATCTACTTAAAACGTGCGTAACATTTAGCTTCAATTATTTCTCTGTTTCGCGCATCTGCATCATTGATCTACTTAAAACGTGCCTAACATTTAGCTTCAATTATTTCTCTGTTTCGCGCATCTGCATCGTTGATCTAATTAAAACGTGCGTAACATTTAGCTTCAATTATTTCTCTGTTTCGCGCATGTGCATCATTGATCTACTTAAAACGTGCGTAACATTTAGCTTCAATTATTTCTCTGTTTCGCGCGTCTGCATCATTGATCTACTTAAAACGTGCGTAACATTTAGCTTCAATTATTTCTCTGTTTCGCGCGTCTGCATCATTGATCTACTTAAAACGTGCGTAACATTTAGCTTCAATTATTTCTCTGTTTCGCACGTCTGCATCATTGATCTACTTAAAACGTGCGTAACATTTAGCTTCAATTATTTCTCTGTTTCGCGCGTCTGCATCATTGATCTACTTAAAACGTGCGTAACATTTAGCTTCAATTATTTCTCTGTTTCGCGCGTCTGCATCATTGATCTACTTAAAACGTGCGTAACATTTAGCTTCAATTATTTCTCCGTTTCGCGCGTCTGCATCATTGATCTACTTAAAACGTGCGTAACATTTAGCTTCAATTATTTCTCTGTTTCGCGCGTCTGCATCATTGATCTACTTAAAACGTGCGTAACATTTAGCTTCAATTATTTCTCTGTTTCGCGCATCTGCATCATTGATCTACTTAAAACGTGCGTAACATTTAGCTTCAATTATTTCTCTGTTTCGCGCGTCTGCATCATTGATCTACTTAAAACGTGCGTAACATTTAGCTTCAATTATTTCTCTGTTTCGCGCATCTGCATCATTGATCTACTTAAAACGTGCGTAACATTTAGCTTCAATTATTTCTCTGTTTCGCGCGTCTGCATCATTGATCTACTTAAAACGTGCGTAACATTTAGCTTCAATTATTTCTCTGTTTCGCGCATCTGCATCATTGATCTACTTAAAACGTGCGTAACATTTAGCTTCAATTATTTCTCTGTTTCGCGCGTCTGCATCATTGATCTACTTAAAACGTAAGTAACATTTAGCTTCAATTATTTCTCTGTTTCGCGCATCTGCATCATTGATCTACTTAAAACGTGCGTAACATTTAGCTTCAATTATTTCTCTGTTTCGCGCGTCTGCATCATTGATCTACTTAAAACGTACGTAACATTTAGCTTCAATTATTTCTCTGTTTCGCGCATCTGCATCATTGATCTACTTAAAACGTGCGTAACATTTAGCTTCAATTATTTCTCTGTTTCGCGCGTCTGCATCATTGATCTACTTAAAACGTGAGTAACATTTGGCTTCAATTATTTCTCTGTTTCGCGCATCTGCATCATTGATCTACTTAAAACGTGCGTAACATTTAGCTTCAATTATTTCTCTGTTTCGCGCATCTGCATCATTGATCTACTTAAAACGTGCGTAACATTTAGCTTCAATTATTTCTCTGTTTCGCGCATCTGCATCATTGATATACTTAAAACGAGCGTAACATTTAGCTTCAATTATTTCTCTGTTTCGCGCATCTGCATCATTGATCTACTTAAAACGTGCGTAACATTCAGCTTCAATTATTTCTCTGTTTCGCGCATCTGCATCATTGATCTACTTAAAACGTGCGTAACATTTAGCTTCAATTATTTCTCTGTTTCGCGCATCTGCATCATTGATCTACTTAAAACGTGCGTAACATTTAGCTTCAATTATTTCTCTGTTTCGCGCATCTGCATCATTGATCTACTTAAAACGTGCGTAACATTTAGCTTCAATTATTTCTCTGTTTCGCGCATCTGCATCGTTGATCTACTTAAAACGTGCCTAACATTTGGCTTCAATTATTTCTCTGTTTCGCGCGTCTGCATCATTGATCTACTTAAAACGTGCGTAACATTTAGCTTCAATTATTTCTCTGTTTCGCGCATCTGCATCATTGATCTACTTAAAACGTGCGTAACATTTAGCTTCAATTATTTCTCTGTTTCGCGCGTCTGCATCATTGATCTACTTAAAACGTGCCTAACATTTGGCTTCAATTATTTCTCTGTTTCGCGCGTCTGCATCATTGATCTACTTAAAACGTGCGTAACATTTAGCTTCAATTATTTCTCTGTTTCGCGCGTCTGCATCATTGATCTACTTAAAACGTGCCTAACATTTAGCTTCAATTATTTCTCTGTTTCGCGCATCTGCATCATTGATCTACTTAAAACGTGCGTAACATTTAGCTTCAATTATTTCTCTGTTTCGCGCGTCTGCATCATTGATCTACTTAAAACGTGCGTAACATTTAGCTTCAATTATTTCTCTGTTTCGCGCGTCTGCATCATTGATCTACTTAAAACGTGCGTAACATTTAGCTTCAATTATTTCTCTGTTTCGCGCATCTGCATCATTGATCTACTTAAAACGTGCGTAACATTTAGCTTCAATTATTTCTCTGTTTCGCGCGTCTGCGTCATTGATCTACTTAAATGTCACGTTTAGTAATAATATGGGAAAGGTTTTGGGTTGGCAGGGCATTAACGTGATAACTTATGTATAGAGAAACTATAACGTAACGAAATTTAAATCTATACTAACATTACAGAGAGAGAGAGAGAGAGAGAGAGAGAGAGAGAGAGAGAGAGAGTGCAAATGTTGTGAGTTATCTGTACCTGGAGAGCAATCTCCGGAACATATTCTTTCACCAACCTAAATTATGAGATTGTCCATTTGATAGTAGGTAAACTTACGCAACCTAATAATTCTAAACCTATTTCTCAATGTCCAATTGTATATTCAGATTTTTCTAAACTATTATTTTTCTGAATTACTGAATAAGGTGGACAGATATTTTCTAAGTCTGTTCAATAAAAATAAAATATTTCTGATATTTTACTTTAATTCATACCTTATTTGTATTCGTAATATATCCTTTTTATTTTTCGAATGGTAATACGATTAGGTAAAAAAAGTTTTTTGTTTGGAAAAAAGAAAAAAAAATTAGCTTCAGACCATACAAAAAGTTTACAGTTGCGTTGTCACCTCTGAGGTCTATTACTCCTATCGGAGAAGAATGAAAACTTCATACAAAAATGAAATGTGATATATACCGACTCACTCCATCTATCATCAGCCTACCTGCACTTCTCGTGTGTCGGGAAAATTTGAACGTGGTCCTTTTTTATTTGAGGTATTTTTTGGGTTGCCTATCCCAGCGCTAAATAAAAGAACAAAAATTACAAAATTTCTATTTATTTATTCAAAATAAAAATACAAAATAAAATTAAAAAAACATACATAACTTAAGACAAAATTTCTCCAGCTTTCTATAAAGACATTTGATAAGTTTATACATGAAAAGAAAATCAATATTGATTACAATTATTATTTCAATTACTTATGTAAAATAATGATAAACATAAAATATAAGGTTTACAATAATGGATGAATTGATAATATACACAATCACAAATCACAGAATGTCTATAATAACCAAAATATCAATATTTTAATCAAAAACAATTTAATTAATAAATAAGCTCCTAGATACAAGTGCAAAGTGCGATATCTACAAATAATAATTTTGTTTTGATAATATTTGGTTGTCTATCTATTTACCTGAATTAACACTAAACATTTTGTCTCTATATTATACGCAATATATTAAGTACTAAAAGCAGCTGATAAATAGAATAATTTAAATTCGAAATTATAAAACATATTAAATATTATATTACAAAAATATTTCTCATGTAATTTTAAAATTTTTCATTGAGAGTACTTACTTTTTTAGGTTCAACATTTTCTGATATGCTTTGATATTTGTGGTTGTTCTTCAGTGGATATAATGTTGTCCTTTTTTGAAGACCTTGCTTGTGGTTTTGTAGCAATAATTTGCGAGGGGCCAGCTTGTGATTCCGCAAAATAAAATGGGAATACACTTTGTCAGTCTGAAAATAAATTATAGTATAGTAAACATATTATACAAAACTAAATTAACATTATATTCATTGACATTACTTTCATAGTAAACCAGTCCCTACTCAGCCACTACATTACACTTCTAACAATACAAAATAAATGAATGAAACTTGTTCTTCCAACTTTCTCTATACTACACCCACTATTACACCTAATATAACAAAATAAGATAGTAAATACAATAACTACATGAAAAAAGAGAAGTCTTGTGTTTATCTATTGTTTGAGAACCATTTGATGCTTTTATTTCTACTGTGTTGTACAAGTTGTGCCTTTAAATTTGATAGGCTTAGGACGAAATGTAATTATTCATAGAATGTGATGCCTGAACTTTCGAAAGGTTTTTTGTTGTTTTAAAAAAAAATTGATTGTTAAAAATAATATGCACAGTGTTGCACTTTTAATAATGTAAGTAAGGGGTTGTGCTAACTTTATAGACTTCAATCATTTGGATGCCTTGTCCTATACAATTATTATAAATTGGTTGAAGGCTTCAACAGGATTCAAACTACCTACTGTATGTGTTCTGTCCATCCATGTTAGATCCAGATGATGGTCATCTGAATAATCATCATCATCTTCATTACAGTCTATCAAAGTCCACCCCCGAATATAGGAATCCTCATATAAAATATCTGAGTAATCCTTAATTACCATATACTTTATACATTTTACTTACATCACATGGGACTGCAGTTCTTAAGAGTTCTTTCTTGGTTGCATCATTAAATTAACCAACATGAAAATGTTCTTCACACAGCGTTCTGGGCTCATTATGTAACTTTGTCTGAAAAGCTAAAGTAGTGTACTGGTCTTGAGAAGGAATATAATATTTCGCTCACAATTTACAGCTGAAAACAAAAAGTTTAATTATTAAATACAAATATTATCAAAGTAGGTCTCTAGTGGCTTACAAACCAATAATTTGTTTTTAAATGGTTAAAGAGAAACAGTCCTTCATTATAAGTTGGACAAAAGAGATTTACTTTAAGGTTAGAACTTATTAAATAGTGTATATGTATATTGTATACGTATCGCAAAATATAATTTACTGCGTGTTTCGGAAACTTAAATAATTTAATGTTGTCAACGGTTGGTGAGCTGTTGCACTTAGAACACTTTTTCTATTTTCTATATTCGCCACTGCAGCGTAGTTTTAGTCACTATTTCGTATTTTACTACGAATCACTGACTAACACATTGTACATCATGTAAACGAAGGAAATTAATCTTAACTCGACGTCGTAAACTTACAAAATCTTAGAAAAAGACACAAGCAAAACAAACACAACAACCAATCATGGACAACAATAATTTATACGTTGGCGCCATATTATGAGAATTATATACTCATATAGATGTTTTGGTGCTATGCTACCAGAAAAAAATATAATTTTCTACTCATTGAAAATCAAAACAAAAAGAAAACATTTACTTTTCTTTTACAGTCGATGATATGCTAATATAACGTAGAAACATATGACAGGCATAGTTATCTTCCTATGGATTATTATTTCCATATTCAAAATTTCAGAATATAATTTATCTTTAACTAAATTTTACTAATTATGAAACAAGAATTTTATCTGACAAATGGTAATAATTAAATTCAGCCATCGTAGGTATTTCGTTCTGTCCATACAGAGTTGACTGAGCCTGGGAATGCCAAATAGCCTGTTAATATACTGGCTCTACAACACGTAACATAATTGACGCACTTTGAGAAAGTAGTTTGTTCAGAATCGTTTACTGAATCGATTCCTATCATTTTTAATATAGGATTTTTTATCCCAAAAATAATTAAAACTACGTAAATTACAGTCACACTAAATCTGTATAGTCAAAACAAACTGAAATGGACCGAAACTAAATCAATAAGACTTTTAAGAGTGCAGTTTTATTTGTATTATTACTAATTCTGTCATTCAATAAAAATAAAGAAAAATGAACTTTATTTCACGCAAGTTAAAGTCTTTGCGTTCATGGATTTGTATTGTGACCACAACATTCTTCCGGAATTAATATAACTAATTTGATAAATAATCGGTGCATAAAAATGTTTAACTAAAAATTCAGTGAATGTATTATGATTGCAGCCTCGTACCGGAAGGTGTAGTGTAGGGCGACCCCCCACTAGATGGAGTGACGACCTGGTAAGATATGAAGGAAGTCGATGGATGCAGGTGGCTCAGGACCGTGCTTTGTGGCATTACTTGGGGGAGGCCTATGTTCAGCAGTGGACTTGTGAAGGGCTGTAATGATGATGATGATGATTATGATTATAACATAATATACTAATTGAGGTGCCTGAGAGTGTGCGTTAATTATGTTTCATATTGTATATACGCTTCAGACCGGAACACAGCAGTGTAAGCTCTGCTATTTAACGGTAGAAATTGGTAAAAGGTGATGCCTACCTTAATTGGCTATTGTTTCCTAACCGTAATACATCATCATCATTACAGCCCTTCACAAGTCCACTGCTGAACATAGGCCTCCCCCAAGGTATGCCACAAAGCACGGTCCTGAGCCACCTGCATCCATCGACTTCCTACATGTATTACCAGGTCGTCACTCCATCTAGTGGGGGGTCGCCCTACACTTCGCCTACTGGTACGAGGCTGCCACTCGAGAACCTTTTTTCCCCAACGATTATCGGTTCTTCGAGCTATATGGCCGGCCCATTGCCACTTCAGCTTACTAATCCGTTGGACTATGTCGGTCACTCTGGTTCTACATAATGATTTCTTATATTTACGCGAACACTACACATTGAAATAATACTAGTTTTTACGTAATTTATCGCGTATATTTAACTTTTTAATACCCGACGTTTCGAACGCTTTACAGCACTCAAGGTCACGGGCGGGACTGAGATGTTCAACGTCCATATGTCATAGTTAACCGCGGTTACCATAGATTAAAATTTAACTTTTGTTCCGATCTATGCAGTATGAACTTATGGTATCTTGAAGTCTTGCAGTTGTATGCTTGGGTTGGGATTTAATTTTATTTATTATAGGATCCCAAGCAGATGGTAGCACCCAGCCATCTTCTCTATTGAAATTAGGATGTTTTTTGATTTCAATAGCCTCGCGAATCATCCTTGGAAGGAATCGGTGTTCTTTAGCGAGGATTTGCCTATCCTAATTTCATTGTGCTTAAGTCTTAAGTCTTAAGTCAAGTGCTTAAGTCTTCCAGCGATTCTGCCATAAGGACTATATCGTCGGCAAATCGAAGGTGAGTGATGTACTCGCCATTGATGTTAATACCGTATCCTTTCCAGTCCAGTAGCTTGAAAACGTCTTCCAATGCAGCAGTGAAGAGTTTCGGGGAAATACCGTAATACATGGTAATGCGTAATACTAAATGTAGAACACCATGTATAACCCCAGTAAGTACTTTTGGCTTCCCGTGTTTACGTTCTTTCTAGGATCGTCTCAATCAATCAGTTAATATATTCCTTATTGTACACCAATGCATATAAAACGAAAACAAAATAAAACAGATTACATAGGGTGTACAATAGGCGGTCTTATCTCTCTGGAAATGATTTGGCTCATCTGTCAACAATCCGGCCGTTGCTCATCTGGCAATAAGCCGGTTTCAATACGTCGATAGTAATAATCATATTTGCTTTAACTATCCTTACAGTAGCACTGTACGCGCTTTATCGATTTAATTAATCAATTAATATTTGAGACAAGTAAACAAACATGGCGACCGGTTAACACAACTTGTTGGCCCGGTACTTATTAGAAGCAGTTCAATTAGCTTTGCAGATCCGCTTCGTAAAGCAAATATAATTACATAAATTAGTTATTGCCATTTCTTACGGCGGGACGTATCAACTGTACAACTTCTGGGAGGTTATTAATATAAAAAGACGATTCAAAAGTTAATCTCGGAACTAATGACTTTAAACAAAAAGAAAATGCTATTAAGGCGCCATTACTATCCACTTTCGGAATTGCTTTCAGTTCGTTGCCAGCTTCTTTGAATAAAGTAACTTCTGTTTGCCAGTTTAATGGCGCTAGATGCAATGTAAAATGATTAAAAGAAGAATTGGACTTTCAAGAGATGAGTTTAAAAACTTAAAATCTTTTAAAACGTCTTTTTAACCATAAGTCTTTAATTTTTTTATTTTATGGGAGAGAGTGACACGCAGTCCACCTGATAGTAAGTGGTTGCTGTGGCCCATAGACATCTACATCTATCCTCGACTACGAATCAAAATGCAGATGCGTTGTCATCCGTGAGGACTAAGATTGAATGCCTTATTTCTAGTAAAAAGGGTCTCCGGTTCTCTACACTCACCATACGAAACACAGCAGCATTAAGCTACTATTTCACGCTGGTATTCTTTGAGAGCGTGGTCCTTCCCCGGCCGAGGCGACCCATTCGTGCTACAACTATACTACTAATGTAACTGCAGCGTGGCTCTACCATGTAAATATCGTTTGTATTCGTTTATATTATTTATTCGTTTATATTAAATCATTGCCATGTAACGTCGTGTCGTGGCGGCGCGAGAACATCCACTATTTGTCCTGAGGGCGTCGTATGAAGCGACAGAGAAACAAACCAGACACTTCACCAACTAGAAAAAAAATAACTGCTGTTGCCCACCCGCCTTTTACATCACATCTATTGAAATACAATCAAAGGGAAGATCTATGTTCAGCAGTGACTTTAATGGGCTGTAATGGTTAATAGAATGGATTTATTTATTTTAAAAGTCGTAATTGCGTAATTCACGGCGAGAGCTCTTAGTCCCTGACTAAGAGCTCTCCGTGAATTATGCAGTATGCAAGAGAAACTGACTTAGTCCTAACAGTGGAATTGTTAGCAACAATTTTACTAAACATTGACTTACCAAGTGTTCGGCGGCTAAGGAGCATAATATGATGTCACTGTCGGGTTGATTAACTGCCTCATCACTCTCTCTGAAACGAGAGGTAGTCTGTGAAAAGCAGTGGGTTGTCTACAGCTGTAACCTTGCTTTTTATTTTAATTTATTTTATTTAACATGCCGTGCTGCGATTTTCATACGCTGCCATTCAACTACTTCCTATCAGATCGTCTCGTGGGTGTCGAATCGTAGTACTATTATTTATTCTCTGGGAGCATGAAACTCTCTGAAACAAAGATTTACCAACGGTAGCTAAATGTGAAGGATGGTGGTGAAAATCACCGTTTAAATATCTATCTGTATGGGTCTTTTTGTATTGCGCGCCACAGTTAATGACACTAGCGCTATATGGTATCAAGTATCAGAAATAGACTGACTTACGGATCTGAGACATTGTCCTTCACTGCTGGCCGTATGAGGACGCTTAAGGTCGCTCAGCGAGCTATGGAGAGGGCTATGCTCGGAGTTTCTCTGCGTGATAGACTCAGAAATGAGGATATCCGCAGTAAAACCAGAGTGACCGACATAGCCCAACGGATTAGTAAGCTGAAGTGGCAATGGGCCGGCCATATAGCTCGAAGAACCGATAACCGATGGGGAAGAAAGGTTCTCGAGTGGCAGCCTCGTACCGGTAGGCGTAGTGTAGGGCGACCCCCCACTAGATGGAGTGACGACCTGGTAAGACATGCAGGAAGTCGATGGATGCAGGTGGCTCAGGACCGTGCTTTGTGGCATTACTTGGGGGAGGCCTATGTTCAGCAGTGGACTTGTGAAGGGCTGTAATGATGATGATGATGATCAGAAATAGGAGTGTCAAGTTATTTCTTGAACTCTCCCATTAGCGCCATCTACTATCTAATAGAAGAACTAACCTTTCTAGAAAAGTCCACATTCGAACTTTCTGCACCTGGTCGGTCGGGGGCTGGTATTTGCTGGAATATTCTAGATGTTTCGGTGGAAAAGGCTTACTTAAAGCCGTTGCGGGCCGAGACCAGGGCAGTATTGAATTGGCGATACGAGCGAAGCTTTCGGAGTGAAATAAAGTGAACTAAAGTGTTAAGTGTGATTTAAGTTTTAGTTGGTGTTCAGTAACTAAAGTGTTAATTTTGGTAATTCAATCGGCAGTTTTAATTGTCACGAACCCTAATGTCGTAACAATATCTAGAAAAGCTAAATAATTGTTAGCCTTTAATTCCACTTTGAACTAAATTTTTTAATTTATGAAGTTAAGATGACCTAATTTGCAATGCATAATGCAAATGCATGCAATTTTCTTACATCATCATCATCATTATAGCCTATTCAAAGTCCACTGTTGAACATTGATCTCCCCCATAGATTGCAAATGCAGTTTTTTTATTTTCTTGATGTTATTAGGAAGACGCTGCCGCCTATCTCCTGTTTCAGTTTTTCTCTGTTGACTCTTACGGCAGCCACGGAGTACGGGGTAAAGGATTCTTTAACGTCGCCACTACACGGCGACATAATTAATATTAATACTTAGGCTCTGGGCATGCTAGAGCGACCGCGGTGAGCGGAGGCGACCTGTGGTGGCGGGAGGCGTGAAGACGCTGCGCTTTGCCGCCCTGCCGCTGTAGTGTGCCACGTTGAGGCGGTTGCATTACATGTGGTTCCTTCTTGCTATTATTACGCGGGTTAAAAAATGAGATTTTAATGATTAATTGGTAGTTTTTTTTTTTTGCACAAAATATAATGCAAATTAAAATAGGAATTCATGATTTAAACTAAAACAGGCATCAGTTTGGTGAATACCGTAGACCGTATGATGAAATACGTCAATATCCACAAAAGTTTTGTGAAATATAATATTATGCATATAATGTTCATGCATTCTAGACCATATTGCAGACTGAGGCATTACTTCGCTAATAAATGTCTCCGTATTTATATTTTGAATCGCGGAAAAATCAAAATGTTTTGATTAACAAAACGCGCGAACACGTATTATGTCCTCCGCTGGTCGCGATCATTCGACGCGCGCGCTAGACACGCCAACATGGCACCACATTTCGTATTGTTGTTTTCCCGATCATCACAGTTCATATCATATTGTTGTTTTTCCCGCTCATCGCAGACGCAAGTCGCGTCGCGCTAGCGTGGCGCACGACTTAGGATTAGAATCTTCAAGAAAAGAACCTACTCTTATTTAAAAGTACGGCAACGCATTTGAATTCCCCTGGTGTTGCAGTTATTCATAATCGGTAGTCTATGTAGTAATATTTAAATATAATTATTGATTTTATTTTTTTTATATATAATTCGGTTATAGTTTGTGACATTTTCGTGTTTATTTCAGCGACGGCCACAAATTCGAGGCGTCAGAGACATAATCCGAATATTTTCCCTTTTTGACCACTCGTCGGTCTTCTTCACTGTTGTTAGAAAGGTAAATATGAAATATAATACGAATATAAAGATTAAATAGTACAAGTATGTTGCGAATGTCAAGATTGTTAGAAAATACTTTCAAAATTATTTTAAGAAAGGAAAAAAGAATATTTCTTGGTAACTTTATGTTATGTTAACAGTCATAGCACACATTTATTAGTCAGAAGTAATTACAAGATACCATTTGCCGTGCAGTGGCGGTTAAGAATATACCACATATCTTTCCGTGCGTGTCGTAAAGGGCGACAGAGGGAAACAAGCAGGAGATGGGCAGCAACATCTTCCTCATAGCAGCAACTGTACAGAAAAAAAACTGCGGTTGCCAACCCGCTCGCCAAGCGTGGCAACTATGGAAATATACCCCCCATGATAGTTACGAAGAAACAGTTCCCATTCCCCGGCGACCCCACTATTCCTGGCTACGGTGGCGACCATGCTAACGCCGGGGCAGGGGGTGCTGAGAATCTCCGGTGGAGGTTCGGTTGACACCTACGACGACTTGACCTGGCGACATAATATAACGCACGCACCCTGAGAACTGACGAGAAGATCCTGGAGCTGGAAGAAGAGACAGACAAGTTGCGCTGGAATATTATAGAATTATCCGAGGCCCGAAGAGAGGAGGAGGAAACGGTGATTCTTGCATCCGGCAACTTTTTCTAACACTGGCAGGGCGACCAACTGTCCCAAGGAGGTGTTGGATTTATCGTCCACAAGTCTCTCGTTAACAACGTTGTAAATATTGAGTGTATCGACGAGGGTTGCGCACCTTATACTCAGAATTACCAAACGGTATTCACTGAAGAATTCGCTCCCGAACAAGCCGATTTCCGAAAAGGCTTCAGTACCATAGACCACATACACACCCTGCGGCAGATTGTATAGAATACCTCATGGACTAATCCTGTAGAGGCGACTATGAGAAATCACAGAAAAATCTTATGGTTTCATTTAGATGATGGTGTACCATCTCGTATACCATCCCACCTGCCTTATTGGCCTAGTGGCAGTAAACGCGATTGCTCATCATAAGGTCCTGAGTTCGAATCCAGGGTCGGGCTAAAATCAATTATTTAGGCTCATCAGGGTTATTCCATCAAGAAATATCTTATTCCGGATAGCAATAAGCACTAATCAATAGGCACTATCAGTGAGGGAATAGAGCGCAGACATGTGCTTGCGCATACACTTTGGCAATATAATCCTGTCCTTCACAGATGGCTAGTCTTTGATAGATTACCATATGTCAGATGTGAAATACCCAGATTGGTGAAGGAAAGTAGAGTTTTAACGTTTACTGCCACTAGGCCAATAAGGCAGGTGTTTTTTTTCCAGTTTTTTTTCTGTACAGTTGCTGCTATGAGGAAGATGTTGCTGCCCATCTCCTGCTTGTTTCCCTCTGTCGCCCTTTACGACACGCACGGAAAGATATGCGGTATATTCTTAACCGCCACCACACGGCAAACGGTATCTTATAATTACTTCTGACTAATAAATGTGTGCTATGACTGTTAACATAACATAAAGTTACCAAGAAATATTCTTTTTTCCTTTCTTTAAATAATTTTGAAAGTATTTTATAACAATCTTGACATTCGCAACATACTTGTTATATTTATTCTTTATATTCGTATTATATTTCACATTTACCTTTCTAACAACAGTGAAGAAAACCGACGAGTGGTCAAAAAGGGAAAATATTCGGGTTATGTCTCTGACGCCTCGAATTTGTGCCCGTCGCTGATATAAACACGAAAATGTCACAAACTATAACCGAATTATATTAAAAAAAAGTAAAATCAATAATTATATTTAAATATTACTACGTAGACTACAGATTATGAATAACTGCAACACCAGGGGAATTCAAATGCGTTGCCGGACTTTTAAATAAGAGTAGGCTGTTTTCTTGAAGGATGGCAGGGCGCGGACCGCGAACTCAAAAAGGTCGTGGGTTCGAATCCGCCATTCGACTACTGACGTGAACCACTCGTAACAAAAGCAATTTAAGCTACCACGAGTAGGTAAGGGAAATATTAGTAATGTTTATAGCATTGTTAATATTCTTTAAAAAAAAATCTAATCCTAAGTCGTGCGCCACGCTAGCGCGACGTGACTTGCGTCTGCGATGAGCGGGAAAAACAACAATACGATATGAACTGCGATGAGCGGGAAAAACAATACGAAATGAGGTGCCATGTTGGCGCGTCTAGCGCATAAAATTACCATACCACTACGGGGTCAGTATCAAAAGTGCGAAAAGTCTATATACAACACGTAACATAATTAACGCACTTTGAGAAAGTAGTTTGTTCAAAATCGTTTACTGAATCGATTCCTATCATTTTTAATATAGGTAATTTTTTATCCCAAAAATAGTTAAAACTACGTAAATTACAGTCACACTAAATCTGCACAGTCAAAATAAACTGAAATCGACCGTAACTTAAGGCAACAAGACTTTTAAGAGTGCAGTTTTATGTGTATTACTACTAATTCTGTCATTCAGTAAAAATAAAGAAAACTGAACTTTATTTCAACACGTTAAAGTCTTTGCCATATGTACTGTACCACAACATTCTTCCGGATTATATAACATATTGTATGATTATATACATAAAATACTAATATAATATACATATTATATATATATATATAAACGAAGTTTTTTTTTGTTAATCTACTTAAAAAAAAACAAATATTTAAAAAAGATAGAAACATTGAAAAATGTTTATTATTATTTTTTTTCACTTAACGTTTTTATATGGTTATCTGACCTGTAAATGTTATCAAAAACGCTCTAGAAAATCGAAATAATTATAAAAGTTAATATTTTGGTGTTTTATTGAGTGTAAAATCGAACGAAGCAAGCTTGGGACTTAGGGCATCCCGACTCGGTCAGGTTAGGTTAGAAGGAGATGGCGGCGTCGAGTGAGCGAGCGAAGAGAGCGATGGCAGTTAACGTCTTGGATCTTGATGGCCATCGTATCATGTGGTCTCTGAAAATTTAGACATGGTTTTATCTTATCAACTGCTACCGCAGAAAAATAATATTTATAATTTATTTGCGGTATCTTCGACTTAATACCGGTTATTATTGAAAACTTTAACGATTCTATAAGGACCTTTAAAGTTAGGTATAAGTTTTTTTTGTTTGCTATTTCCGGTAGCGAAAATTTGTCTCTTTATTCTTATTAAGATCGCAAATTTATATTTAACGGATTTAATTGAATAAGTGAACTTTTCACAACATGGAACAAAAAATAATGAACGTGATTTCGGTTTATTATCGTAAGAATAATGTTATTTACCAAATAATCTTTGAATTTTATTATTTTTAGTAGATTGTTCTATATCTATATTGCGCCTTCTGCGATTGATGACCTGCCTAAAACGCATTTTTACCTTATATTGAGTAGCATCACCTAATGGCGAATAGCTAAAATGTTTTTCAAATAAATACCTATTTAGCGTAGTATTGCTTTATTTTTTTTTAAACGTTACCCCTACACTAAGATTTTCTCTTGTATTGTGGGGGCAGTTTACAAACATAAATTGCACAAGGACGAACATCCAGACCCGGAACAACTACTTGTAGGCCATACAAATACTTGTTCCGTGCGGGATTCGAACCCGCGACCCTCAGGCCTCTTTTCCATTACACGGTTTCTCGCCGTGAAAATCTACGGTTAATTCGCCGCGTGTAGGCACGGTCGTCAGTGTGGTATGGATCACTATATGAGCTTGTCGACATGCACGGTGGCGCCAAGGCACGGCGCCGCGGCCGCGTGCGCCGTGACTGCCCCTCGGCGCGCCGCGTCTACGCACGGCGTGATTTTCACCAGTGTTGTATGGCAGTCTATCGGGGTGTGTCGACGGTGCCGGACGTACGCACGGATTCGTGACCGCTTATATACGCTGTTTCGCGATTTTATTATAAAATGAACATAAATCAAGAATTATTAATTACGTTGATTCAAGAAAGGCCTGTAATATGGGATAAGACCATCGACGATTATAAAAATAAGCGGCTTAAATATGATTCCTGGAAAGAAATATTTATTCATTTCCAGCCCACATTTGAAGATTTAAGTGGTGATGAGAAAAACAAGTTTGGTAAGTTACAGATATTTAATTATTAACTTTTTACTTATGCATAGTTGTTTTGATAGGAGAGGCGACCTTCGTTAGATACAAAATATTGTGCAAATCTGTTGCGAACTTCATTAGCCGCCAAACTTCCGCGAACTGCATTCGTGATAGGTAACTGGATTAGTTCCGATTCTGAATCAAGGGTGGACTCATTTTCACTCGCATTGTGAAACTGAAAGTTTTCCTGCTTATGTATAAAATTTTGCAAAACACAACATGTTTTCACAATATCAACTGCCAAATCGATGGACACATTCATTGGCCGGTGAAAAATTCGCCATTTATTGGATAAAATGCCAAACGCATTTTATGATTTACTTGTTCTTAAATTAATAATTATTAAAATTCAATTACATGTAATAATTTTGTTTGTGTGCAATAAACAATTTTAAACTAAAATATGTCATTTAATTTTGTACCTACTTACCTCAGAGTTACAGCCAATCTTTCTGCGGGCGATATACTCTCTCGCATAAAAGTATCTTGATGTTTTAGTTCCTGGGATAATTTTTGGAGCAAGTTGTCGAATGTAGTTTTCTGCATTCTAAAATAATTGTAAAACTTGTCTTCATCTTCTCTCAATTGATTCTTGACAAGTGTATGAAACGCGCCATATTCCTCCCTTTTTTTCTAAAATCGGATGTATCCAAAACCTTACTTCCCTTTTTTTTTCTATTTTCTTTTTCCTATATATGTAATAAGCAACTATAATCTTTTTTTTCGTAAGAAAATTCATGACGCAGCACGTCCTACACAGCCCGAGTAAAAAGCGCTACTAGCCAGTACTTACCAATGTCTCGCGCGGTGATTTTGCCGTATCATGTACAAGCTAGCACGTTTTTTCAACCGTACGGCTTACACACCGTACGTTTGAACAACCGTGTAATGGAAAAGATGCCTCAGCGTAGCCATTCATTGCTAAGCCACTGCGCCACGGAGTCGTCTTTGTTTCACTAGAGGGCGTAAAATTGCGCGAGCTCACGGTTTTTGTATGCAAATGCTCCCAATGTCCGCTTTATAGTGTATATTTAAATAAATTTTTCTCTAAGTGATTCCTTTGGATCTAGATTATAACTTGCTCTTGTGGCTATCTTTCGCAAAACACTACTAATTACGAACGGTTTAACATGATCGACATGGATTGTGTCAAAGGGATTTTTTTAATTGGATGTAAAAACTCAGGGTTTCTTACCACCGGACAATTTAAAATATGTATACTTAAGGCAAGAGGTTACATAATTTTTTTTTAAAGTTATGAATTTTTTGGAACCAGCAGTGTGATTTTCTCACGCTCTTAAGCAAAACTCCCTTATAACCCCTTGCAGTTTATCTAAACATTTTGTTGTAATTTGTTCTTTGAAGTAAATGTGCTTACAGTCCGACAGCTATTTATTTTAAAATCTGTACTTAATACACATAAGAACAATAACTGTAACTTTTGTAACTCTGTAAATTTGTTACAAAAACTAAAAAGAAAAGATCGAATTATACTACCAGAATTTTTTTACTAATTCTATGCTCAAAGTCAAATAAACTTTTTGGGACCTTATCGTTATAAAAATATCTGCATTATTATAGCGATATATACGCTAACGCGTTTTAAATGTAAACAAGCTCTAAGTTTTAATGTCATTATCTTATGAGGAAACTGAAAACTTACTAAATATAGATAGGTAAAAATGCAAACTGTTTAAGCAAAATAACAACACACTCATATACTACACACTGGCATCTACCTATTAATCTTACACTTTGTCTACACTTGTAATATTGGTTAGGATTAACAAATCACGAATATAAAATGTATTTTTTTACATATTTTATTTTGTTTCTTTTTAAAAAATTTAATATTAACTGATTCACTACTCACTACGTTCCAATTATTTTTATGTGGAATGTAGAAGAAATCTTGTAATCGTTTACTATAACATCTGAATATTAATATAAGTGTGTCACACATTTATTTTATAGAATATCTCTCCTGATTTGTTCTTGTACCTCACAACTAATCATTTAGACATATATTTGAGCCATTTGTCGGATTAGTACTTAAATAATTATTTTACTTCTACCCACTTTAATTAATTTCTTGATTGCGGTAAAATTGTTTTTATGCTTTTGTATTATATTTACTTTATTATGTATTTTATTTGGTATATGTTCAATAGAAAAATCGAACTCTTGCATTTCAGTTCACTGACCAGCAATACGTGGCAGCGTATCCCGTTTTAAAAATGGGGATCGCAAGGAGTTACAGTCTGTTACAATTTTAAAACGAATTTCTACCAAATATACACGACTTTTCTTTTTAGGGAAGCTACTGCACTTGGTGTTTCTAGGTCGTAAGAGGAATCATTTTGCTCATGTGGAGTAGTTTGTTCGCTGTAATAAGCAACAGGTCATAATCCATTTTCATCGAATCTTTGACTAACTTACCGTGAATCTACACGGCCTGAAAATGACAAGCTTTTCGTTGTCCAGATGAATTGACAACTCAGCTCAAGTGCAATCTCCTAATTTGGAAAGTCCGAATGTAAAATATTTACGATATTTGTTACGAAGGACCATCAAATGCGATCTAGTTCAGATTGATTTAAACTATCACCAAACTTCAGATAAGAAAGTTATATATAGCCTCACTAACAAAGTTATAAATTGTATTCCTCTAATGTGTCCCCAAACCTAGCATGTTTAGCTTACATATTAGTTAACATCAGATAGCAATGCGGACAATAATTTAGATTGCCACGCTAACCAGAAAAACATACAGGTGGTAAGCCTTCGTACCACACTTTATAACTTCGGGAGAGTGTATTGTTTGTCGATCGCTTCAGCAACCATTAGTAATTGGTTGCTCCTTCCTAGCTAGCCATACTTCGGTATGCCGCGATATCCAGCGTAGTAAAAGCTAATAGGTATTCGAAATATCTGTATAATACTCGTAATGTGCTTTTGAAAGCGTAGAATAGCTTGCTGAATATACAGACTCGAAATTTGAAGGATTCGCATTTGAAGTTCGAACACTAGTATTTATGGACATATATTCGTATAATACGAAAAAAAACTTACATGAACATAATACACACATGACTAGAGGCTTAAATCTAGTCACACACATTAAGTAGTTTTAAAAAAGCTACACCAACGGAGTATTCAAAATCATCATCGTATGCTTGGTACTTTGATTATATACAGGTATATAATCAAAGGCTTTGTATATAATATTTGCATAAATTATATCAACCTACAATGAATATATCAACAATTAAATATTGATACTGTTTTCAACATACGGATAAAAGAATTGTGTTTGTATTTAGTACGTCAATGATTACCTACTGCAATACCCTGCCGGTAACGGATAATTGCCCCATTTACATTCAGCCCGTTTGGGCAGGGCAGTGGGCAGGGCAGTATGTAAACAGTCTACTCGCGCTGACACTGCCGCTGCCGCTGACACTGCCCGAAATGTCGGTTTTTCGTGCGGAAGTCAAAGGACGGGCAGCGCGAGCGGCAGTGTGTGTTCACATTCAGCTCCATCGCTCACTTCGCGACAAGCGCCTGGATGAACGGACGTGCGTGCCGTCCTGTTATTAAATAAATACGATCTACCAAAATGCCTTTCGAGTGGATTAATGAAAATACAATAAAGTTTTTAGAACTGCTGGAATCAGAAAAAACTATATGGGATTTCAACGATAAAAACCACAATTCATCATCTTCTACGAATACGAATTTTCTTTTTGAGTTAACATAGTACCTATGTACATAATTAATTATAAATTCGTCAAATTTATTATATTAATATAAAATTTAGTTTAAGGAATTAATGAACATTGACATTTTATTTCTAAAAACGATTAGTAACTCATATTGATTATTTATTAATTAAAATGTAAAATAAGTTAAAAGGTAATATTTGCATAATAGCCTGAGATTTTTAAATTATAATTTTATTGTAATTAAAATTACGAATTAGTTTATACTGAAGTGTAATTAATAAAATAATAATAGCTTAACTAATCTCATATAATATTTAATATTATTTATGTAACAATAATATAATAATTCAATTAATAATTTATGAACAATTTACTGTATAAGAATTCAAATAGAGTGGATCTGTATAAGTATTTAATTGTACATAATATTTGAATTCAAAAAAGAATGTGTGTACCTAACTTTTAAGCAACATCGGGTTTGTGTAATTAGCTGTATTTCATATCATTTTTCCATGCCAATTATGGCAAAACATGTCAGTTCCACGTCATTGATCATCTTATGTACCATGTTTTTAAGCAAATAAATTTTCTATCTATCTATCTATCTTCTTTTGAACTTGATATCTTTTTAAATTATTAACATAATTTTGTATTGCAAGAAGACACAGCGCGGACGCTGTAATTATTTCGACGTCCGCCATAGTCGAAAGCCGAAAGCGATGTGAGTGGTAGGGCAGAGTGAGAATACACACTTCCCGCGATCCTGCTACGGCAGTATTTAGGGAAGTATTGCCGGCAGCGCGAGGAGCAGTGGCAGTGGCTGAATGTAAATGGGGCTATAATAATATTTGAGCCTTCCCTTGAGTTGTTTATAGGAATACTAATAACGCCGGTAAACATTCATAATAATAACAATGTATATTTTAGACACACAGAATAACAAGGTATAACAATAATTATTACTATTACTCACAATTTATCTTCCGTGTACGTTCTCTACTCAACAGCTTTAGTAAGACTGCCGCTCTTAGCTGCCGCTCAAACCGACGACATCTGTCTTTTATAGGCTTGTAATTTAACAGTGCTAAACTACAGATGGCGTTGCTTATGTGGTTTCCGTTACAAGTTTTTAATAAAATTGGATATTAAGCCGTAAGTTTTTACATTATAAAACATTATTTATATTTCTTATAATTATCTTAAACATTCTAGTTATAAAAATAAGCAAAAATAAATAACTAGATATAATCTAAAACAATGGTAATTTTAAAATTACAATTAAATTATTTCTTTTTGTTTATTTAAGCTAAAGTGACAAACGAACTTGCAGTCCACCTGATGGTAAGTGGCTCCTGCAATCCGTTAACACTTGCAACCAACTTCAAACAACGAACACTAAAGATGCTTCGTCACCTCTGAGGACTAAAATGAATTTAAAAACTATACCCTTTTTTTTCAAACTTTACACAAGACGGTAGCTTAATCCGTATGGAAAATAGTGAAACTAGAACTTCGTGCGGTTATTTTAATATTTCTGCCTGAATTTTTTTAAAGTGTTTTTGAAGAACTGTAGTCTATTTTGGCAGACAATGCTCCGTTTTTTTTTACAGTGGCATAATGGCGCGCTGAATTTAAATGCGGCAGAACCGCCTGTAATGACAAAACTCTATCCGGGTGGCCGACAACGGCAAATTGTTGAGGTTACGATAGATCGACGTATAACCATCCGTTATATACCTGAGATTCTAAAGCTTTCGTTTGGGAAAATTCAATTTATTCTAACTCATGCCTTAAAATTAAAAAAGGTGGCCGTGCGCTGGATTCCTTGTATGTTAAAAGACGCCCAAAAGAAAGCACGAATTAATACTTCAAAGCTAAATATAGCAATAATTGAACAGGGGCCAGATTCTTTTTGCGCTCGTTTTGTAACCGTATAGATGAAACGTAGATACACAATTCTGGACCGGAGACGAAAAACCAATGGGATGCGGAAGTTACATAAAGATCGACTATCTAAGTAAATGAAGGGACAACACCCGAAGATTATTTACGCGTCATTAATCAAAAAACTATGCGAAGAACTGAAGAATAAACGTCCAGGAAAATAACGTGCTGGAGTGCTTTTTCTTCACGAAAATATTTTATTTATAATCTATTTTCGGGATGTTAATAAACATCGAGTTAAATTATGTGGACATAGTTAACGTATCTCTAAGCGTACTGAACTTAATTAATTGATACAGAGAGCTTCAACAAATAGAATTCTAGTAAGGAAAGTGTCAATGAGATATGTGTTGTTAGTACTAGGACTTTGGTAGCTACTATTCTTTATATACTATTCCTATTACAAAATATATTGATGTCGTCTGGGCTAAACACTCACACCTACAAAAAATATAAAATTAAAATGTTTTTTAATTAACGAGTATTATAAATATCTTATTAATTTGATAAAATATTTTATTGTTATTAATATTTTCATAATCATATACCTATATCATAATTTATTTGCAGAAAACATGGTACATTACAGGTTGATAAATTATTTAAGTCCATCATGTTTTGTCATAATGTTGACATACAAATATCTATCTAATACATATTTTCAAATTCATCATAAATATTTTATTTCATTTAATTACATTAAAATAATATAATTTTAATTACTTAGTTCTTTTTAATATCGATGCCTAATCCATAGCCTAATCCTAATCCATCCATCATAAATTTTAAATATTCTTCAACAGAGTAGAAGCATTGCTCCTCAAGCCATTGTTTAAGGACGCGTTTGCAAAATAGATAGGCATAGAATCGAACTATTACCACAGAATAAATAATAGTACTACGTAGAGAAGTTGCACTCCTTTGATGTTGACTGCTTGCCGATGTTTAATAGCCTACATAATTATTATTAATCAGATAAATCGCGCACGCAAGCCAAATAAAACTTTATCGCTGCGCATTAGTGTCCATATTACTTTGCATCTGTTTCGCTTCCTAAGTCACGGCGGACTTTCCGTGGTTATTAAGGGATGTCAATAGAAAGTAAAAAAATATATTGCGAAATGTTAATTATGTTACTTAGGTGAAGTACCTATTCTGACCTATGTGAGTTCTGCGATGCCTAATGCATGCAAATTGCAAGGTCATTCGTCGGGAAGCGCGATGCTTGGTTCGGAAGAAACAGGTAGATAGTGTAAACAAAAAATAAATCTGAAATACGATTCCTAACAGAAATGTCATCATAGAAGATCATATTCTACTTAGTTAAAAATCTTGTTAGTATACAAAGTTTTAATTTTAGTATTTTGTGTTATTACAACTTCAAATATTTTAATTACAAAAGACAAGTATAGGTATGTAAGTAAATACTTGGATAATGAAGTAAATTTTAACAAATTTTTGTGATAAAGTACTTAGGTCTTTCTTCTGTAGACCAAATTATTATTTAATTCTTTTTTGCTGTAAGTACATATCCAACAAAAAAATTAAATAATCATAACTTCCTTCTAAAATTCTTCGGTAACTTAAAGAATGATGAATTCTTTTGTTGGTCATTTCATTTAGTATCAATCCACGCAACAGTTATAGTAGGAACGACGTTTTGCTGTTTATCAAATAATAGTTTTTAAAATACATTAAAACTTTTACAACTATTTTATCCTATAATTAAATATACTAAACACTAAAAAAAAAACTATTTCGACAATATTTACAAAAAGTTATATACGTAAACAGCGTTAAAAAACTTTAAAATTCAATCGCCTCCAACGCGCTAGCCCTGACTGCGTTATTTCGCCCGGGCGCGTCGCGATTTTAGGTAATTATTTCACGTAGGTAGCAAGAGTGATAGAGACCTGCTATTACACTGACATGGGCCACGCACACAAGTATACTCACGGTTAACTGAGGCAATCGTAATCAAATAAAATTATTTTGATAATTTGAAAGATTGAATTTGTTTTTTCATTTCTTATACCTCAGAAATATACATTTATAAGTATATACGAAATACGAATACCTACTCCAAAGACTGCTTGGCACTGGAAGCCCTCTACTGGCAGTGAGATGTTAGCTGTAGTCTTTGGGCTAGTTTCGTCAGTTATGATAAAACCTTACCTCCGGACTTGATGGAGTGACCTGAAGGTGGTGATTACACTCTCAACTGCAACTCTTAGACTAGTAGAACTAGGTGTGCCGAGTTTGGGTTCGTTTTGTTAGTTACGATAATACCTTAACTTCGGACTTGATGAAGTAACATTAAGATGTAATTAAGTGATTATTACTGGAACTTCTAGACTAGTAGAAATAGGAGTGCCGAGTTTGGTCTCTTTTTTATTTATGATAAGAGCTTACCTCCGGACTTTATGGAACAGTTAAAGGTGTATTTGGTGACTAACACGGGAACTCCTCGATGCGTACTAGGTGTGCCCAGTTTGGGCTTTATATATATATATATATATATATATATATATATATATATATATATATATATATACTAGCTTGCCAGGCAGACTTTGTTCTGCCCTTTTCGACGACAATCTGTCATGCCCTATTAAAAATCCTTTAATTCGCAAAAAAAAATTGTGGGTCACTCATGGGTAAAATAACTATCCTATCTCTCAAGTTAGACCAAACTGCACACGGTATGCAAATTTGATTGAAATCGGTTAAGTAATTTGACGTCGTGACACGTAATTTTTATATATATTTAAGATATATATATATATATATATATATATATATATATAATATATATATATATATTCTGCTACTACTATCGTCATATAAAAATATGTATAAACCTACAAATATATTTACATTTAATCCGTAATAGCTTACATCATCTGTGAGGTATAAAATTATTTTTATTTTCAAGACATTGTGTCGCTGATACAAATCGACGTCTGCATTATATTGAGCCGGTCTCGAGCCAATTACTACCATTTACTTAAATAACTTTCCGCGTTCATTGTCATAGTAATATACACGTGTATCTACTATGAATGTCTCGTCACATCTATCAAAAAAATTAATCATACATAAACAATATAATTTTATGTACGTCTTCTAATATAACGTGAGTGTGTAATTTCCTTATAAATTCATGAGTGTAGTAGACTGACGTATCAGACTCGGTGGGTCCGTTAAGCAGGTAGAGTTAGAGTCCTTGGAGGAAGGCGGACCTTGTTTCTGGTGCGCCTTACCTGAATAGGAAAAGGGGAAGGTGAAGTACTCCCCATGGATGGGCTGTTATGTGGCGACGGGCGTTGGTGGGGCTGCGGATGTATATGATAGGATTCCCGAGGCTCTGTCCCGCGAACCGGAGTGGTGGAAAAAGAGGCATTAAAGTGTCTCTTCTTCAACGTTAATTGATGTACATAGAAAAGCAAATGGCAGCTTTGTAAACGTACTGATCTAATTAGCGGTTGTGTGATACGATATAGGCGGGGGAAGGTAAAAAATGTTTAATCGATATAGGTCAATTGAAACAAATTTAATTGGTATCGGCCATCGGTATGTGTAGTTCCCTGTTTTTTTAATGCTTGTATTTCGGCTGTTTGATATGATACTGTAACTGTTTTAAGTAGCTTATATAATCTTCACACAAAAATAAAATTAGTGTTTGTCTGTAGTATCGAAGTAACTGCCTTTATTAAGCTGAAGTGGTTATTTGCATGACATTAAGATACGAAAAACTTTAAAATCTTCAGAACAGCTGCACTGAATGTAATGAAACTTCACGATCAAGTAGAGAGCTATGCCAGGAATGGCATGGGCTGTATTTTACCAATATAATTTTTTTAAATTCGGAAAATCGATAAAATAAATGGTTTTTAATTATCTCAAATCTAAATTACGCCACATTAAGGGGAAATATAACCTCAAAAGGCTTAGCAAGATCCTCCGTTATGCCGAAAATATTGCAGCATTAATTTTGAAATAAATATATGGTAAAATTGAGGATTAATGTTAAGGACTATGTTAGACGAAAACACGATTCCGTAAAAATTTGTCGATAGAAAAAATCCAAATTTACCTCCAAAATAAACAATAAACCGCTGTTATTCATAAAATACTTTAAATAAGATCATGAAACTTTGCATACTAACTGAACTAACTATAAAGCAGTGCTTATGTTATTTACTTTTTTTAAATACCATTATTTTCACTGTAAAAAGAAATTACCTAAACTATCGGCTTCTTGAAGCTTGATTCCTGCCGCCCAGTCAGTTTCGCTTCGGCTTTTGAAGGGGGAGGTACACAACCTGTGCCGCTTACGATCAGAATACACATTACGCAACAGGACGACGTAAAATTAAAATGGGAAATAACCGTAATAAAAATAAGAAGCGACTAGGTTGGCGTTAAGAAACAGGCATAAATATGATAAACCTAATGAAAGAAGTATCTAACGACCTATCTACTTACAGTATTAGTGATTACAAACATGTCGGTACATAGCATATGACGCGCGGGGAAGTGGGGGCGAAATTAGAATTTGAGCTGACTTACTATATCCTCTTAATAGGGCGAAATTAGAATAATACTAATATAAATAGAATAAACTATAAGACTGCTTCTGTATCTTGATGTGTGTACATAAAATAAATTAAAAAAATAATTAGAGGTGAATCCGATACTGGCTCTGTGTACCCTTCAGACCGGAACATAGGAGTGCACGTATGTATTGCTACTTAGAGATAGAAATATAGTAATAGTGTGATACCTACCCAGTGGTGGATTGACCTTTTTTAGGAATTTGTGTTTGTTAACGTGTCAATCCAATCAAAACTTACTTAACATCTATACATTTGCTATTAATCTGCGCATACTCGATGCAATATGCGAGGTGGGGGCATGTGGGATACCTTGCGCAATACTTATATTATACAGATTTATCTTATGTGTTCTTATAAATAATTCTCTTGCCTTTCGGTTCCGCTCACATTCCATTAAAAATTATATAAATATTCTATTACTCCACAAGTTTCACAATTAGATGAATCAGTTATTTTCATCGAATAAGAATTTTTTTTGATGTTATTACCGAAGATTGTTACTACCAAACTATCAAAATTATAATATACATTCATGGACATATTTAGAGAAACGTAAAAAAGTGTGTATAAAACAAAATATCGTGGAAATTTGTAACAATTAATCGAAAAAAAAAACGATCAAATAACAAAAATTAACCAAACATTTTTTTACTTACTATTTAATTTTTTTTTATAAATGCTTAGGAAAGTCTATAACGTAGTCTATAATCAGTACTAAGTGCTGCCATCTCTACCTCTTCGAACTGCTTCCAGTTTTCTTGGTACACTCCTAATCAAGTTAACAATAAAATCTTGAGAGACGTTTTTAAGTTATCTCAAATTAGCGGGAGCAGGATTTTTTTCTTAACTTGTCTTTGTAACTTATCCTATACATGCTCTATGGGATTTGAGTCGAGCTCATAGCATTGATTTCAACGTCACGAATGTCACAGTTGAAATATACATATTTATATTGTGCGAATGTATTCAAGACCGCAGGATGGTGATGTGCATTATCATGCATAAAAACCAATCTCTTTCCTATGGAAGATGCAAATTACACTAAAACTTCTTCCAAAATCACAGTTACATATTACCGTGCCGCTATTAGTGACCCGTTCTTGAGTGCCCCCCCCCCCTACAACCCCATACCATAACTTACCCTCCTCCATATTATGCCTCTCTACCAAAGATGTTGCGCTGAGTGTATCTCTCTCTCGGGCAGCTTCACGCTTTAATCCCTGGCTATAGTTTTCCGTTTACGTCCCTGTCACACGAGTCTCGTATACTGTCTAGTCTGCCGATACCTCTACACACTCAGTGTACCACAGATTTTGAACCCGTAATAGTTGGGCCACATGTTTGTAGGTGTGGCCAGTTTCGATTAAAGTAACAGGTCCTAGCAACTTGAGTGGCATTTAGATCGGGCATCCTCAATTTATTTGCAGTAATAATTCACACTTACCACGATAAAAAAGGCAAAAGTTTAAAAAAAACTAAACCTAAATAAGCTCATATTCAAAAGTTGGCAAATTTTTGCCGCAGTATGAAAAAACGCAATATTACGCTATAATTACATAAAAACAAATAAAATTCGAAAAAAAAAAGGATAAACCTGCAGGCCAGGTTAACGATACTGTGTTTCGTGTTGTGAGTATAGAGAACCGAAGTATATTTGAACACGAAACGAGGCGTACCATCTTAGTCCTCAGGTGTGAAAACGCATCGGTATTATAATTTATCGAGAATAATTGTGGATTTGTATGAATCATACGATCCACTTATCATTAGATGAGCTGCATGCTCGTTCGCCCCCTCTTCGATATAACCAAAACTCTGCCTAATAAATTCCTTTCTTGGAAATGAACCTCCTCTGTTTTAGAGAGGATTTGCCTTAAACGTCACGCTTGGCAGTAAGAATGACATAGCACTATCAGAATTATGAAACATAGCACTACCAGAATTATGAAAAATGAACCTCCTCTGTTTTAGAGAGGATTTGCCTTAAACGTCACGCTTGGCAGTAAGAATGACATAGCACTATCAAAATTTCGCTCTGACCTTTCTCGCTCTTACCTTTGACGCAGCAACCAATCCGGTCTGGATGTTTTAGGTCTGGCTTAAACGAGGTACGCCATCTATCGGAAGCCATAACATTATTTCAGCATTTCCTATGGTCGTGTAGCGGCGCTGCCGTCGCCGCCACAAGCGAAAACACACCGAAGCCTAAATCGCGCTATCAACATTCCGAATCATAAACAGTATATATAGAACATCTCCGATTCTCCGAACTATCACACGGAGTGTCGGCCGCTCCCCGGGCAGAACACCTTGCCCGGCGGGAGATCTCCCCTTTTCCCTTCCACCGCTTTACTGGTGACTACCCGACGTGATCTGAACACGCAACCAACAACGCAACGCAACCAACAACTTTCGGAAACTTCAAGCTTCATCATCGTCATTGAATACCCCACCGTACAGCTCCCGAGCAGATATCGTCTGCAGTCTTCATATCCTGCAAGCCATCTAGCTTCACAAGGTTCATCGCAGCATTGGAATAATAATGCTTCCTGTTCCTTCAAGCTACTCTCTGCGCTATACAGTGTTCGGCACGGCTCTGAGCCTTACTGCTCGCCTCTGCTTCACGGCACTCTCGCAGATTACTTGCCTTCTTCTCGACTCACCGCAGACTACAAGGCAATCCACTGGCACTTGCACATTCGTCAGCAACAGGGCTGCACTAACGACCTCCGGTCTGAGCAGGGGGGTGATGTAGCGGCGCTGCCGTCGCCGCCACAAGCGAAAACACACCGAAGCCTAAATCGCGCCATCAACATTCCGAATCATAAACAGTATATATAGAACATCTCCGATCTCCGATTATCACACGGAGTGTGAGCCGCTCCCCGGGCAGAACACCTTGCCCGGCGGGAGATCTCCCTTTTCCTTCCACGGCCACAGTCGCTTTTAATGACACTAAAGGGACGAAAAGAGGTAATGGGTTCTCTTTCGCCGCCATCACGCGGTACTTTTTTGGCCGTAGAAGGAAATTGGGAGATCTCCCTTTGGGCAAGGTTATCAGCCAGGGGGGCGGCCAACGCTCCACATGTTAGGACAGCACTGTTCTCTATATACCGCAGAACTTTGGAACTTTGATAGCGTGATTTAGGCTAAGATGCATTTCGCTTGTGGTGCCACGGCAGCGCCCCTACACTTTTTAATTAACATAAAGTAAAACTTTTTGAACACAATTCAGTGTTAGACACTTACATGCTTTATTTTAAACTCTAATAAAAGTCTACTGCTGTACATAGCCCCCCCCCCAAATATTGTCTCATTGGGGAATTTGACATAGTTGCCATGCCTGGCAGGCAGGTTGTCAAAAGCAGTTTTTTATATTGAAAACAACTCAATATAAAAAACTGATAACAATTAAGAAGATGCTGCTGCCCATATTCTGTTTCGGTTTCATTCTGTCGACTGTTACGTCATTCACGGGATGACATAGTGTAGTGGATAGTCTTACACCGCCACTACACATAATCATTAAAGGAAACAGAGATGATCAGCTCCATTACAACTCACAAAGTTCAGGAAGTAGTATTATGAGCGGCAATAAGGAAATGTAATGGCGAAGCTGTAATTGTAAGAGTACTTTTAGAGAGTTTAGAAACGGGAACTTTACTCAAGCAGTACAAAGTTCTCCCTTACGTAAAACAATGTTGTTACTTAGTTTAGTCTAGCTAGTAGTGCAGTTAACACTAGATCCGCTATAATTCTGAACCAAGTACAATGTAACCAGATCGATTTTACAATGACATTACTAAAAACATGACAGACATGAACTAAAAAGAAATAATCCAATCAATAAGAGCCGCCTTTGAAAACCCGCGACTGAGAAATTTCTTACGTTCAAAAATAAATAAAATCTATTTAATCACATTTGTGGGAATGTAAAGCTGATGATGATGATGATACCCGATTGATTTTAAATCGCTATCTAATGGAAAAAGCACCTCATGACTTATTCACCCTATCTCTTTACCTCAAACCAACGAAAAAGATGGACTGAATGTGTAAAAAAATGACATGAAACCAAAACAGGAATACAAGCAATCCACAGTGTTCACCAACGCGATTCGAAATGTTCATAATACGAGTGCAACAAAATGTTGTAATTATGTAGTAAATATATAAAAAAATCTGCCAATCTTTTATTTTTTTATTTGAGTTTTAATTTTACGCTATCCTTCTATCTTATTCTCTGTTCTGTGTTTGTTTCGTAATAAATTTTATGTACATATCACGAATGATCGAGCAAACAGTTTGGTTCCTCAATCGTCGGAACCTAAATCTGAAAAATTCTCTAGGCACAATCACCCTATTCGGCCGCTAGATCCCGTGGCAACAAACCGCCAAATACCTATTGGTCACATTCGACCACTTCATGACCTTCTCGAAACACATTCGCGCCGTCCGTAATAGTGCCAAATTCGTCACTAGTCGCCTCCACCCTCTAGTTAACAGTAAGAGCAAACGGTTCCCAAGACACAAGCTCCACCTCTACGTTACTTCTAAGGCTTGAATAAGACCTATCATGTCTTACGCAAGCTTAGCAAATCGCCCAAAATATATATTCATTCGCATCGTCACTGGAGCTCGGTATTAGCGAAACTTTGTGGCATTTTTCGGGCGAGACTTATCTTTAGCAGTAGACTTGTGAATAACTGTAGAAATGTACCATATATGTAACCTTCGAATAAGCTAGTTAGCAGTAAAAGATAATAATTTAGTAAATTAACATCAAGGCGTGTCACACATAGCCTACGATAAATATTTTTCCGTTGCAACTTTAGCTTACTACTCGTATATCGGTCGTACTATGTCGGTTACTCGAGTTCTACCGCGGATATGCTTATTTCTAAGTTTATTACGCAAAGAGTCTCCGAGCATTGGTTTCTGCATAGCTCTCTGAGCGATCTTGAGCTTCCTCATGCGGCTAGGAGTAAAATACCACACCTCAGATCCATCAAAACCCCATGAGTAATAGAACATATTTATGGATTGATAAATTCAAAAATTTGCTTAAAATCTGGGTCAAATCTACTGGGAAATCTCGACAGTGAACAATAAGTGAGTGGAACAGATTCGTGGAAATTGTTGACGTAAACGAAAATCATTCTCAAAGAAAGCCCTATGGAACTTTCAAGAGAACTAAGAAACAAAAAAAAACGTTATAAATAAAACGTTTTTCTTGTCTTTAATATACGAGGAGAAAGAAATAACTGCAGTAGGTGATTTACTTAGCGACTGAAAGTAAATAACTGAAATTGGATTAAAGTTGCGTCGCAAAGTTATTACAAGGACCGGATGGGATAAATGTACGTTTAAATGGAGACTACGAAAAATTACGTTAGGTTATGTTCACACAGAAAAAGCTCCAACTTAAAACTTTATAAGAAACTATTTTATTAATAACATAACAAGCATGGAAGCAGACAAACATAAGGTAAAATATCAATATAATAATATATCAATAATATATATATATATATATATATATATATATATCCTCGTATATATAAGTCTTCCGTCTGTGTGAATGTGACTGAATTCCTTCTAAATGGCTGCACCGGTTTTGATGAAATGTTATGTGCGTGATTAAGTTGATTCGATAATGGTTTATATTCACAATTGAACCCAGAAATGAAAAGGTAGAGATCCAGAAATTATCCGTGTTAACTCGGGCGGAACGCTAGATTTATTTTATACGAATATGTAATTTGTAAATGCTTAAAACATACCAGCAAGTAGCTATACAAAATATTTTGATAATGATTTTTCTTTGTAGTCTTGTTTTTGTTTAAAACTAAAAGAATACACACAATATTAAAAAAGTATTTGTGCCGGACGGGCGAAACTCTCCGGAGTAAATGTTGTCGAAGATACTTCGCGAGTCGCTCACGTCCTACACCTATAGGCTCCGGTGGGTACTTTCACTGCCGTCTTTGTGGTTACCGCTGAAATATTGTGGACTGTGGTTAAAATCAAAATGCACGATTAACAAATACAAATAGCAAGGTAGTGGCCAGCGGTTCGACTGATTGATTAGTCGCGAAATTTTATAACTATTATTTATTGATCACTGTTGTTAAACTACGGTTGTTCACTATTGATTGGTCACTGTATATTTCAAAAGATTTCTATAAACTGTACGGTGGTATCAAATATCTATTGGTAGTAGCTGGTTTTCTAACACTACTGACTAGCAGCTATTATCAACTAAACTAGTTGATTTTATCACTTGTGTAACTGCGGATATCAGTTACCACTTTCACTATATGTAACTGCGAATATCAGTTACGACCTTTTTCGGCTAGCTAACACTTTCACTATATGTAACTGCGAATATCAGTTACGACCTTTTTAGGCTAGGTAACACTTTCACTATGTGTAACTACGAATTTCAGTTACGACCTTTTTAGGTTAGCTAACACTTTCACTATTCACTATATACTGCTACTAGTCACTTCAGCTACCACCGGATTCCACTCACTTCACTTCACTTGTCACTGGTAGTTCTTCACACTACTACTGGTACTGGGTCCCGAGCCCCTAAGGTAGACTTTAGCAATACTTTGCAGTGAGCCGCTTGCCATTTTCCGTTTTGCCTCTTTATTGCATAAACTTATCACTATACAGATGGCATAAATTGCAATATTTTCTATACAAAACTAATTGCTACACTAACATGCTATACATCATTAAATCGGTAGTCTGATACTTTATTAATATATCATAAAGGTTACTAAAAACATTAACATTGTAAAAAGTTATTAAACGAAATGTCCCAAATTTTCATAATATTTGGGCATTTTAATTCTTTAATTTTTCTATAACTACGAAATGCGTTTAATTATAAAAAAATATTCCTATACTTCTTTAATCTATAAGTCATATGCTAATTAAATGTCATATTTATAACTCTTTTAGGACATAAAATTATTTTCATTATTTTTAGTATGAACTATTACGCAGTTAATTAAAAACTTCTAGAGAGTTCCACGATAAGACGCGCTGTGATTGGTCGATTTTTAGGTATATAATAAAAGTTGTTTATATTACTTGTTATCAAAACGACATTCTATACAAACATATTGAGAGTTATAAATATGCTAAATAACTATATTAATACACGTTTTCACTCAGTTTTCTTGGTAATTTCACTATTAATACATAAAACAATATTCTTTATCATTTTGTTTCTTAAGGTTGTTAGGCCGTCGCGAACATCTCTCCCGCCGTGCAGCGTCGCGACGATTTTCTCACAGCGGCGCTGCATCCATTTCGGTGAGCGACGTTGCTTCTACTTCGGCAGCGGCACGAGTTTCCTGGTTGGCCTCTTGATTAGGCCGTTTGCTGTGCGTACCTCCACAGTGCGGATCTGTCCGTCCGCACCGGGGTAAACAGCTTCCACCCTCCCTCGTGGCCAGGTGTTACGAGGTAACTGGCCGTCAGCTATGAGGACTGGATCGCCCACCTGGAGATTGGGACCTCGCCCATGGGCCTCCCGCCGGTTTTGAAGTTCCGGTAAATACTCTCGGACCCAACGCTGCCAGAACATGTCAGCGAGTATCTGGGAGCGTCGCCAGTGTCTTTGGCTATTCATATCTTTTTCATCAAATACTCCAGGTGTCGGCAGTCTCGCAGATCCTCCTAAAAGGAAGTGATTTGGAGTGATGGCTTCGTCGTCGTTGCTGTCTACAGAGATGTGAGTCAATGGTCTGCTATTTACTGTGTACTCCACCTCGCAGAGCAGCGTGGCTAATACTTCCTCATGCGGATGTCTCTCATGAAGGACGGTGTATAGTGCCGTCTTCACGCATCGTATGAGACGTTCCCATACTCCTCCCATGAAAGGCGCGGAGGGGGTTATAAAACGCCACACTATGCCTCGTCTACTGGCTTCTTCTCGAAAAGCCTCCCGAAGTTCCTTGTCTGCACCGTGCATGTTGGTGCCATTGTCGGAGTAAATCTCGGTGGGGCACCCTCGGCGAGCTGCGAATCTTCTTAATGCTAGTATTGCGGAGTCAGCGCTGAGGTTTGCGACAACTTCTAAGTGGACAGCTCTGGATGTGAGGCAGGTGAAGAGAGCTACGTATCTTTTCTGATGTTGACGTCCCACAGTGACTGAAAGTGGCCCAAAATAGTCCAGACCGGTGAAGGTGAACGGTCTCTGGTGATGAGCGAGACGTGTACTGGGATGGTCACCGGTCGCTGGCACTGATGGTTGTGCTTTTCTGATGCGACACTGTATGCATTGGCTCACTATCTTTTTTGTGGTGGGTCGAAGTCGGATCACCCAGTAGTGCTGTCGAACCTCGTTGATAGTAGGTTCGGTTCCGCAATGATGCAGGCTACGGTGCGTCCAGTCAATATATAATTGTGTGATGTAATGATCACCATCCAATATAGCTGGCCCCTTCATGTCTTCTGTGACTCCCTTCACGGCGGCTATGCGACTTCGTAGCGCGATGATCCCGTCTTTCAATTCTATTTGAAGCGATCGTAGGCGGCTATCATGAGCGACCTTTTTATTATTACGGAGATCAGTTATCTCTTGTGAGAAGGAGCCCTCCTGTATGGCACGTATCAGGAGCTTTTCGGCCTCTCTGATGAATTCGGCCTCTAGTGTGATGTACCTTTTGACATCTCTATTTTTCACTTGACTGGGAGGCTGCGCGATTTGTCGCGGATTATTTTTCGATTTCCTCCAGTCGGGATCTTCCTCTTTGCCCCTTTTGGTTCTTTTATAGAAGGTCCTGTCTGTGGTTTTGCGGCAGAGTGTTATAAATTGTAGTACTCTAGCCGTAGCTCGCAATAAGCGTTCCCATCTCGAAAACTTTGCTGGATCGGGAACAGCTTCTCGGAGTATCGGAGCTTGATGTGATTCCTTAATGGTGAAGGATCTTTCCTCACCTGTAGGTTCGGATGACGTGGGTCTTTCGGTTGGCCATTCTGACGGTTCTTTATACAGAAATGATGGGCCGTTGTACCACTCGTGATTGGAGTCGAAGTTCGGTGGTACGTCCCTCGTGGCAATGTCAGCTATATTCAATTTGGTAGGTACCCAGCGCCAGTCCTCTACTTTACTATGTTCCTCGATTGCCGCTATTCGGTGGGCAACGAAAGGTTTGTAACTCCTGGAGCCCTTTTTTATCCACGTGAGGACAGTTTTACTGTCAGTCCAATATGTGACGGCTTCGGGCGTCACGCAATGTGCCTGGATAACGGCGGCAGCTACGCGGCTTCCCATCACGGCGGCTTGTAACTCGAGGCGAGGTATCGATGTTACTTTCAGCGGAGCTACCTTCGCCTTAGCCATGATGAGGCTCACATGTACTGTCCCATCGGGTGTCGTTGATCTCCAGTAGACTGCCGTTGCGTAGGCGCTTTCACTGGCATCGGTGAACACGTGGACTTGGAGTGAACGTGCGTCGCTGAATCCCGGGTAGCATCTTGGGATGCTTACTGATTTGAGCTGTTCCAGGTGTTGGATCCATGTGGACCATTGTTTAGTCAGGTCTTCGTCCAACTCCTGGTCCCAGTCTGTTCCTCGTCTCCATGCTTCCTGCAATATTTGCTTTGCTCGAATTGTAACTGGGGAGGCGAGGCCGAGCGGGTCATACAGCGACATTACTATTTTGAGTGCTTCCCCTTTTGGTTGGTGTTTTATGCAGCAAATTGATTGGAAGTCGAGCGAGCTTTAGGTTGAAGCTCAGCTGATCGGTACCCGGTTTCCAGATTAATCCGAGTATCTTTTCCTCGGTTCCTTTGTTTCCCAGATCGACTGACTCAGATGCTTCACGGTCAGGTTCTAATTCTTTTACAACTTCTGGTGCGTTGGAAACCCATTTTCTTAAGGTGAAGTGCGCGTTTTTGTGTATGTCGCGTACTTCCTTCGATATTCGCATTGCCTCTTCCAGAGACTGGAAACTGTCGAGATAATCATCCATATAGTGGTTTTGAATGATAGCTTCTACGGCTTCTGGATACTTGTCTTTGTATTTTTTAGCGTTCCAGTTTTTTGCGAATATGGCTGTGCAGGGTGAACTGGCTGCACCGAAAATGATCGACGTCATTCTATATTCCTGTGGAGCCTCATTACGTCGATCCCCTCTCCAGAGATATATCTTAAGGCATCTCTGTCTTCAGGTCTGACTTTAACCTGCAGGAACATTTCGGCTATGTCCGCGGAGACAGCGATTTTATGGCGGCGAAAACGCATCATGACCCCCGGTAGTGATTGCAGTAGGTCTGTTCCCGTGAGTAGGAAGTCGTTCAACGACACCCCCTTTGTTTTGGCTGCGGCATCGTGTACTATTCGAAACTTCTCTGGCTTCATTGGGTTATGGACGTCGAAATGGGGTAGGTACTATGTTCTTCCCGGTGTACTAGTTTTCGGTGCTATCTCGGCGTATCCTTTTTGTACTAAGGAATTCATTTGTTCATCATACTTTCTTTTTAGATCTTCGTCTCGATCTAATTTTCTTTCAATGGAAACGAGTCGTTTTATTGCTGTTTCATAATCATGTCAATGCATCTCGCGTGTGCTCTATGTACTGAACGATTGCTTTGTGCTTCGTTTATAATTTCTGGAGGCGCAAATGCACTGCAGAAGCGAGCTTGCTCGGTAATAAACTCGCTGAAGCAGCCGAGGTCTGGCCTAGAGTCGTATTTTTCGGTGTATATTCTATACCACTGGGCACGTATAGAGTTTGGCAGTTTGTCGATGAGGTGTCGTAGCAGCTCTGCGTTGACGGGGTACTGAAATAGGTACTGTACGCGAATGTGCAGATGTCTCTAGATGATTCTGTACAGCGTGCTAATCCTCGTAACTTCGCGGTTTCTGCTTGCGCGATTGAATCTGGACGCCCAAATTGTAGCTCCAGTTCTCGCATAATCTCATCTGGCTTAGCATGCCCGATGAGTTCTGAGCTGACTGTTTCCAAGGCTCTTCCTTGTAGACTTCGTCTTAGTCTAGCAGTGTTTTCAATGTCATTGAAGTAGCCTCGAGTTGTTTCGTAAATGGCACGGAATGAAAGCCACTCGGTATGCGCTCCGCTAAAGCTTGGCAGTGTCATTATAGCTTTCGACGCTGCGAAAGTATGCGACAATAGTGGCGCACTCTCTAACTTTGGTTTGTCAGCGAGCGCGGCTATAGCGGATGTGAGCTCCGATATAAACGGACGGAGCCCCCTGTCTTCACTTATGACAGGTTCCTGGCTAGGTTTCTTTGGATTGGGATCCTTTTGTACATCTTCTGGATAGGAATCCTGGTTTGTGAGCTCTGATACAATCGGTAGGAGCCCCCCTGTCTTCATCAACGGTGGGTTCCTGGCTGAGCTTCTGTGGCATGGGATGCTTTTGTGCATCTTCTGGATAGGAATCCTGGTTCGTGAGCTCCTTTTGGGGCTCACTGAGGTCGACAACGTCCGGGGTCGGCTTTGTGACGGTTTTATTAAATGGTGCCTTCCCTCCGTTGATTGCGCCTTGATTTGACTTTTGTTTGGCTACAGAGTTTTCGAGCCAAGATCGAACGTACTCACTTTTGGAGTGACCATCTTCATCATAGTCGTCTGATTCGTCTTCTTCTTCCGCCATCTGTAAGGAGATCTGCGCAAGTTCTAGTTTGATCTTCAATACTTCTTCACGAGCCTTCAAAATTCTTCTATTGGGCCGAACAGTCTTCTTAGACTTCGTACTGCAAACGGTGTGGCCCCTCGGTGGCTCTTCGGAGTGGGTGTCTTCCCGGGTTGGTGGCGATGATGCACAGCTAAAGTCATCGTTGCCTTCTATATGTTCCCTCTGCTTCGTTGTGCGGGTCGTAGTGGACGGCGCGGGCAGGGGTATCCCCCCCTCGGGGGGGCAGCATGGCGCCTCAGCGCCCTCTATCGTTGACGGTGAGCGTGGTGGCATCTGGTGGTGGACGGCGGCGTTACTGGCCGACGAACCTCCTTCCAGACCGACGGTCCACGCCTTGGCTGCCCTTCCTTGCGAACGGGTGATCGGCATCTTGAATCTGAAAATTCTGCGGTTTTAATACGGTGGTGACTATTTACCCAGTTCCGAAATACAAACGGATAAATCCGGCTCGAAGGACCAACGAATGTGCCGGACGGGCGAAACTCTCCGGAGTAAATGTTGTCGAAGATACTTCGCGAGTCGCTGACGTCCTACACCTATAGGTTCCGGTGGGTACTTTCACTGCCGTCTTTGTGGTTACCGCTGAAATATTGTGGACTGTGGTTAAAATCAAAATGCACGATTAACAAATACAAATAGCAAGGTAGTGGCCAGCGGTTCGACTGATTGATTAGTCGCGAAATTTTATAACTATTATTTATTGATCACTGTTGTTAAACTACGGTTGTTCACTATTGATTGGTCACTGTATATTTCAAAAGATTTCTATAAACTGTACGGTGGTATCAAATATCTATTGGTAGTAGCTGGTTTTCTAACACTACTGACTAGCAGCTATTATCAACTAAACTAGTTGATTTTATCACTTGTGTAACTGCGGATATCAGTTACCACTTTCACTATATGTAACTGCGAATATCAGTTACGACCTTTTTCGGCTAGCTAACACTTTCACTATATGTAACTGCGAATATCAGTTACGACCTTTTTAGGCTAGGTAACACTTTCACTATGTGTAACTACGAATGTCAGTTACGACCTTTTTAGGTTAGCTAACACTTTCACTATTCACTATATACTGCTACTAGTCACTTCAGCTACCACCTGACTGTATTTATTATATACCTGCATGCAAAATATTATAATTTATTTTCAAGATACCTACAATCCCCTTCTTAAGAAATTATAAAAGGTCGAGGTTTAACACTAATCTTTTATAAAACCACGAATAATAATCTTAATATAATAAAAGCATTTCTTAACTAAAATTAGAAAAATTAACAATTCGATTTATAATAATACATGAATTTATTCATATAATTATAACGTGTAACTTAATCATATTAATATAATTTATTAATGCGTAATTTATATAATATTTATTAAAAAAAATCCAATTAACTTTTTGCTTTCGACTTATTGTTATTGATAAAAAATAATTTATATATATAATTAATAATAAAAAATCAATCCTATAATTAAATAAAATAAAATAAAGTTTTTTGCCTCACACAAAAACATCTTTGGCCTCACATTATTCATTGCTGTCATTTCTGTGGTGCGGAGAAGCCCCATCGATCAGGAGGTCTCACTTCCCTGCCGGAAAGTGTACGATAAAAACAGTTAGTGAAAACAGTTGATCTATCAGATTGTTGCAAGTGAGGCGCTCGCAGCTGAGTACTGGAGCCGTGCGGGGAGGGCGCGTGCGCGGAGGTTTTGTTATTGTTTACAGCGATATCATCGTACTGTGTGCGTAGATTAGATGATTCATCGCGTCTCTGGTTCGAATCAACTATGATATGCTTCCTATTTCGTCTTAATACACCACCCGTTGCCATGCTTATTATATATGACCTAGGACCTACAATACTTTTAATAAAACCTGGTACCCATGATTTGTTAATTCGAACTTTAACTTTTTGTCCAATTATTAGTGTTTTTAATTTTCTAGCACCTTTATCGTAATACATTTTTTGCTTTTGTTGACGGCGTTTTAATTTATTTATTACGTCCGTATTAATTTTTGGTAACAATAAATTTGGAGAACACTGAAGTATACTGCGGGGTTTTCTATTATATAACAAATCCGCTGGACTAGCAGCTCCTTACTGATTGGTGTATTTAGATATTCAAGGAGCGCTAATGGGAACTCCGCCTGATCATAAGCCGTTTTTCTCATAATATTTTTAATTGTTTGTATGGCAAGCTCGACCTGGCCGTTAGATTGAGGATATCTCGGCGATGACGTCACATGCTGGAATTTCCAATCATGTGAGAATTCACGAAACGTGTTAGATGCAAACTCAGGGCCATTATCGGTCATAACTATTTCGGGTATACCGTGTCTACTAAAAACTTGTTTCATTTTTTTAACAATTAATTCTGACTTTAAAGCAATGAATTTTTATTAATTCTACAAATTTACTATAGTAGTCTATTATGAGGACAAACGATTTTTTCCGAAGTGAAAAACGTCTATTCCTACTTTAGACCATGCCCTATTTAGTACTTCATGTTGCATTAACGGTTCCTTACAATTCTGTTTTTTATAAGTTAGACAAGCTTGACAATGTGACAAATAATCTTCAAGTTGAGTATTCATATTAGGCCAGTACATAATCTCTCGAGCTCTGAGTTTACATTTTTCAATACCTAGATGGCCCAAATGAATCTTTTTAATCATTTCGTATCTCATGCATTTAGGTATTATTACCCTGCTACCCCTCCATACTATACCAAAGTTAATTGATAATTCATCCCTACTATCCCAAAAAGGCTTTATTATGTCCTTTACTTTACTTTTATGACAGGGCCAACCTCGTTTTATTATTTTAATAAGTTCTTGAATTTCTATATCTTCCTGGGTACATTTCTGTATAGATAAGAAATGCGAGTCCGTCAACGGATTGCTCGCGGTGAGCGCGCACACCTGCGCTTGCGCGTCGAGATGATCGCGCGGCAGTGTCGACTCATGCTTGTCTGGTGCGACTGCCCTCGACAGTGCGTCTGCGACGTAAAGATAGCGACCCGGCTTATAAACCAACTTAAATTCATACGGCTGGATTTTTTTTGCGCCCGAAGCAAATATGGGCAACCCTCCGGAAAGCGGGGGAGGGAGGTTGAGAATGCTCATAGCATACCACGCAGCCGGCTGCGTGGTTATGTGGTGACTTTTACCCACTAAACTCAACCTTTTAGGAATTGGCTTAACGATCTGACTAGAGATCTCTAAGCCGTATACGAACGCAACCCTCCTTGGCAGAAAGGAGGGCGCAAAATTCGTTGCAACCTTGCAGGAGCGCTTGCTAACGGTTTATTAATAATACTGACTGACGGTTTATGGCCTGTTTCTATAGTAACGTCCGTGCGGCCGTAAATATACGTGTAAAACTTTTCACAAGCAAAAACACATGCGTACAGCTCTTTTTCAATTTGCGGGTATGACTGCTCCGTTTTAGTTAGTGATTTAGAAGCATAACACATATTTTAAAAGCGGAGGTTTACTTAGTCTTTCCTTTATTTCTTTAAAACATTGATCGTGATTACCATCCCAATGCCATGCTACATCCTTCTTTAACAGTTCACGCAACACAGATGTTTTTTCCGAAAAATTCGTTATGAATTTACTCACATACGTAACTGAACCTAAGAACCGTTCGAAGTCTTTTACCGTGGTTGGTTTCTTATAGCATATTTCTTATAGCTAGTATGTGCAAATCATCCGGATATGTTCCATCCTTTGTTATTTTGTGTCCCAAATATGTGAGTTCCGTTAACCCAATTTTACATCTTTTTTAAATTTAATTTAATATTAATTTCCCGACACCTTTGTAAAACCGACCGAAGTCTCTCATCGTGTGTTTTTTTAGAATTTGCATAAATTAACAAATCGTCTACAAATAAAATAACTCCTTCGATATCATCAAAATGCTGATACAATTTTTGTGGAAAATTTTTTATGCCGACGATATACCGTATGGCATGCGCAAAAACTTGAATCGACCAAATACAGTACTGAATGTACAAAGGTCTGTACTAGACTCATGATTCTTTAATTGCCAAAATCCTTGCTTGGCATCGAGAGTACTAAAATATTTTGCCCCTGATAAATTGGCAGTTATTTCTTGCAGAGTAGGAAGCTTAAAATATTCGCGCCTAATTGCCATATTAAGATCCCTAGGATCAAGACAGATTCGAAGGTCCCCATTAGGCTTCTTAACAACAGTCATACTATTTACCCAGTCGGTGGGTATCTCTACTTTTGCAATGATGCCCTCTTTTTGCATTTCCATTAATTTATTTTTAATTTTGTCTTTAAGGGCTAGCGGTAGTTTTCTCGGAGCATGTATTACGGGTTTAATATCATGTCTCACCTGAATTTTGTAATTTCCTGGCAAACATCCCATACCTACGAATATGTCGGAAAATTCATTTATTATTTCATTTTCTTTTTTCTCCCTAATAGAAAAAACTCTCTTTAGTAACTTTAATTCCTCACACGAGGTTCTGCCTAAAATAGGAGGTGAATCTACATCAACAACAATGAATTTTAAAATATAAACATCATTTTTATAATTAACTTTTAAGTGACATTTACCAATGACTTCAATATTATTGCCTGAATAACCTTTTAATTTTATTGCGGTACATGCTAACTCTGATTCAGTAATATTAATTTTTTGAATATACTTCTTGGGAAAAACGTTCACATCGGCCCCAGTATCCAGCTTGAACATTAGAAAATTATTATTTATCTTTAACTTCACCAACCAATCCTTACCGTAATTGATATTTACCTGATCGGTGAGTCCTCCTTTAAACTCTGCACATCCGCGAATAATGATTCATCCGATGACATTTACGGCACTGCTGACCATAGGCGGGACAACTGTATTTCTCATGTGACAAACCGCAGTTCCAACAACTGCGATCGTACTTGGACGGGACGGGACGATGCCCTTGCGCGTGCCCACCTTCATCCCGAGGGTGGGTTGAGGACTTAGAGGATCGCGGCATCCGCACACCTCCGCTGCCGACGCCACGCGCTCGCTGCTGGCGCTGGTGGTGCGTGGGCGTGACACGTTGACAGTTCACCCAATTAATTTTTGCGTCACGTTCATCTTGCTCGGAATTACGTTTTATTTCATGCACGTGGTGGTCCAACTTCTCTGACTTTATATTGATGGCCTGGGCTCGCGACATTTCGGCTACATTGCAAATTTCCACTGCTTTCTTTAACGTTAAGTCAGGCTCCCTTAACAGTCTTTCTCTCATACATCCATCTCGTATACCACATATGAGTCTATCTCAGACCAAATCTTGACATAAATCTTTAAATTCGCATCTTGCCGCCATCTTGTTTAATTCGAAAACATATTGCTCGGTTGTCTCCATCTCCCGTTGATCACGAGTGAAAAATATGTGTCGTGTCATCGTCACATTATTTTGTGGAAGAAAAAAATGTATCAAATTTCAAAAAATACTTCATTAATCGATTTAAATTCCTTTTTATCATTTTCCAATAATAGTTGTTCGTACACTTCCTGGCATTTGTTTCCGATATCATCATCATCATCATTACAGCCCTTCACAAGTCCACTGCTGAACATAGGCCTCCCCCAAGTAATGCCACAAAGCACGGTCCTGAGCCACCTGCATCCATCGACTTCCTGCATGTCTTACCAGGTCGTCACTCCATCTAGTGGGGGGTCGCCCTACACTACGCCTACCGGTACGAGGCTGCCACTCGAGAACCTTTCTTCCCCATCGGTTATCGGTTCTTCGAGCTATATGGCCGGCCCATTGCCACTTCAGCTTACTAATCCGTTGAGCTATGTCGGTCACTCTGGTTTTACTGCGGATATCCTCATTTCTGAGTCTATCACGCAGAGAAACTCCGAGCATAGCCCTCTCCATAGCTCGCTGAGCGACCTTAAGCGTCCTCATACGGCCAGCAGTGAAGGACCACGTCTCAGATCCGTAAGTCATCACTGGCAACACGCACTGGTTGTACAATCTAGTTTTTAGAGATTGAGGTATACCTGACGAAAAGATATGCCGTAATTTCCCGAACGCTGCCCAGCCGAGTTGAATCCGTCGATTGACCTCTCGGTCGAAGTTGGACTTACCTAGTCGGACTATTTGTCCCAGGTAAACGTATTCGTCAACAACTTCGAGCATAGTGCTCCCAACAACTACCGGCATAGGTGTGACATGGACATTGAACATGATCTTTGTTTTGTCCATGTTCATCTTAAGACCTATCCGTTGGGAGGCACTATTGAGGTCATTGAGCATAGTGCTTAAGTCCTCCAGCGATTCTGCCATAAGGACTATATCGTCGGCAAATCGAAGGTGAGTGATGTACTCGCCATTGATGTCAATACCGTATCCTTTCCAGTCCAGTAGCTTGAAAACGTCTTCCAATGCAGCGGTGAAGAGTTTCGGGGATATAACGTCACCCTGTCTTACACCTCTCTGCAGTTGGATAGGTTTCGAGCTCTGGTTCTGTACTCGGATAGCCATCGTAGCCCTACTGTACAAACACTTCAGCACTTCGATATACCGACAGTCAACTTGGCACCACTGAAGGGACTGTAGCACCGCCCAAATTTCGACGGAATCAAAGGCTTTCTCATAGTCCACATACGCCAGGCAAAGTGGCAGATTGTACTCTTCAGTCTTCTGTACAATCTGCCGCAGGGTATGTATGTGGTCTATGGTACTGAAGCCTTTTCGGAAACCGGCTTGTTCGGGAGGCTGGAAGTCGTCAAGTCTGCGTGCGAGACGATTCGTAATGACTCTCGAAAACAGCACGTAGACGCGGCTCAGAAGGGAAATCGGTCTGTAGTTCTTTAAGAGAGCGTTGTCGCCTTTCTTAAAGAACAAGACCACCGCACTTCTGCTCCACGCCTCTGGAGTAGTGCCACCATGGAGGACGGAATTGAAGAGCTTCTGAAGGACTTCAAGTACCGGTGTTCCACCCGCTTTCAGAAGCTCCGCTGTAATTCCATCCTCGCCTGGGGCCCTGCCGTTTTTAAGGTGCTGGAGAGCCATTCTAATCTCGCTTAGACTGACGTCCGGGATATCATCGGAATAGTGTCGGATAAGACTTGCTCTTGGATCGTTACTCACACTTGCGTGTGGCTCCAACGATGATGTGTACAGCTGCCCATAGAACCTCTCAATCTCACTCAAAATCTCAGGTGTCCCGGAAACTATGTTGCCACACTCAGTCTTCAGCCTTGACAGTTGGCTCTTTCTGGCAGACAGATCTCTGGCAAAGACTTTGGAGCCCTGGTTCCGCTCGATCGCTTCTTTAATACGAGAAGTATTAAAGTTGCGTAAGTCTCGCCGTATGCATTTGGAGTCTGTTCAGCTGCCTGTATGCTGTCAAATCTGTTGACGATTGCAGCCTCATCTCCCGTCTAACAGCCATGAGATTAAGAGTGTGATCGGAGAGTTTTTGTGTTCTTCTGCGGCGGGTCTTGCAGAACTTAGCTCCGACCGCATGGACAGTTTCCACGAGCTTGTCGTTCATATCGTCCACTGCATTGCAATCTTCTAGGCACTGGAAGCGGTTACGTAACTCGAGCTGAAAGGTTTCTGGATTCTGGATTAGAGCACGAGGGGGACGGAGCGTTGACTTCATTAGACGAGACCTCTCCAACTTAACGTTTAGGTTCAGTGTGCCTCTAACCATTCGGTGATCGCTGCCAGTTTTCACCCTTGCGATCACTGAGACATCACTGAACAGTTGGCGTCTGGTCGTCATAATGAAGTCAATCTCATTTTTTGTCGAACCGTCGGGGCTCGACCAGGTCCACTTCCTGTGGGGCCGCTTCTGGAAGAAAGAGTTCATCATAAAGAGTCCCTCTTTCTCCATAAAGTCGGCCAGCTGCTGGCCCCTTCGGTTTCGTTGCCCTACTCCAAATTTCCCTACCTTCAGCTCACCGCTTTCTCTTGTGCCCAGTTTTGCGTTGAAGTCTCCCATCAACACCGTGTAGTAGGTTTTGGAGGAATGTATGGCTCTGGAAATATCCTCATACATTTCCTCCACCTCCTCATCGGGATGTGCCGAGGTTGGTGCGTAAACCTGAATGACCTTCAGCGAATACCGTTTGGTGATTCTGAGTATCAGGTACGCGACCCTCGTCGACACACTCCCAATCTTTACAACGTTGTTGACGAGAGATTTGTGGACGATAAATCCGACACCTCCTTGGGACAGATGGTCGCCCTCCCGGTGATAGAACAAGTTGCCGGACTCGAGGATTGCCGTGTCCTCCCCCTCTCTTCGGACCTCGGATAATCCAATAATATGCCAGCGCAACTTGTCTACCTCTTCTTCCAGCTCCAGTATCTTCTCGTCAGTCCTCAGGGTGCGTGCGTTATATGTTGCCAGGTCGAGTCGTCGTAGGTGGCAACCGAACCTCCACCGGAGATTCTTAGCACCCCCTGCCCCGCCGTTACCATGGTCGCCACCGTAGCCAGGAATAGCGGGGCCGCCGGGGACTGGGGGCCGTCTGTTTGTGTATTTATTCATTGGGGGGTATTTGCCATAGTTGCCACGCTTGGCGAGCGGGTTGGCAACCGCAGTTTTTTATTACGTCACAGTTGTCATCAGGAAGACGCTGCTGCCCATCTCCTGCCTGTCTCCCTCTGTCGCCTCTTACGACACCCACGGGAAGATATGGGGTAGTGGATATTCTTAACCGCCACTACACGGCGATTTCCGATAATATGTAATAAAATGTTAATTTGTACTTTTTCGTACTTTTTTTGCACACATGCCTCTTAATATATCAAGAATGCTTTTTTCCATTTTTCCCATTATTTGCATAAATTTCCCGAAGTCACATTTACTAAATTATTTTCGAAAATAAAAGGTGGCGGTGGTTGTAATACAGATTCCATTGTCCGGACGATTGATTCAATTGCAGTTACGTTATAATCTTCAACTTCTTCCTAAAATTCACTCTCACTTTTACAGTTCATCCAATTCAATGGAAAGTACTTATATATTATATTATTTGAAAAATTTGTGTGCCGGCTGCGTCATGTTATTTTTGTATTCTTTGGATGCGGCAATCAAATACGGGAGTTGAGACAAGACTGTATTTATTATATACCTGCATGCAAAATATTATAATTTATTTTCAAGATATCTACATCTTCATCTATCCATGAAAAAAGTTCCGTAGGGTTTCTTGCTGGTTTTTCCCAGGCCAGAGATTTTGTTGCGAACCAATGGTTAATAAAAATTACTTTCAATAAATATTATACAATAATTTATATTGAATAAAAATCATTTCATTCCATTATATGATTAAGAATAAAAATGTAGACGTGTTGTCACCGCTGGGGACTAAGACGGAAAGTCTCGTTTCCATTTAAAAGGGTCTCCGGTTCTCTACACTCACCATATGGAGCACTACAGCAAATAACTGCTATTTTATGCGTTTATTCTGTGTGAGCGTATTCCTTCCTCGGTCGCGCCGAGCCGTTCGTGCAATATAGCTGCAGCGTGGCTCTACCACATAAAAGTTATTTAAGTATGTATGAAGGTGTATTTGAAAGGTGTGTTGTCTGAAAGAAGGATGTAATAATAGATTTAAAAGAAATGTATCAAAAAATGTTTCCTCATTGCATATTTTTATTCCTGTTTTGTTTTAGAGTACAATAAAGAGTTATCTATCTTTTTTGTACATCTCACAGGTAGTAACAACTCATTTACGAGAGGCTATAGAATAGAAAACACCCAAGCTGTACACAAATGTTATTAATATTATTATATTAGCCCACATGGAACTTAGAGTTCTTTTAGAAGCGTGTGAGAATGTTGAGAAGAGGTGGTTTTTTTTGTAGGATAGGGCGACAAACGAGCACACAGTCCACCTGATGGTAAGTGGTTGCTGCGGCCCATAGAGATCTACATCTATCCTCGATTACAAATCAAAATGCAGATGTCACCCGTGAGGACTAAGATGGAATGCCTCGTTTCCAGTAAAAAGGGCCTTCGGTTTTCTACACTCACCATACAAAACACAGCAGCATTAATCTACAATTTGACGCTGGTATTCTGTGAGAGCGTGTTCCTTCCCCGGTCGAGCCGACCCATTCGTGCTACAACTATACTACTAATATAGAAGTAGCATAGCTCTATCACGTATATGGGTGATATAAAACTAAAAAATAAATAACAGCCGTAGAAAATTTAAATCTGTATAAGTGAAGTCGCCGTTTTACATGCATTCGGTGTTTATACCGTGCTAGTGAATAAATTAATTTGTTATCAATATGTGGAAAAATAGAAAAAGATATGGTGCAGTCAGATTATATTAAATCTAACTAAAAGTTACCCAACACTGCTACCACAACATGGTTCTACATCTTTTAAACGTATCTCTAAGGAGAATTGTGTTATGTTGAAAAAACTGTAATACAACGTAAATAATTAAAATATTGTTTTATACAACTGATTAAAAACCAATGACTTTATGATAGAATTAATAAAACATATAGTACAGCTACTAATACTACAAAACCCTCGAAATACCGTTTAGGCTGCTTAGCAAATTGTCGCTATTTTATGATCCATAAAAAACACTAAAATATAAATTTATGAATATACTGCATCCATTAATTTAATATATTTTTTATTATATCTATACAATCAATATTTAGTTACTGTATTTAGTATATTGTCTCTATATTATTTGTTTATTTTGTTGGCGTGGCTATTTTTTGTATGATATATATTTGTATGATATCAAATAATACACAAGTTTACCGAAAATATAATTTTTCACTTCCAATTCACCAATTATCACAGTCAAAACTCACCTCCAATATGAGTGTTATATTAATATATTAAATGTATTTTTTACTCTGATATTAAATGTCGCCATAATTGAATAAAGTATATAAATATAATCTAGTCATCGAAAATAAAGTTCAATTGTTTTATATTCATTTGTGATTCCGTTTCAAGCCTAATGTAATACCCTTGTCTTTAAGAGTTACTTACGAGACAATGCCTGTAGTGTAATTGTGCACACCAAATAAGCGCTGTAACACAATTGTTGTACAGTCTCTTTTATGCTTCTGCAGCTATTTTACAGCGCTACTAACGTATAAAGATGGATAATGTGTGCCAATGTTTTACTTTTGAGAACTGTACAAGTGCTTATACAGCCTTAATAAAGCCAGAAAACAGTTTCTAGAATAAAACGAAATACAATACAGCTCTTATACAATTTGCATGCTGCTTGGAAAGATGATGAGTGTGAAAAATCGGGAACCCTTAACTGATAATGAGGTATTCCATGTTAGTTAGTTATATAAATATACGGCCTTACTTTTAATCGATGATTATCACTTAATTAAATTACGTATTAATGGTTTACACTCATAATCTTGATCTTTCTTTGTATATGTATTCAGTTTTTTTTTTAAAACGTTGCTCCCACGCTAGCACTATTTTACAAACATATATAATTATAATATTTTTATATAGCAGTTTACATACAAAAATTTTAGAAGGAAAAACATACAGATTCGGTACAATTATATGTAGGCCATACAAATACTAGTTCCGTGCGGGATTTGATCCCGCGGCACCCTCAGACCCTTAACTGATAACGAGATATTCCATGTTATTTCTAATTAAACTTAACATGGAACTTTGAGATGTTAATTGCTGTTAAACCAAAACATTCTGACCAAAGGTACAAGCCCGGCCTTCTGGAACTTTGTGTTTTACTCGTGACTAAAGGTTTCCGACAGGCGTGTGTAAGGTATAAATCAGGTTTGTTTAAATGGGGAGTTCAAAAATAATATCCACTTGCTTTTATTGTAGTCGATATTGATCCGGTTACCTTAAATAAAATTTATAACTCCACTAATAATATATATTATAATTTAAATACTTGATATATATTATACAATAATTTAAAACTCAGCTGCTGGACATGATTCCCTTCCATCGTAGTGAGGATTTGCCATTATTGCCACGCTTGACTGGCGGATCGTTGATCGTGTACCAGACGTCTCGCACCTATGATGCTGGTGTAAGACTAATGTATACGTCAGTATGTCTATTTTTTATCAAAACTGAGTGACTTTCCTATTTTATATACACACAGCATTCTACAAAGAGCAGCATTATGTTATTATTTTACGCTTATATTCGCGCAATACAATGCGTAAAATAAAACTAGTTTTTTTTTTTTAATTTGGAACTATTTGTTTTTAATCCTCGATGCTTCGAGTGTAACATATGGTCACCTAAAAAATTTATTATAATTAATAAAAAGAAAACAAGGGAAACCCCCCCCCAAAAAAACCGAAAAAAAAAAAAAAAAAAACCTAAAAAAAAAGACCTTTATGTAGGGACAACCGCCTTCGATGTGCTGATGTCACGGTAATTGCGCTGCCTTTGATTTGTAATTAATAGTTTTAGATTGCAATAAATAATGACACCAGTAGAAATTACATAAATAATCAACATTGAATATAAATTTTTCCACTTAAAGGTATGTTCATTCTTGAAAGGAATGATAACATGGAACAATTAATTCGGTAAATGCTAAGGAATTTCAATTAAACATTGTCAAACTTAGCTCAACAGGATGTAATGAGGAACCTTGTGTTTAGCTGTATAATATATTCTTCTATATATACATTACAATTAAGGACCCCATTTTACCGCGTTATTTATGACAAAACTTTCTTCTCAACAGGAAAACTTTAGAAGTAGGGTCTCACATATATACTACATATGGAACATGTTAACATTTATAATAGATTCGGGCAGAACGCAATTAAAAACAATGTGAAGTGATGTAAAAGCGAGGTACTTAGTATTCTATATGTTTGACTTCATTTCACTAATAATTCATTTACAGAAATTCATACATATACGTGCCGTAAGGCATACCTCAAAACCTGAAAACTAGATTGTACAACTAGTGTGTGTTGCCAGTGATGACTTAAGGATCTGAGACGTGGTCCCTCACTGCCGGTCGTATGAGGAAGCTCAAATTCGCTCAGCGAGCTATGGAGATGTCTATGCTTGGGGTTTCTCTGTGTGATAAACTTAGGAATGAGGATATCCGCAGCAGAACCAGAGTGACCGACATAGTCCAATGGATTAATAAGCTGAAGTGACAATGGACTGCCCTTATAGCTCGAAGAACCGCCAACCGATGGGGAAAAAGGTTCTCGAGTGGCAGCCCCGTACCGGTAGGCGTAGTGTAGGGTAACCCCCCACTAGATGGAGTGACGACCTGGTAAGACATGCAGGAAGTCGATGGATGCAGGTGGCTTAGGCCGTGTTTTGTGGCATTCCTTGGAGGAGGAATATGTTCAGCAGTGGACTAGTGAGGGCTGTAATGGTGATGATGAAGATGATGATACATATGCGTTAAGTAAGTACCGAAAAAAAGGTACGCAAGAAACCGTGTATTTTATATCGGGTGCCGCAGGAGGTAACAGAGAAACTGAAACAGGTGATAGGCAGCAGTATATTAGTGATAACAACTTAAAACTATAAAAAGCTTTGGTTGCCAACTCGCCTGCCGGGCGTGGCAAGTGTGGCGAAATTCCCCATGATGCAATCTATGGGGTATGCTTCTTATCATCAGTGGACTTTATAGGCTGTAATGGATGGATGGATGAAAGCACGTAGTATAACTCTAACGAAAAAAAAGTAAGATTGAAGGACAAATTTCACTTTGTAGTGGAAACTAAAGTTCTCCCATTCGTCGTTCTACTTCACGGTAGATACTCCAACTGCAAATTTAAGTTCCTACTTACAAAAATATTTTAATGTGTTGTTTTCAAATTAGCGGTTCATATATAATCGTATGTTAGAGATATTATTACGGTTACTATTTATTGCAAGCAGTATCCTCTTAGCATGCAGTCGCGATTCTACTACCGGTCGTAGTCGTGACGGCTCTTATGTCGAACCTAGAATACTTTCGTCACGTAAGCACACCTACTGCGCGAAAATAATTTTGTGTGAACCTAAACTCTCCGATGTCATCGTAGCCCACGAGTTCCCTGCCTTTGTTCGAACCTTAAATCCTACGTATTTCAGGTTCCTGCAAAACACAAAGAGACATTCCTCGCTCCTGTTTTCTGGCCCTCTGGGGTAGTGTTTCGCCGATACGCACCAAAGAAGAAAATACCCTAAATAGTGTTATATTTATATTTTATATATATTTTTAGGTTAAGGTTTATATTGCTATGGGCCAATGTTCTTAATTTTTAAGTCGTTGATGCCTGAAATAAATTGTATTGTATTATATTATATAAGCCCGTTACTTAATATTAATTGAATTAGGCTGATTATCGTTATTGCTCCATCACACACGGCTCACTGTAAGGAGGACTCATTGACAATTATCCACGGCTAGTTAGTGTTAAGTACATACATAATAATAATGTAGCACTTTAAATAATTATGGCTTGGCAATTATTTGCATAGCTCGATGTAATTATATCAAATGTATATAGCTGTTGACAGTTATAATTAATTTGAATAAAGTTATCTTATTTACTGAAGAAACGAATAGAAATATACGGCCTTACATTTTCGTCGTTGAATCACTTATTTAAATTAGGTAGGTATTAAGGCTTTACACTCGACTAGCATGTATAAATAAAACCTCAAATGCTTGATCTTTCTTTGTATGTGTAGTTTTGAAAAAAAAACGTTGCCCCCACACTAGCACTTTTTTACATACATATATAATTATTTTAATATTATAATATTTTTTACATAATAGTTTACATACATTACATTAATATGTAGTTACGTACTAGAACAGCCATTTCAAACAAAAAATGTACGCTACTCTGTGTTCGCGCTTTTGGTTATTTCTCATAGAATAAACATAGGTAGAATGATCCGTAGGTAATGGAAGATTGTATTGTTAATAGGTAAATTGTATCGAAAACAATTTTTAAAATTTGTCATTTACTTTGTATATTATATTTGCTTATTTAATATAATATTACATAAAATTATATCACAATTACATTTTAATGATATTTTTATCTCAATATTTTAAGATTTATCTATGTCAAATATTAAAAAAAAACATACTAAATGTATGTTTAACAAAACTTATTAATATAACATTTAAATTACAAATATATTTATTTAAATTAGAATAAGAGTCGTTCATAAATGCTGGGCACGCAAGAGTTAAAAATGGACGAATTTATTCCACTTTGACCTTGATGTGGAAACCTAAAAGTAAAATAAAAGAATAATAAGCAGATTTAAATATGAAAAATTTAGCCTAATTATAATAACTTATATATATTTCTACAAAAAAAAATGTGTATAATAATATATTCGTCCAATACTTAAGTACCCACAGAAATGTCGCATCCGAACATATTAATTTCATAATATATATATATATATATATATATATATATATATATATATATATATATACATAGAGAAGAGGAAAGAGGTAGCGAGATAAGTATAGATGAAATAATGAAAGCAATTAAAAGCATGAAAGCAGGTAAGGCTGCCGGATATGATAGAGTTTCACTCGAAATGCTAAGGGCTGGAGAGGAAGTGGTGGCAGGCCTGATGCACACCTTGTTTAATTTATGCTGGGAACTGAAGCGGGTACCGGTAGACTGGTGCAAAGCCGTGATAGTCCCAGTATATAAAGGAAGAGGGTCGCAGCAGGACTGTAAAAACTACCGTGGCATCAGCCCTCGTAGCATTGTGGGAAAACTGTATGCTAAGGTACTGATTGAAAGGGTCATGAAAGAAACTGATGGAAAAATTTGGGATGTGCAAGCGGGATTTGGAAAGGGAATGGGATGTACAGATCAAGTCTTTTCCATGCGCATGATCGCGGAGAAGTTTCTGGCCAAATACCAAAAGGTTTTTTGTGCGTACATGGACTTGGAAAAGGCCTATGACAGAGTGGATAGGGATTTGCTATGGCAAACACTGAACTCATTTGGGTTGAGCGCTGGCTTGATACAGGCATTGGAGTCTCTTTATAGGGACTCTAGTGCTTGTGTTAGGATCAACGAGGTCTACTCGGACTGGTTTGACATCCATAAAGGTGTCAGACAGGGCTCTGTGGCTTCCCCGTGGCTGTTCAACCTATTTATGGACAGTTGTTTGCAAAATTTGAAAGTTGAAGAATGTGGATTAAGAATGGGTGAGTTAACCGTCAAATGCCTCTTGTACGCCGATGATCAAGTTATTCTTGCGTCGTCGGCGGCCGAGTTGCAAATGATGGTTACATTAATGAACAGATCATTAAAAGAAAGGGGTATGAAAGTGAACGCAAGTAAGACGAAGGTTATGGTTTTTGAAAGAGAAGAAAGTAAAACGATTTGTGAAATAAGAATAGAAGGGGGAGTTGATCGAGCAAGTAGATGAGTTTGTATATTTGGGCTGCGTATTTAGCAGGGATGGGAGATATGATAAGGATATAGAACGAAGAGTGAATGCGGGAAATAGAGTAAATGGGGCCTTGCACTCTATTGTGAGGAGTCAAAATGTGTCGAAAAAGGCACGTATGGCAATTCACAATGCTGTGTTGGTCCCTACTTTAACGTATGGTAGTGAAAGTTGGGTGTGGCAGAAGAAGCACGAGAGTAGAATAAACGCAGTAGAAATGCGGTCGTTAAGGAGTATGTTAGGGCTGAATCTGAACGACATGGTAAGAAATTGTGTAATAAGAGAAGAGTGTGGTTTGCAAGATGATGTTGTGACCAGGATTAAGAAAGGAATGCTTCGGTGGTTTTGTCATGTGGAAAGAATGAATGAGGAAAGAGTGACAAAAAAAATTTATGGTGCAGAAGTGAATGGCAGAGTCGGAAAGGGACGTCCTAGGTGAAAATTTATCGACCAAATTGGCGATTTATTGAAAACGGGCCAAATTAGGAGTACCCTTAACCGACGAGCATGTATGCGTAGGTGTATGGATGTGAAGGAGGCAAGAGAAGTGTGTCAGGATCGTGCCAAATGGAAGTCTGTAGTCTCTGCCTACCCCTCTGGGTGACAGGCGTGAGTGTTTATGTTATATCTATGTTATATATTCCATGACACGAGATGGCGTCTAAGGAATTATTTGTTTTATTTTTATATATAATACTTTTTTTATTTATTAAGTATCTTATTAATAGATGAAAAGTAATTCCTTGGTTTTTACTGACATTTCTTGAATTATTTGTGCAATATCTAAGTACACACGACGGCATATTTTTATCAAGAGATTGAATAAAACTATTATTTACGGATTTCGCGTTTAATTACTTTAATTTATTTTTATTATTATCCCGACGTTTCGGGTGCTTTACAGCACCCATGGTCACGGGGGGGGACTGAGATGTTTGACGTCCCAATGTCATAGTTAGTCCGGCTACCTTCAATTTTTTTTAATATTAATTTTTGGTCCGATTTACGCAAAACGAGCTTATAGTATCATGAAGTCTTGCAATGATATGCTTGGGTTTGGGTTTAATTTTGTTAATTATAGGATCCCAAGCAGATGGTAGCACCCAACCATCTTCTCTATTGAAATTTGGATGTTTTTTTTAATTTCAATAGCCTCGCGTATCATCCTTGGTAGGAATCGGTGTTCTTTTGCGAGAATTTGTGGTTTATCAAATCAAATGTAATGGTAGGGACGATCTTGAACATTTTCGCAGACTGCAGACGTCCCGGAGCGTCGGTGCTTCACATCAGCTATATGTTCCTTCACGCGGGTTTTTATAGATCTCTTTGTTTGACCTATGTAAGAGAGACTACATTCACAATCTAGCTTGTACACACCTGCCTCTTGTAGAGGAATATTACATTTGATGGATGGTAAAAATTTAACTAAATTTAACTTTATCAAGAGATTTTTTTTAAATCAACACAACACGTGATAACTCTACAAGCGCCTAGTGATTGACTGATTAAAGTGCGGTGTATGCACCGCAGTTGATTGGAACAGAGTACCTGAATGCAGTGTGGCCTCTAGTACGTAGTACATAATAGCTCAATATTTACATACATTATTTTCACAAGATGAAACATCCAGACCCGGTACAATTATGTGCAGGCCATACACTAGTTCCGTGCGGGATTCGAACCCGCCGCGGCCCTCGGCGTCGCAGGGCGTTGCTAAGCCACTGCACTACGGAGCTGTCTATGATGTGAAAAAGATATTAGGTCTTTACCTATGAAATTGTCGTTTTTTATGAAATAAGTTAACGTTATTTTCGTATGCGTGAAAACATAACGTTAATCAATAAGCAAATGAATAATTTAGAAAAGATAATTCCATATTTTTAAAATAAAATTAATTTGAAATTAGAATTCTTAGTCAAACAAAAATTATTTTGATTTGAAATGGCCAGTACTGCAGAGCGGCAATTTCAATTTCATAGGTAATGACCTATATACAGTGTGTCCGGTCACGGACTAGCGATATTCTAGGTACTTATAATACAGCTATTTAAATACACTATACACTGAGTTCTAATCCCTTGCCCTTCCATATGGCAGCCATTTTGTTTTCTTCTTGAGATATTCTCTACGTGTTTACAAAAACATTCATATCTCTCAAAGTTTTGGTCTTACTGAGATAAAAATTAGCTCATTCGAAGGATAATAATATTGTCTATCGTTTCCGTAACCAAAAAAATTGTTCACATACTCGTAACTTTAAAGAAATTTTTTTTCTTCAAATAAATATCAAAAAATTATGCTAATCGGCAAATTATTGTAAATTACTGCAAAAACAACCCCGTTTACCCTTTTTATTTTTTACTAGGTAGACAGATTTTGAGTTAAGCTACAACAAAACATAAAGTTTACAGCTGTATGTTTATTACTTTAAGAATTATTGTTGTTTGAAAATAGCGTATGCGCAAACACAAATGGCTTTTGTTTAGTGATAACTGGCACTACCTGCCTAGGAGTAATAGTGTTCTGTGCTGCCTGCTCTCGAATTGATGCAATGATGTATTCCAATCAAGAGCGGGCCTAAATACTGTAAGCTACTAGCAAAAAAACACTGTTTGTCAGTTGATTAGTTAAATTAATTGTCCCTCGCCCTGCGTTGTTATCGGTAACAGTTTTACAATGCTAAGTGAATAGGTAAAAGTGGACACGACAGTAAAATTCTTAGCCATCGAAAATGGCGGGCGCGCAATACGTCGGCGTTCCGGGAAGTTTCCAGTCTGTGAACATGTTCAAGATCGTCCTGGTATTTACATTACATCAGATTTGGTAGACCACAAATCCTCGCAAAAGAACATCGAATCCTATCAAGGATGATACGTGAGGCTATTGAAATTAAAAAAATATATATCCTTATTTCAACAGAGTAGATGTAGGGGTGCTGAGTGCTGACATCTGCTTGGGATTCTATAATAACAAAATTAAATCTATAATATGAAAAGTAGAGAAAAAGAAAAGTAAACTCGTTCTGCAAAGATCGGGCCAAATATTAATATTCAAAAACTGCAGGTAACCGGTCTAACTACGACGTCAGGACGTCAAACATCTCAGTCCCCCCTCCCCCGTGACCATGGGTCGGAATTAAAAATAATAAAACTAAGCGAGATGAAATCAGTAAGTAAGTTAGTAAAGTTACAGTCTATATACGTCCCACTGCTGGACACACTCCGCTCATTTCTAAGAGGGTGTTAGGGCAAGGAATCATCCGTCGCGCTGCCGCAATGCGTGTTGGCGATCTCCACATGTCTTTGAAATCTCTTTTTTCTTATTTCTCTGACATGCAGGTTTCCTCACGATGTTTTCCTTCACCGCCAAGCACGTGGTAAATCGGCACTTAAAATTGCAATTAACAATATCATTGGTACCGGCGGGGATCGAACCCGGTTTGCTCGCGTACTGTGAAATTTACAACGAGCGCTAACCTTCTGAGCTACCACGGCTCTAATCTGAAATCAGTAAAAATTGTTTTATTCAAAAAGCAGAATTAGTGTAAACAACTCTTATAAATTCTGTTGATCGGAAAATCTTAACCTTTATCGCACTTGGCTCTCGACGATATAATGACGTCGTTAGAGAGAGCTCGCTCGCCACAAGTCTACATACAGCAGCGGTAAATGACATGCGATAAAAGCGTGTCATCCTTCTCTGCTAAGCTTTAGTGCTTCAGATATTTATAGATTGTGGTACAGATTTATAAATACTAGAAGTCCAACGACTACACAGCCCAAATGTGTAGTCGTTGCTATTAGTCGTACAGTGGTCGAAACTCGACCGTAATTCATTAAATATTTATGTTTGTATATAAAGAAAACTGTATTTCACTTTTAACTCTCAGTATATATTATACGTATTATCAACGGTCTCAACTACACATAAATATCAAACAGAGTATATAATCACTTCGTTTTAATTAATATATAAAACAGACGTCTATTATACAAAATATATTTAAAAAATGTTTATTTGTTCGTATTTTATGCGCTACCATACCGTTCATCGGATCACGGTATAATTTTGTCCACTAATTGCTTGCACTTGCCCGAAGGTTATATATAGGTATAATACTATTTATTAACTTAGGTATTACGTAGGTGGTGCGCCTATCGTACCGACAAATTTATTTGAAAGTTCTATAGGTATCATCAACATTATCATTCCTAATAGAGCAATAACAGATTAAAAACAATTTTAAAATGATATTTTCACCGTTCTTTTTTTTGCGACAGCAACATGTTGGGTTACCAGCATGTGAAAAATATGAAATACATAAATGCTTTTATTACTTTGACATGAAAAAGGATCATTAGTAATAATACATTATTTCCGCTTATTCAGTCAATCTATCTCATATTGTTTTGTTGACAACATTAAAAAAAATGCCGACATTCTTACTCTGTGTGACTTTTTAACCATAGACTATTATGTGTTTGACAATAATTAACATTGGCAGTATAAACATAAATTATCTTTTATATCATTTTAAAATTTTATCTTCCTGCGCTCCTTCTCTATAAACTCTAACTATATTAAATCTCAGATTCCTCTACGCCCGCAATATGCTTAAAAAAGAGAGTACAACTTTTTCTCCTCGCTTCCTCCTAGTTTTAATATATTGATATTTAATATTAAGACACAAAATAAGTTTACTTAATTAATTTCGCTTGTAGCCGCGTGGTGGCTGTGTGAGATAATACAATACCCCGTTTTGTACCGTGGGTGACGTAAGGAACGACTAGATACGAAACCCCAGAAAGATATCATGACATCCGACAAATGGCGGTATAATAATTTCAAAACAGGCGGTGGGGGCAGCCATACGCCTGCAAAGCTTTACGGTTAGGGTAAAGCTTTGCAGGCGTATTATGCCAAATGGGTGGTTTCGGAAGTGGATTGCAGTCTTATAATGAATAATAAGAAGAATTTCACTTGGTTGTTTTCTTTATTTTTCTTTATTCTTCAAAAAAACGAGGAGGGTGTTTACATACAACATACATTTCACAAGGGCAAATATCCGTAATAATTACTTGTAGACTAAACAAATACTTGTTCTGTGCGGGGCTTGGACCCGTGGCCCACAGCGCCGCAAATTATTTCTAAGCCACTGCCACTGAGCGATCACATAACTACGGTAAAAGTCTGACACCGCATCCGTAGCCTTCTTTGTATAAAGTAGGCTGCAGGTGTCCACAAACCGCAGTAGCTGCAGTAGCTATCCTTTAATTTTATAAAAAGAACAACTATAACGAACTGGAGAGCAGCTAAATGTATATCTTAATGTGGAAAGCACATGTAAATAACTTCATCCTTTACCACATCTCAGCAGGACACGATTATAGTGCAAAGGTGTACAAGTAGAAGTGCACCTTTATTCCCTCACTCTCATACCCGGATGGGACGGAACTTTGAAAAGGACAGGTGGATCATTCACATCGTTGAAACTTTGTCATTATTCTGACTCCAGGCTGCTACTTAGCAGTTCCTCGTGATGGAAACACAGGACCAAATAATCGGCAGTTGCGTTCATAACCACTAGACCATGGAGGCAATCTTAACTTTTTATTGTGTTTTAGTTATAGCATTAGTATCCCACACCTTGCTAAACAGTAAGTTGTGACAAGAAAAGTGAAACTATATTAAAACAATTAACGATGTAGAATTCTATGTAAACGTACCTAAATGAAACATTAAAAAATACAATAAATAAGCATTAAGAAATCTTAAGTTACTTTTGTTTGCTCCTTTTGTTGACAAATGCACTGTTGCGTGGACGCGCTCGCAGCTGCTAATCCTCGACCCTCATCCATTAAACTATAATTGCCAGCAATTTGTCGAGACGTTGATAGAGGGAGCGACAGATTTTCCTTGTTGTTTTTGTCAACATTATTTATGGTTAATTATTAGAGAAACTTTAACGCCCTGCCACAGAAAAAATAATAGTACTACGTAGCCCTGCCTAAATGAAACAAAAGAAGATTCTCAGAGAATTTTATTGCAGACTTTTAATGTCTTTATCTTGTATTAGTGGTCCTCCAGTAGTCGAAATTAAATCGTAATCTATAACATTTTTATAAATTACGATTTAATTCTGAGTACTGTGAAAGTTCTCTAACGATAGAGAACTCTCACAGTAGAACTCCATCGTTAGAGAAACACAACGAGTCGTCCTACACCAGAAAAGACAAACGATCTAAGCAATCGGAATCTTTTAACATTGGTTTAAATATTATTAAAAAAACAACAAGTGCTAACATATTATGTATCGTGCGTATAAACCTTGGCCACAGAATAAATAATAGTAGTATATTTCTTAGGAGGGAGAACAAAGATAATATGTTATGAATAATTGAATTTGTTATTAAATATTATTATTAATAATGCCAGTTGATGACGATAACCAAATATTTGTATACCGTGTAAGGCTAGTGTTACTCATCATACCTTATTCAGCAAGTTCGAAACATTTTACTTGTTTTACAAACAAATTATTGTGATTTGATTTGACCATTTCAGCCTGTCAAAAGTCCGCTACTGAACATAGTTCACGCTGTACATTTTCTCATAAGAGGGATATTTATTATTATTACCTCATATTTGCCATAGTTGCCACGTAGGCAGGCGAGTTGGCAAACGAACTTTTTATTTTTAATTTTTTTTTTTAATTTAAGGATCGTTGACGATTGACAGATGATGGTGTAGCCATAAATTTTACGGAAGACGTAACACGTCATTTTAATAATAATGTCCTCCAGACCGAATTCCCGTCACGGCGGCCAATCTAAACAGACCAGCCATCTGCACAGGACAGGGTTATAGTGCCCGAGTGTGTGCCCGAACACAGTTGCACTCTCTATTCTTTCGCTCTCATACTTCGATGAGACGGCTTTGAATTGATGAGAATTTGATCCAACCCGGGATTGAATCCGGGACCTCATGATCAACAGTCGCGTTTAAGATCACTAGACTAACGTGGCAGTCAACAAGGCAGTCAACTAGTTACTTTAATCACACAAGTAACTTTATGAAATTTCAGTCCGTGTCAAGTTAGTTGAAATTTCCCCAGTGGCTATTTACGTAGCTGCACCAAGTAATCATCATATTTTATATCTCGTAACGGACGTCCATAGTTCGGCAAGCGGAAATGAGAAAAGTTGCGTTTGAATTTCATATTTTCGTTGTAACTACTTGCGTTTGCGAAATTATAGTACAGGTAGTAGTCTCAAACTACCGTTTCATTTTCATCTGTTTTTCTTTAGCAGAATTGCATATTCATTAGTCCAGGTTATCACACCAGTTATACTTACTATGACGGAATCGCACGGCACAAGTATTTGTATGGACTACATGTTCCGGGTCTGGATGTTTGTCCTTGTAAATCCAAATTACAAATTATGTTTGGAAACTGCCTCCACGTTACATGAGAAAATCCTAGTGTGAAATCTACGTTCTTTTAAGTATCATCATCATCATCATCATTACAGCCCTTCACAAGTCCACAGCTGAACATAGGCCTCCCCCAAGGTATGCCACAAAGCACGGTCCTGAGCCACCTGAATCCATCATCTTCCTGCATGTCTTACCAGGTCGTCACTCCATCTAGTGGGGGGTCGTCCTACACTTCGCCTACCGGTACAAGGCTGCCACTTGAGAACGTTTTAAGTATCATAATGAATAAATAATTTCTCTTTTAAGTATAATAATGAATAATTAATTAACACTCGATTTACCACCTTTTCACGAATTCACTCTGAATGCAGTGAAAGTGCAAGATAACGCTGCTCAATTTCATATAGTAAGTGCCGATAACTGGGGACCCCTTTTTACTAGTAACGAAGTAACTTAGTTCCGAGGACTGACAAAGTAATATTTGGCACCCGCAACCTGAACAAAGAATATCTGGGAGGTTGTCATCCCTCATTCCCATGACCTCCACATCGGAAAACAACAATGAGAGCACTGATACTTGGCTATAGAAATAAGCTTTATTGTAAAGAAGTAAGGGTGACAAGCTAGCACACAGACCAGGAAATATAGATAGTAAGTAGATGCCGTGATTTCTTATGTTTACGCGAACACTAATATACTTACACATAGCTGATATGAAGAATCGACTCTCTGGGAAGTCTGCAGTCTGTGAACAATTACAGGATCGCCCCGTCACTACAACCCTATTGATAGACCATAAATCCTCGCTAAAGAATACTGATCCATTCCAAGTCTGATTCGCGAGGCTATTGAAATAAAAAAAAACATCTTAATTTCAATAGAGAAGATGGCGGAATGCTACCAACTGCTTGGGATCCTATAATTAATAAAATAAAATTCCAACCCAAGCATACAACAACTGCAACACTCGTTACTACCCGTAACTATGGGTAAAGTAAAGTGCTTGAAACTTCGGGAATATAAAATAAGTTAATATATTCGACAAAATCCGTATAAACTAGTTTCATTCAAATGTTTGGTGTTCGCGTAAACATATCATTTTGTACATAAAGCTCACAAAATATCGTTACAGCGTTTGTTCTAAAAGTTAAATTAAACCTTAAACACAAATACAGGTTGTAAGACTATATTTACGTAGGGTTTGTAAACGCTGCGAGCAGAATATAACCGCCATTTTGTTTGTTTTTCGCGCCTTTGTGTTAGTCTTCGTCGAAATGTTTATGTTTCGATTTTAATTAAAGTCTGGTTTCACCTAGTGCTGTTTGTTACTTTGGCTTCTAAGTTTTCTTAATTCTTCCATCCATCTATACATCAATTGCAGCCAATAAAAGTCCACTGTTGAACATAGGACTCCACCATAGCATCAGAGGATTGTTTTTGCCATAAGCGTATTGGCAATCGCATTTTTTTATTATTTTAACTTGTTTTCAGGAGATATTTTATTAGAAATCTGACAAAGCTACTTCTTCTTTTCCGTCAGTCAATAATAGTAGAAGATATAATAGCGATGGTCGCGAGTCGTCTCATGTGGCTCCGACATAGTATAATTTCTGTGACTGTAGTGATCGAGTGATGGATATCGCTATCCAGAGTGAACTTTGTTTCAAAACTTAATTGCTTTTTGTATAGAAATTAACGTTATCAAATGCCCACTGCTGTACATAGGTCTACCCCATAGACTGCCTTATAGAGAGAATATTTTAATACGTGGTAGAGTCATGCTGCAATTATATTAGTAGTATAGTTGTAGTACGCATGGTTCAGCTCGACCGGGGAAGGACCACGCTTTCGCAGAATACCAGCGTAAAATAGTAGCTTAATAGTGGTGTCTTTCGTACGGTGTGTGTCGAGAACCGGAGACACTTTTTATTGGAAATGAGGCATTCTATCTTAGTCCTCACAGGTGATAACGCATCTGCATGTAATCGAGGATACATGTAGATATCTATGGGCACAGCAACCACTTACCATCAAGTGGACTGTGTACTCGTTTGTTACCCTATACTATTAAAAATAGCTGCCACGCTAGGCCGGCGGATTGACAACAACAGCTTTTTTTGCAATCCGGAAGATGCTGCTGCCAATCTCCTGCTCTGATTCCCTCTCCCGCCTCTTCTATGATATCCACGGAACGATATGTGAGTGTGGATATTCTTACACCACTACTACACGGCTATTTTATATTTCATTTTTACAAATGAAATTTTATTCTCGGCTAGATCGTAATATTAACTTTGACATAAATGCATTAGTAGTAGATAAAGTCACAGAACGTCTGCCAACCGTTTCGGTTGACACCTCGGCAATGATTGAATTTGAAAATTTGACTCTGGCAGACGATACTTACGCCGTCCCCGGAGACATAGACATGCTCATTGGAGCATCGCTTTTCCCTCATCTTTTGTTACACAATAAGGTCAGGGGCAACTCCTCGCATACCTCGCCTTACGCACTGGAAACCGTCTTGGGCTATGTTATCATTGGCTCCGCCCCTATTATGGATAATATTTCGGCAAACTCTTATTGTTGTCATCATCATCATCAATACAGCCCTTCACAAGTCCACTGCTGAACATAGGCCTCCCCAAGTAATGCCACAAAGCACGGTCCTGAGCCACCTGCATCCATCGACTTCCTGCATATCTTACCAGGTCGTCACTCCATCTAGTGGGGGGTCGCCCTACACTACGCCTACCAGTACGAGGCTGCCACTCGAGAACCTTTCTTCCTCATCGATTATCGGTTCTTCGAGCTATATGGCCGGCCCATTGCCACTTCAGCTTACTAATCCGTTGGGCTATGTCGGTCACTCTGGTTTTACTGCGGATATCCTCATTTCTGAGTCTATCACGCAGAGAAACTCCGAGCACAGCCCTCTCCATAGCTCGCTGAGCGACCTTGAGCGTCCTCATACGGCCAGCAGTGAAGGACCACGTCCCAGATCCGTAATTCATCACTGGCAATACGCACTGGTTGTACAATTTAGTTTTTAGAGATTGAGGTATACCTGACGAGAAGATATGTCGTAATTTCCCGAACGCTGCCCAGCCGAGTTGAATCCGTCGATTGACCTCTCGGTCGAAGTTGGACTTACCTAGTCGGACTATTTGTCCCAGGTAAACATACTCGTCAACAACTTCGAGCATAGTGCTCCCAACAACTACCGGCATAGGTGTGACATGGACATTAAACATGATCTTTGTTTTGTCCATGTTCATCTTAAGACCTATCCGTTGGGAGGCACTGTTGAGGTCATTGAGCATAGTGCTTAAGTCCTCCAGCGATTCTGCCATAAGGACTATATCGTCGGCAAATCGAAGGTGAGTGATGTACTCGCCATTGATGTTAGTACCGTATCCTTTCCAGTCCAGTAGCTTGAAAACGTCTTCCAAAGCAGCGGTGAAGAGTTTCGGGGATATAACGTCACCCTGTCTTACACCTCTCTGCAGTTGGATAGGTTTCGAGCTCTGGTTCTGTACTCGGATAGCCATCGTAGCCCTACTGTACAAACACTTCAGCACTTCGATATACCGACAGTCAACTTGGCACCGCTGAAGGGACTGCAGCACCACCCAAATTTCGACGGAATCAAAGGCTTTCTCATAGTCCACATACGCCAGGCAAAGTGGCAAATTGTACTCTTCAGTCTTCTGTACAATCTGCCGCAGGGTATGTATGTGGTCTATGGTACTGAAGCCTTTTCGGAAACCGGCTTGTTCGGGAGGCTGGAAGTCGTCGAGTCTGCGTGCGAGACGATTCGTAATGACTCTCGAAAACAGCACGTAGACGCGGCTCAGAAGGGAAATCGGTCTGTAGTTCTTCAAGAGAGCGTTGTCGCCTTTCTTAAAGAACAAGACCACCGCACTTCTGCTCCACGCCTCTGGAGTAGTGCCACCATGGAGGACGGAATTGAAGTATGGCTTATTGTTGTATGGCTGTCGAACCGCTCGGTCGTTAGTCCGCAAATTTTGGGAGATGGAGGAGGTGAACGTTCCACCTATAGTTATCACAGATGATAGATTTTGCGAGTAGATTTACGTCCGCACGACCGTTCGTGATCGTGACGGTCGATATAGTGTAGCGCTACCCTTTAAAGATGTTTTATCTCTCGGCGATTCGCGTCAAATGGCGGAAAAACGTTTCTATAGTTTGGAGCGTAGGATGCTCGCCTCACCCCGATTAAAGGAAGCTTATGACGACGTCATTAAAGAATATATAAGGGAGGGTTATATATCACTTGTGGCTCCAAAATTAGACAACTACGAAGACACACCGTCGTATTTCATACCACACCACGGGGTCATTAGGGAGGACAAACTTACATCTAAGTTACGTGTAGTGCTCGACGCTAGTGCTAAAACTAGCACTCACCTGTCTCTTAACGATATCCTCTATAGTGGGCAAAATTTACAGGGCAGTTTATTTAATATAATAGCAAATTTTCGTTTGTTCAGTATAGCACTATCCGCCGATATTCGCCAAATGTTTCTTTGCATAGGGGTCCGTAAATGCGACCGTCGATTCCAGCGCATTTTATATCGTTTTAATCCAAAAGAACCTCTAATGGTGTTTGAATTTAACCGCGTTTGCTTTGGTTTAAAGGCGAGCCCATTTCATGCGTTACGCACGGTGAGACAGCTCGCCTACGATGAAGGTCCCTCTTATCCTAAAGCTAAGAGGGCAATTGAAAGTGGATTATATATGGATGATTTTGTGTATTCGGTTGGTAGCGTGGAGGAGGCCGTCCTAACCACCGCCGAGGTTATAAAGCTCATGAAAGCGGGTCAATTCGATCTCTTCAAGTGGACTAGTAATTCGCGTACGGTTTTGGATACAATCCCACTATCACACCGTCTTTCGGCGATAAAAGAATTCGACGATTCTGATACGCACAAAGTGCTCGGTTTGTGTTGGTCACCGGAGTCTGACGTGTTTAGCCTTGGTTGGTAAGTGTGGCCGTGGTAGGAAAAGGGGAGATCTCCCGCCGGGCAAGGTGTTCTGCCCGGGGAGCGGCCAACACTCCGTGTGATAGTTCGGAGAAGTTCTATATATACTGTTTATGATTCGGAATGTTGATAGCGCGATTTAGGCTTCGGTGTGTTTTTCGCTTGTGGCGCGACGACAGCGCCGCTACATCACCCCCTGCTCAGACCGGAGGTCGTTAGTGCAGCCTTGTTGCCGACGAATGTGCAAGTGCCAGTAGATTGCCTTGTAGTCTGCGGTGAGTCGAGAAGAAGGCAAGTAATCTGCGAGAGTGCTGTGAAGCAGAGGCGAGCAGTAAGGCTCAAAGCCATGCTGAACACTGTATGGCGCAGAGAGTAGCTTGAAGGAACAGGAAGCATTATTATTCCAGTGCTGCGATGAACCTTGTGAAGCTAGATGGCTTGCAGGATATGAAGACTGCAGACGATATCTGTTCGGGAGCGAATGGGTGGGGTTATTCTATGACGTTGATGAAGCTTAAGTTTGCGAAGGTTGTTTGGTTGCGTGTTCAGATCACGTCGGGGTCACCACTGTGGCCGTGGTAGGAAAAGGGGAGATCTCCCGCCGGGCAAGGTGTTCTGCCCGGGGAGCGGCCAACACTCCGTGTGATAGTTCGGAGAAGTTCTATATATACTGTTTATGATTCGGAATGTTAATAGTGCGATTTAGGCTTCGGTGTGTTTTTCGCTTGTGGCGCGACGACAGCGCCGCTACAGTAAGCCTAAGGTAAACCCACCCGCAGAAACGTGCACAAAGCGCACAATGCTCTCATGCGTTGCTGGATTATGGGATGTCATGGGTTTCGTAGCCCCGGTGGTGCTATACCCTCCCGAGTACCAGACACGCTTTTTTTTTTAAGTTTTTTCTTAAAACTTTAATATTTCACTGTTTGACCATTACTTAGTACGGGAAAAATATTAAAAAAAATCTATGACAGGAAAAACTGGTTTTTCACTATGTTCTACACAAAGTGGGCACTTAACTATTATGAACTTCGTATAAGATGTTACGAATTTTTATAGCATATTGAGCAGATAAGAGCAACAAATAATAGATTTTTGAATAATTTTAATATGTTTTATTAAAATTTTCTAAATCAACAGAAATTAAACTTTTCTTCATAACATAATATTTGGAACAAACTAAATTCTTCTTATAAACTTACTATACTTTAATAATAAAAACATTAGACATCAAAATTTTTCTCTTATATTTAATTTTTTTGGAGTTGCATGTATTAATGTTTTTTATGTTTTGGCTCCAGTTCTTCGTATTTATCTTCACGTTCATCATCACATTCTTCTTCATTATCATTAATCAGTTTTGTACCCAAATTCAGTTTGTACTCTCGCATTTGTACTATATTTTTCTTTAGTGTACCCTTCTCGACTTCTGTCATTCTATAATGCAACCAAGCGTTTACCACGCATAGGTCGAAAAGATGAGAAATTACGCGTATTGTCCACTTTTTTTGTACGATTGCGTGATGGGCAAACGATCCCCGAGATCGACACCACCCATTTTTATGTTATAAATTTTGATAACGTCTGACCTTCTCACCTTTTCGTATGCCCTATTTTTCTTTGACCATCGCTCGCATTCGTCATAATCTTGACCGCAATAACAAGTTGACATCATTAGAATGTGCTTATTATCAAGCCACATTGTCACAGCGAGTTTTTGGTCTTCGCTAACTTTTACTTCACTACTTCCTCTCGCTCTCGCTCTCATTTTAAACTTCTTTTCATCAGTTAATACACAGTTTTTCGGGATTCTATTCTTCATAATAGTATCTGTAGCATGAAATCCTAGTCTTAGCAATTCATCACAAAGTTTAGCCGTCGTGAAGAAACGATCAAAAAATAGTATATGTCCCGGGACTTGTTCTCCCAAACATAATCAAAGATTACGGCTGCTTCTCCCAAACAAAATCCTTGGTTGATTAAGTGAGGGAATGTAGAATCTCCCTGATATACTGCCATGTCGCAAACTATACCTTTTGGCGAGGCTAAGACAAAAACTTTGAGGCCTATTGGGTTGGGTTTGTTTGGACAGTATTGCCGCATTGGACATTTCCCAGTAAAAGGAATAATCATTTCGTCAATACTCATTTCCTGAGGACGATTTTGTTCATGACATCCGGCTAATATGCGATCAAATAAAGGCTGGACTTTCCATATTTTTTGACTTTTTTGTTCGTTGGTCACTTCTGGGTCATAAACGCATTTTAATCTTAGTCTAATAAAAAAAATCTATTACGGGTCATAGCTCTGGCTATTATTGGAACTTTCCATTTTTCAGACCAATACATGGAAATTTGTGGATATTGTAATGCGGACATGATCATGGTAATACCTATATAGACCTTAAGCTCCTTTAGACTTAGTCCCATGGATTTACCGGTCTCTAATACTTGTGTCCTATTGGTGCATGTAACTATGCAGTTTAAAATATCATCATCTACGTATTGCTCATAAAACTGGTACCACTCCCATTCGTTAGAACTTTTATTGATGTAAGCAGGTTGCATCAAACTATTAATTTTTGAATCTAGTGTCTCGTGTACCCAAGTATCTTGAATTCCTGCGTTATATTGTCGAGTTCTTATAGCTATTTGTCGAGGGGATATTAACTGTGAGCTTTCACCTCTACCACGGCTACGACCACAACTCTGCCTGTGAGATGTTCTCCTTGCACGTCCTCTTGCTCGTAATAAGTATGACGAAGTTGAAGGTGAGTCTGAGTTGTCTGACACTGTCGGAGAAGCCACCGAAGTAACCAAATCATCTTCATCCTCGCTCGAACTACTGGATTCGCTTTGAGCATGATCACGGATAGTTTGATTGATTTCTGGATCTTCATCTGTATCATCTCCAGAACAATCGAACTCGGAGTCATTCAAAACTTCTGCGATGATGTTAGATGTTAACCCTGAAAAAAACACAATATTTGAAGAAAACGTAAACGTACTTTATATAGTACTTGGGAAGGCAGTCGAGAAAAATATTAATTGCATACTTTTGTACTTTGAAGAGTACATAGAAGAAAATATCAAGGTCACAACCCGAATATTTAATTTATATTTACAATAACATTTTGAACAATTAGTTTGCACAACCAATAACTTCTTTTATACAAAAAAAGTATGAAATCACCTATAAAATTATACGATTAATATGGATTAACTTACCTTTGCATAAACGCACATTCGTTCGCCCACCTTCCAACGCCATTTTTAAAAGAATGACAGAAGATATTGTGACGTTTTACTTTTTTGTCGTAACGCGTGTATTTACTAGATGTCACTAGTAAAATATTTTAGCTCTGGTAATGAAAACGTAGACCACAGATTTTTATTTTTCTTACGTACTATGAGTGGTACAGATGTACGCAAGAGGATACGCTAAGCTTTTGATTAAACAACTTTGGTTATGTGAATGCGATTGGGATGACCCTCCGCCTGATAGCATTGTTCGGTCGTGGCTGCGTTTTAGAGAGGAACTTCCTTTACTAAGCGAAATTAAAATACCACGTCATATAAAACTCTGCCTGCAACAGGAAGCACGGGCAAATAACTTTGTCAATGCTTTTTGTTGCTGCCGGTCCCAATTCCGGAAAAGAGGAGGGAACGGTTCCGCCGGAGAGAGTGGGTGTATCCGGTGGACTAACACACCCACCTGCGCTAGGAACTGCGCAGTCGAGCGCCGTATGCGGGGATGAAGGAGTCCTGGAGGGTTGAGCCGTTCGTCACTGGTGTATATAGTGTCGAGAGGCAACACACCCTCTTTGGTCCGGATTTCAAGCTAAACGGTGGCCTTATCTGCTAGCCACAGATAAGGAAATGGCCAAGCGTCCCGTCAGAGGGTCGCAGGCGAGGGATGTAGGGGATGCTTAGTCTCCCTAAAAAGGGCTAGGTGGTGGTAAAGGCCATGCTGACGGGGCAAGTGAAAGTCAACTCGGGCAGTGGGGATGGGCCTTTTCAGCCCTATCTGCCAGGTGGATTGAGCTCCCGATGTCGCGCTGTGAGCCAACTCTGCGTCCCTATATTCCCCCGGTAATCCTAACGCCTGAAATTCTTTTAATAAAGTAGGGCGTTACCAAAAGTGCGGGCTCCATGGAGGGTGGGAAGCCGGGGGGGACGAACAAGGCCCATTAGTAGAGAAGGAGAAGTGTCAGAGGTGTTTACCTTAGACACTGATAAACCAGAAGGAACCGCCGTTAAACCGGCCGTTCCACTGACTGTACCACCCAGCGTAGGTGGCTCCACCAAAGGGGCAATTTCCGCGCTGGATGTCTCTAAATCCAGTTCCAAATCCAAGGAGCTGGACGAGAAAAATGAGCAAGGGGCCGCGAGTAGCAAAACTCCTGCGGAGCCCTAAAGGACCGAAGACCTTTTCTCCGCTGCCTGGCAAGTGGTGAGCCGTAAGGGGAAGCGTAAGGCACCCAAAATGGTGACTTGCCGACCCGACGCACCATCAGGTGGGTCTATCCCAGCAGGCAGTAGCGCAAAGGTCAAAAAGAAGAATAAGTAGCAGCGAGAAAAAGGCCGCAGAGAAAGAGCCGCGCTCGCTGCTTCCAAGAACAAGACTCAGGGAGCTGGGCAAGCTACTGCTACTGTGGTGCTTGGGGCTGGAACCAGTAGTCGTGCTGAAACTGGGAAGGATGAAAATCCAGCCCGAGCAGTAGGCACGGCCGCTGGAACCAGCTCTAAGAAATCCGCCTGGAACCAGAGAGCAATCAAGCGTCCTGGAAAGAAGGAAAGAGCAGCCAAAAGATTGCTGGAGGAGTCCACCTCGCCGGGAGGAGAGCACAAAAAACTGCGACTTGAACAGCAAACAAAGGCTGCAAGAACAAGTTATGCTTCTGCTGCTAAAGCAGATTTGGGTGTGGCCCTAAAGTGTGCGCGTTCAGGTCACATAACAAAGGAGATAGCTGATGACATCCTCGTGGCCATACAGAGGAAGATGATCAGCGAGGCCTGGAGTAACCAGGACCCTGATGCGTCGGCCCGATTTTTAGAGGCGAACCCGTTTACACGGAGGGTGTCCTAAAGCTGTGGTACGATGACCAGAAGGCTCTGGACTGGTTGAAGGGGAATATTAACACCCTCGACCTCAAATCTAACACCTCGCTGACTATTAAAGAAACAGTCAGAGATACCACAAAGAATCAAATGTGGTATCCTTATCCCTGATGCCCAAGGTACCTGGAAGGACTCACGCGACATTGGTCGTGTGCTTGCGTACAAGAACCGCTGGGTAAACATCAAGGACTGGCTACTACTCAAAGCGGATAAACAGATGGACGGGTAGTTCCTTGTTGTTTCGGTGCCAGAGGATCATATCCCGACCCTGATGAAGGCCGGGCGCCGTCTCGCATGTGTATGTGGGGCGGTATACGTTAAATTCCAGGGTCGTCGAGGAAAATTCGTTGATTCCCCACCTTGAAAAGAGGCAGAAAAGAACCCGGAAGTCATGGATACCGTGGCCATGGTTGCCGGTACATCGAAATCACTGGATGTCAAGTCCAGTGAAAAAACTGCCTGCACAACCGAGCCGAAGCCCCCAGTGGAAACTGAGCTCAGCGGCAGCTCTCTGAGCGACGAAGAGGCCAGTCCTCCCATTTTGCCGTCCAATTTCGACTCGGTGGCTGACGATGAAACCCGAGATCTGCTGGCAGGCTTATTTTTAGGCGGGGACAGGGATGACGCGATCGATGATGGCGTGCCCTTCGTCCAAAACTAGCCTAGTGCAGGCCAACCTCCACCACAGTGAGACAGCGTCAGCTCAAGGTTGGGGCCGGTAAAATTAAAGGCCTAAACAACCTAAGAGGTAAGTTATTCTACAACTCTGAGCACGACAAGCCTAGAGCGTGTATTTATACTACTAAAGATATCTGTGCAAAACCACTAACAGATTTCTGTTCCAGAGACATGTATGCTGTAGCATTACAAAACACACAGGAGGAAAGGTTAGTCATCGCCTCGGTTTACATGCCTGAGGAAGACACCCCTCCCCCCTCACGACCTCGTCAGGCTGGTGAATTTCTGTGAGAGGGTCTGACTAGAGGTTGTGATAGGGACAGACTCCAACGCGCATCATCCCCTTTGGGGAATGGAAAAACCTAATGAACGAGGTAAGGTTTTAGTTGAATATTTATTTAGCACTAACCTAACCATATTAAACACTGGTTCTGAACAACCCTTCATAAATAAACGCTGTCGCACAATAATCGACCTCACACTTGCAACAGAAGGAGCAGCTAAGCTAATAACGGGATGGCATGTGTCGAAAGAGGCCTTATGCTCAGACCACAGATGGATCTGCTGCGTAGTACAGGTCGATATCCCCGCTATACCACCATGGAGAAATCCCCGCAAGACGGATAAAACAAAATACCTCAATAGGCTGACGTCTTCGCTTGCGGGTGTTGGGGGGAACTAATAACATAGCAGATCAATCGCTCCTAGAAGAACAGGTAGAAGCTGTCACTAAAGCCATGATCGATAGCTACCATGAATCATGTCCAGTAATCACTCCACCAAAACATGCTGAGCAAAAGCAACAGTGGTGGGGTAAAGAACTAGACAGGAAACGTAAGAAGGTAAGAAAAGCCCTAAATAGGGCAATGAATACCTCAAAGGATGAAGACTGACTTCTATATAAGAAAGGTAAGTCTGAATACAAAAAATGTATCAGGTATCGACGTTCAACAGCGTGGCGCAAATTCTGTGGTAGCATACAAACCTGTGAACAAGCAAATCGGATAAGTAAATTCCTAGCTAAACAGAACACTATCTATCTCTTTAAAGAAACCCGATGAAAGCTACTCAACATCGCCGGATGAAACCCAACGCATCCTAATTGATACTCACTTCCCAGGTTGCTGTGTAGTTGAAAGGGTGAACCGGCATAAAGATGCACTGACACCAACAAAAGAAGACTGGGAATTAGCACAAAGAGTGGTGATGATGGGCAAAATCCATTGGGCCATTCATAGTTTCTAACCCTATAAGGCAGCAGGACCTGACGGCTTATTCCCGGCACTTCTTCAATGGGGGGGGTAAAGTCCTAATAGTCAAACTTTTTGCCATAATGAGAGCATGTCTGGCTCTTAAATATCACCCTAGGGGATGGAGGGAAGTGAAAGTCACGTTCATACCCAAACCAGGTAAGAACGACTATACAGACCCTAAATCCTACAGACCTATATTAGCCTCACATCCTTTCTCTTAAAGACGATGGAGAGAATGTGTGAACGGGAGTTGAGAGGGTCGGCGCTAATTAAATTACTGCTACACGAAAAACAACACACCTATAGCTAAGGTAAATCAACAGAATCGGCACTTCACCAGGTAAAAACAAACATTGAAGAGGCCATCCAAAACAAAGCAATATGTCTAGGCTCCTTCATAGACATAGAAGGTGCTTTTGACAGAACAAATTTCTCCAGCATAAAAGGTGCCCTAAGTAGACATAATGTTGAACCGGCACTGATTAACTGGATAGTAAACATGCTCAGTACACGAACAATAAAGATTGCTGGTGAATCTTAGACAATTCAGATCATGAAAGGATGCCCGCAGGGTGGGGTTCTTTCACCTCTCCTGTGGAATATGGTCATTAATGAACTCATCAGCAAATTAAACGCTAATCATTTCTACACAATCGGTTATGCAGATGATCTGACAATACTGGTCTCTGGTAAGACAGCAAGCATTTTGTGCGATCTGACTCAAGCGGCTCTCCGTATTGTGGAGAGATGGTGCAGGGAATATGACCTAACCGTTAATCCAAATAAAACGGTTATAGTAATGTTCACACAAAAACGAATGCTGAATAACTATCATCTTCCAAGTCTTTTCAGTACAAAACTCCAACTTTCTTCCGAGGTAAAATACCTAGGTCTTACCTTGGACAGTAAACTTAACTGGAACAAACACATAGAAAACAAAATCAGCAAAGCTAATTTAACTTTCTGGCAGTGCAGAAACATGATCGGCAAACGATGGGGTTTAACACCAAAAATTATACTGTGGCTGTACAAAACTGTAATTTGGCCCATGATCACATACGGCTCTCTAGTATGGTGGACCAAAACTAATGAAGCCACCACCATACAAAAGCTTCAGCGTTACCAGAGATTAGCTTGTATGGCTGCCACGGGCTGCATAAGGACAACACCAACAGCAGCTTTGGAGGCTATGCTGGAGCTAACATCGCTTTATCTACATATACAACAAGAAGCAACTTTAGCTGCCGTTAGACTCAAGACCCTAAATCTTTTAAGTAAGAGTAGAGTCCCCTATACAGATATAATCGATAGAATTTACTCAAAAATTCCTATCTTACAAGCCAAGTATGATAGGATCCCAAAACAATTTATATTCGATAAGAAGTACAGGATACAATTGAAGGAAACTGACCATCTGGAAGGATTGGGTCCAAGAGAGCTCAAAGTTTTCACGGATGGCTCTAAGAAAAATGAAGATGTGGGGTCTGGGGCTTTCTCTGAAGACCTTAATATCATGCACACCGATGGGTACCCATAACACAGTCTTCCAGGCTGAATGCATGGGTATCATCCAAGCGGCCATAGCAATAGATGCTAGGAAGGTGAAAGACTTCCCCATCAGAATACTGACCGACAGTATGGCGGTACTACAAGCTCTGAGTTGCAATGTGACGAACTCGGGACTGATACACGAGTGCCATTAACGATTGAATGAGGTATGTAAGTACAACAATGTGACTTTGCAATGGATCAAGGGACACAGTGGATCTAGAGGCAACGATGCAGCAGATGAACTGGCCAGAAGGGGATCGGCCCTAGCAACTATAGGGCCGGAACCAATAATACTAATCCCCTTTGGCTACATTTTACTATGTTCGTTCACGGGTACGTAGATACTTCAATAATTTACACGCTCAGCTTTGGAAAAATTTAGTAGACTGTAAACAAGCTAGGGAGGCCCTACCTGAAATAAACATTCGTCTAACCAAGGTTCAAATGAGACTGAACAAGCCACAGATCAGGACAGTAACAAGTGCTATCACAGGACATGGCTCTTTTAACAAATATTTGTTCACCATAGGTGTTACTGACAGTCCCCAGTGCAGGGCATGCATGGGAGAGGAAGAAACGGCGGCTCACGTGTTGCTGACATCTCCAGAAGTCGCTTCATACAGGGCTAAACATCTCGACACGCCGGGATCGCTCCCCGAAGTTGCTTGCGACATCAAGGGACTGCTGAGCTTCTTCGGGGGAGATATCATGGCTCGAATAAGCATATTATTCCTGCCCACACGCAAAATACGCGCTTAGACGTGGAGTTGCGGAAAACAGCCCGTCGTAAACTAAACTAAACTAAACAAGATACAATCCCACTATCACACCGTCTTTCGGCAATAAAAGAATTCGACGATACTGTTACACACGTGCACAAAGCGCACAATGCTTTCATGCGTTGCTAGATTATGGGATGTCATGGGTTTCGTAGCCCCCGTGGTGCTATACGCTAAGCTTTTGATTAAACAACTTTGGTTATGTGAATGCGATTGGGATGATCCGCCGCCTGATAGTATTGTTCGGTCTTGGCTACGTTTTAGAGAGGAACTTCCTTTACTAAGCGAAATTAAAATACCGCGTCATATAAACGTCGATAGAAATAGTGTTATCACAGTCGTTGTTTTTGCAGATGCTAGCGAGAAGGCTTACGGAGGCGTTGTATATTTTCACGTCCAGAATAATGATAGAAATTCGATCAGCCATATTAGCTCTAAGTCAAGAGTCTCCCCCCGTAAGGTTGTCTCTCTCGCGCGCTTAGAGCTTTGCGCGTTAATATTAGTCCTTGCCAAGCTTATCAACGCAGTTATCAGTGCGTGTAGTGACTGAGTTCACAAAGAAAGAATATTTGCCTTTTCTGACTCAACCGTCGCTTTATGTTGGGTTCATTCTTCACTCCACCGTTGGGATAAGTTTGTCGCGAACTGAGTGGGCAAAATCCAAGACGAGTTAGGAACACGGAACTTTTATCACGTGTCTGGTGCGGAAAACCCTGCCGATTGTCTGCCCTGTCGCACACGCACACGCACGCGCACGCGCACGCGCACGCACGCACGCACGCACGCACGCACGCACGCACGCACGCACGCACGCACGCACGCACGCACGCACGCACGCACGCACGCACGCACGCACGCACGCACGCACGCACGCACGCACGCACGCACGCACGCACGCACGCACGCACGCACGCACGCACGCACGCACGCACGCACGCACGCACGCACGCACGCTCGGTGCGGTGTGCTCGTTTGTCACCCTTAAAAAAATCGATTTCTATATCAGCAGATTCTGTACGCTCAATATAAGTATATTTTGCAAACATAGTTTGCCAGTACGTGAATTATTGTTGATTCTAAATGAGAAAATAAATTTCTCTAATAATTTAAAAATGGGAAAAAGTTAATTCTGAATGAAAACTCGAATCTATCAAAGAACCAAATGCCATGCCTTGCACAGAAGCAGATTATTGGGAGCTGTTGGCACGTGCTTATCGAACGTCGATCACAACTGCTACTCGCGCACGACCGAGCAAAAATCGTCGATGAAGCGATAAACTAACGTCTCTCGTTTTTTGATAAGAGCTTTTGTTTGCAAAAGCATTAATTCTACTGAATGACGTTTTTGGAAAAACCTGGAAGTTTTTATATAACATATTCATTGGAAATAATGTAGATTAATGTAAATATTTTTTGAATAATTGTAAATAGCAAACGAAATAATCGACATTCTTTATACTAATAATGTTATTAGAAAATAAAAGTTAAAAAAAAGAAAAGCTAACAATGTAGATGACTTATGGATGAATTATGTCATTTGTGAACGGGTTTTGAAAATTCTTATTTATTATAATATTATTAATATTGTAGGGATGGTTTGGCTCGACCGGGGAAGTTCCACGTTCTGACAGAATACCAGCGTAAAGTAGCAGCTTCATGTTGCTGTGTTTCGTGTGATGAGTGTAGAGAACCGGAGACCCTTTATACTGGAAACGAGGTTGTGCTCATGGGTAACAATGCATCTGCATTTTGATTCTTAATCGAGGATAAATGAAGATATCTATGGGCCACAGCATCCACTTACCTTCCCGTAATCTTAAAAAAATGCTTACACTACTGTGTTTCGGTCTAATAGCTATAAAGAGCATTCCATCTTAGCACTCAAAGTGACAACGCACCTGTAGCGTTCTTTGCTTGAAATTGTCTGCCGGTGTTTACTGACTGCACTAATCACTTCTAATTTTGCCACTTCAGTTATAAAAAATAACTTTTGAAATAAAAGTATTTTAACCATAAAACTAAGTAATTAACATATCTCATTTCTACTTTTTTTGTCGCCAAATCGTATTTTTTGTTACTTTTAAAAATATTAAAAACCTTCATATCATATATACAAAAAATAAAATGCTTCCGTATCCTCGGTCGGAGCAATGAAACTGTAGGAAACCACGTGTGTAGCAAGTTCTAACAGGATACTTTTCCTCAAGTTAGCTTGGATCGATATTAAGTCTTTAAAAGTTTAGTACAAGCCAACTGATATTTCTTAGCTACTCACCTACGGTTTGTGAGAGTTTTTTTTTATTTTTATTTAAAGATCTTTGAAATGTTATTGGACGACTCGTTAAGTTTATACCGGCCATGTTACTTTCCTTAACACATTACGTGTTTAGTAATTTAATGGTTTGTTTATCTCGAAAGGGAGCGAAATATATGAATTTATTTAAGGAATTACTTCAATACCTTTAAAAATATAAGTGATGCCCATAATTTTACAAACGTAATTAATCTAAACATTTAGTTATTTTAAAAAAAAACATTTAGTTGCATAAATTATGTTAAAATACTTATAATTCTTTGATATTAATAGGTAGTGCAAAATCCCTAACCGTTTTAGTGTTATAAAAATGATGTCACAAACGCATTCATTAAATCTAGATAATCTTGCAAATTTATTGGTAAACAGATTCCTGACCTATAAAATTCTTTGGGCTAGAATTTAAAAAAAATATATTTGCTCAAATTTGCGAGTTCGTATGAATATGAAGAATGAGGTAAGATTTCCAAAGCCATGTTAAATATTTTGCTGAGACCAGAAAACTGTGTGAGCTGACCCCCCCCCCCCCGCCCCCCCGCTCAACTGCTCCATGTTCAACTATGGATCATTTATTTTTTGTCTGTAAGTTCTCTGGCTCTATATACTGTTCCAACGGACACAGCAGCGCAAGTACTGCTGCAATAGGCAAGAGTGTGGCGCCTGCCCAGGCGGAGTCATGGCAGTAAAGGACTCCTGCCACCCTATAATGTAACAAACATTTTTACGCAGTTATTTGAATTGTGTGTACTTTAAAAACAACGTGATGACTTTATAAAAAATCGCACAAGGGATAATCACACATCATAACTGTGTTAGTACGATTTCCTCGAGCGTTCCTATCTCAGTTGAACGCTTTCAGACCCGCAAATTTCATAATTCGTCGTAAAGAGGAGTCAAGTCTGTGACGGAATACGTAAATGGAACGTGATATTTTTTCGTTGTCGAATAAAACGTGAAAGCATTAACATTTTTAATATTTCACGCTATAAAGCCATATTATGATTGTAGCACGAATGGGCCATCTTGACGGGGGAAAGGACCGGTGCTCTCACAGAATACCACCGTAATGTAGCTATTCTGGTATTACGTGTTTCGTATGGTAAGTTTAAAGTGCAGGAGAGCCTTTAAACTGATGGCGAGGCGTTCCCTCTTAGTCCTCACGAGTGACACCCATCTGCATTTTGATTTGAAGTCGGTGATTGATGTAAATGTCTTTGGGCCATGGCACACACGGTACATCAGACGGTTACTGATGGACTGTGTGTATGTTTGTCACCCTTATTCTATAAAAATCCGATATAAAGTGTTACAATAAAAAAATCTGGTTTACTTTTAACCCTTCGATCCCCATAAACATCATTCACCATCATTCGAAACACATAAAGTGTGCGCCGTCGAATTCGATCGCGGAGCTATTCCATCAAAATTTACATGGTCAGATTCGACCGCTTGGGGGCTGAGGGTTAAGAAATTTTAATATCACAGTAATAGTACAATTTTTATCTGTTCTTAAAAACTAGTTAAAAACGTTTTATTATAGTAGGTCATGGGCTACGCAAGTAAGATCGTCCTCTGCCCCAAATCCTCCCGTGGGTGTCGTTAGAAGCAACAGAGGTAAATAAACTAAGAGAGGGCAGCACCGTCTTCCTAATAAAATATAAAAATTTAAAAAGAAACTGCGGTTGCCAACTAGAGCCGTGGTATCTCAAGGATAAATTTCACAGTACGCGAGCGACCCGTGATTCCGATTCTCGCCGCACCAATGAAATTATTAATTACAATTTTAAGTGCTGATTTACCATGTCTGAGCACTAAATGAAATATATTTTCCAGTGAGTACCTGTGAAGTCCTCCAACATGAATTGGGACTTCGAGGTAGACACTTGCTTGCTTTAGCAAACCTTTTCAGAAATGACAGGAGGCCTGTACCCAGCAGTGGTACGTATATTGTACGAGTATGTAACTTTACTTTACTTAGACTGCCTCGTGAGTCTAGTGATTGTAGTAGTACGACTGTTGATCATTAGATCCTGGGTTCGTATCACGGTGCAGGCCAAAAATCAATTATTGAGTTTTTCCGTCAAGAAATTCCCAGTAGCTGCCCGGAGTCAAGAAGTTGGCGGTGATAACCCCCGTGCCTCGGAAAGCACATAAAGCCGTTGGTCCTGCGCCTGATCTCTCTCCGCTTGTATCGGTTTACCGTCCCATCGGATTATGACAGTGAGGGAATAGAGAGTGCACCTGTGCTTGCGCATACACTTGGGCACTATAATCCTGTCCTGCGCCGATGATTAGTCTCAGTTGAGGCTGGCCGTCGTGACGGAAATTCGGTCTTGAGGACAATATTATACTTTACTTAACTTTATGAGGCAAAAATGATTTGTAATAGTAACGATAGGGATCGAACCGGGGTTGCCCGCATTCAGTGAAATTTAAACCGGGCGCTTAGCCCCTGACCTATCACGGCCAGTCTAATACATTACTCCGGCATGAAACCACCATCAAATCGATAACTAGTTTTCAAATACGAAATCGAATAACCCTGCGTAATGCAACGATAAACGAGCGCTGGAATACATAGTGGATCGTCAAACGAACCACTCATAATTGCTAAGTGGATGTCCGCAAAAGGAAATTATGACGAGCATGGTAAAATGGCTTGTATGTTTTTAAAAACCCGTGTGTTTTCTTTGTTAGTTGCTCAAAGCTACTAATTTGGTTTAAAATTTATTATTCACATGATTTTACATATTTACCCTGTAACTGTTAAACTTTAAACCAATTTAAAAAAAATGATTTCTTATCGTGACACTAGAACGTGAACGTGAACACTAGACATTGGATTAAAATATTTGTACAGATTTTATCGCGTTTAATTAACATATTTTTAATTCCCGTCGTTTAGGTTGCGGTACAGCACCCATGGTCACGGGAGTGGGGGGACTGAGATGCTCCAATGTCATAGTTAGCCCAAATTTTTTACCACCACCCTCCCTCCCACTACTGCGAGCACTATCACTGTCACCATTACCCTAAGAAACAGGCCACCATAAAAAATAACTTTTGCGTTCGTTGAAGTTATAGATAACTATAAAAATAAATGGGAATGACATCTGACCGTCAAGTTACGTGCCAGCCTGTATTTTACGTATAACGGAACCATTAAATGGTAAAATTCATCAAAAGTCAGAAGTTCTTTCTGGCGTTTAGCACTGCAGTCTCTTCTTATGTGTTAAAGAAATACATGATTTTTATGAACGGAATGAAAGAAATGTCAGAAAGATATCGCTGTTAGCGATAAGACCGCCCATTGTACTACCTTTTAACATTTTGTATTTTTTTTCTATTATTTTGTGTTTTGGTGTGTGTAAAAAATATTTACCAGTATATCTGTCTGTCTGAATTTAATTATTATACTATAATATTCCTACATAATATTTTATGATAAATACTAGCCGTACCCGGCATGTATTGCAATTATGCAGTTTTTATACGTAGCAAAACCACGCTGCTGCTATATTATGGTAAAATTACGACCGACCGGGGGAAGCCCACGATTTCAGAATGTATATAATACCAGCGTAAAATAGCAGTTTAATGCTGCTGTTTTCCTTATGGATGTCCCTTAGGGCTGAGAATTGAAATAACTCATAATTATTTCAATGTGTAGTGTTCGCGTAATATAAGAAATCATAACGCATTTGCATTTTGATTCTTAATCGAGGATAGGCTTAGATATCAGTCGCTCAACAGCATCCGCTTACCATCATGTAGACTGTGTACTTCTTTTTCAAAATTCTTCTTTTTTTTCAAAATTGCCCTCAATGAGTCTCATATGAACTAATCTGAAATCAATATTGTACCCCTGATACACAGGCTGCACTAAAAGTATCGAGAATGGAATATTTCCACTGTTCCTGTCATATAAAAAATCTTTTTAATTGACAACTCCTTGGTTTTAAAAATCGAATACCATTTATTTATTTAAAAAAAGGTTCTCGGTCTTGTCCATTGAAGTAATATGTACTTACGTACTAGAACAGCTATTTCAAACAAAAAAATGTGTGCTACTCTGTGTTCGCGCGGTTGGTTTTTTATCATAGAATAAACATAGGTAGAATGATCAGTAGGTAATAGTAGATTGTATTGTTAAATGGGTAAATTATATCGAGATTCTCTACGATGAAAAGTAATTCCTTGGCTTTTACTGACATTTCTTGAATTATTTGTGCAATATCTAAGTACACACGACGGCATATTTTTATCAAGAATTTTTTTTTAAAATCAACACAACACGTGACGACTCTACAAGCGCCTAGCGAGTGACTGATTACAGTGCGGTGTATGCACCGCAGTTGAGTGGAACAGAGTAGCTGAATGCAGTGTCGTCTCTAGTACGTAGTACATAATAGCTCAATGGTCTTGTCACAAGGTTTTGTCAAACTTGTTTAGTCGTTGAGAAAATGGAATTGGCTCGAGAAAATTCAAGAGCGATGATTTATTATGACTTTCGAAGTGGTTTAACACAAAAACAGTGTGTTGACCGGATGATTTCTGCATTTGTTGATGAAGCCCCATCCAAAACCACATTTTATCGCTGGTTTGCTGAATTTCAACGTGGACGTGTCAAGCTCAGTGATGATCCCTGTAAAGGTCGTCCAAAAACTGCAGTCACCCAAGAAAACGTTGGTGCTGTGCGTAAGCTGATTGAGGAAGATCGACATGTGACATACCGCGAAATTCAGGCAACTTTAGACATTGGCATGAGTTAAATAGAAATAATCTTGCATGAACAATTAGGTGTAAAAAAGTTGTTTTCCCGATGGATACCGCATTCGCTCTGTGAAGAACAAAAAGCGGCTCGCATTACTTGGTGCGTCAGAACTCTCGAAAGATTCCACGCAGGATCTTCAAATGATGTATACAACATCGTATCAGGTGACAAATCCTGGATATACACGTACGAACCCGAAACAAAAAACCAGTCACGAGTTTGGGTGTTCGAAAATGAGTTAAATCCAACAAAAATTGTTCGTTCATGGAGTGTAGCAAAAAAAATGGTGGCCACGTTTGTTTCCGAAACCGGCCATGTTACGACTATTCCTCTTGAGGGATAAATAACGGTTAATGCAGAATGGTATGCTAGCATTTGTTTGCCACAGGTCGTTTCTGAACTCCGTAAAGAGAACTGCAACCGCCGCATCATCCTCCATCACGACAATGCGAGTTCTCATACCGCACACAGATCAAAAGAGTTTTTAGAGCAAGAAAACATAGTACCGCCGTACAGCCCCGACCTGGACCCTAATGATTTCTATACTTTCCCTAAAATAAAGAATAAATTGCGTCGACAGAGATTTTCATCACCTGAAGAAGCTGTGGACGCATAAAAAACGGCCATTTTGGAGACCCCAACTTCCGAATGGAATGGTTGCTTCAATGATTGGTTCCATCGTATGGAAAAATGTGTCAAATTTCGCGGAGAATAATTCGAAAAGCAATAAATACATTTTTAAATAGTAATGTTGTGTCACTTCCTTGATTCCCGAAATTTTCAGTGCCGCCCTCGTATAAGTCGACATTCCTATCATATTGAGTTGATAGAACCCCATTTCCTCTAACGAGTTTCTATTCTGTTCGACGTACGCTATTGCCTATAAACATCGTACATCACGTAGCGCCACCTACCGACGAGTGAGATATAAACTGGAAAATAAAGTAGAGAAAACTGAAAATATATTTTCACTTAATTAGTTTTATTATCTGACAAATTTATGATTAATTTTCTCGACAAACCTTTTAAGAGACTCCAGATTCGTGATTCTGCACGTGTTATTTAATCTTACTCATAAGTATATAATGTAATTTTATATAAAACCACGTATACGGTTGTGGTAGTTTGTTGTGTTCCAAATTTACAGTTATATAAAATTACAATCATATAAAAATTACAAGTCAAATCTCACCACTATCAATAACTTTTAAAGTATTAAATATCACAATATAATAATAACTATATTTGTCAGAAAAAAAAAACAATTATTCCTAAAAATGTCATCAAAGGTTCAAAAACATTGAATTTTTTGTAATAGTATTAGCATGTAAAAACTCGTCAACACTATAATAACATTTTTCAGTAGGGACTTTTCTAAAGTATTTTTGAAGCTACTCTTGTATTACATATTTTTTAAATCAATAGGTGGTAATCTATTAAACAGAAGCACTGATTGATAATAAGAAGGGTCTAGTCATAACCATACGAAGGATGATTTTATTATGAAAGTCTTTTCTCCTGGTGTTTTCCCACTTTTTGTTGTTTAGTTTTGTTGTTGTTGTTAGCACGATCCTAGCACACCTCTCGTGCCTACTCCACATTCATATGCCTACGCATAACTACACCTAAGTGGACTGTAAACTCTTTTGTCGTTTTAGATTTATATAAAATACTCGCTTTTATGATATTCTGTCTACGACTTTAGGAATATAACACGACAATAAGGGTTGGTTGCGCGGAAAACCATTCGCGTTTTTTATTTTTGACGGTAGGAACTTGTAGAATCATTATTTCCTTTCCAAACAATATCATTCGTACCCTCCTATCGACACATCGGGGTGGTGGGGTGGGAGGGGAAAGAAGACGATTTTAGAACATCGCGTAATCACCCGAGCCGAGGATATATAAGACACGCGCGACCGATGCGCGAGCCTCTTCTCCCGCCGCAGTCGTCGTTGAACCAACTCTTCTCTCCTGACGCACCACTGGGGCCCCAGAAGTGTCTGTCCAGAGGAGGTTCCGGAAGTCGCCGCTATAGTGATCGACAGGAAGAAGGAACCCCGGTGAGTCAATATTCCTTAATTATACCTGCTTGCTAATAATTTAACCCGCTCCAATCTGTGTTTTTTTTCCTAGTCAAGCAGGATTCCTTTCATCGATTCGACAAGTAATAGTTTAGTTTAGGGAAGAGCGAGTGCATTGTACCGCATGCTATAGTAGTCGCTTGACGTAAGCGTAGAAGCAATCGCATATACAGTCCACTTTAGTTAATATCTCGCGTAATAGGTTTGAGGTTTGACCGGGGAACTAGATTTTCGGCAGCCTTAAACACGTGGCTCCACCATTTTATGGTCACTTCGGCAGGATCTGGATTGGTGTTTAGTGGTTATCCAACCATTTTCTGGTCGAATTATTAAATTAATTGTTTAGATAACGCACTCTAATTTATAGAATAGACTTAAATAGTGTTCGTTTAAATTAAAATTTTGATTTGTTACTCGCAAACAGAATTATTCATTTAATAGCGCTCGTATTTGGTTAAATTTAAAGCTTATTAAATAATTGAAACGGCGTGATAGCAACCGTTTGATACGCTTACCCCACAATTTTATAAAATTATTAGGTTTAGCAAACGACGCGTAGCCTTGACTGCATCGGGCGCTCGATCTGATTACGTAATACGGCACGCCGAGTATTCATCCTACGTCGTTTATGCGTGTGAGATTAATTGTGATTAATATAACTTTATTATAATAATTTAAAATGGCAGTTAGTGGAAGTGAAATCAAAATTAAAACGCTTTATGCCAAGAGGGACATACTCTTTTCGCGTATGCAGAATATAAGTGATTATATAAAGAACATTCATATAGAGGCAGTACGGGAGGCCTTTTTAAATGAAATCGAAACGATAGATAATTTGCGGACAGATTACGAAAGAATATTAGATCAAATTAATCATTCGGAACTACAAACCGACCCGAAATACATAGTGAACTACCAACCGCTGCTGGCATTCGAAGATATGTTGTGTCGCGTGAAGAGAACCGCAAAATTGCTACAATCTCAAGGTGAAGCGAAGCCTGAAATGCAGGTACGCCCTCGTGACTCAATTAGGTTACCGCCAATAGATATTCCGGTATTCAATGGTGATATTAAGACGTGGCCCTTCTTCTTCAGTAGTTTTCAAAACAATATACACAACAACCCATCGTTATCGGACGCTGAAAAATTATATTACTTAATTAGCAAACTTAGTGGCAGAGCACAGTCGATCTGCTCGGGTTTTACACCTACAGCAAACAATTACGTATTAATATTTGAAACGCTTAAAACTAAATATGAAGATAGGAGAATGTTAGCTTCCGAATATTTGAACCAGATATTCGATCTTAAACCTATATCATCCGCGAACATCAACGGCTTAGAGCAGTTTCTCGATAAATTTGTGGCATCGGTGGCTGCACTTAAGAATTTGAAGTTTAATGACCTCATGGACGTGGTGTTTCTCCATATAGCATTAAAGAAATTAGACTCCGACACCGTGCGTGCGTTTGAAATGGAGCATCGTAGCTCGGAGATGCCTTCCTTTCATTCATTAGCATCGTTCGTGCGAGATCAAATAAAGGTGATGCAGCGCTCACCGAACGTTAAACAGGAGATTAAAAGGTGCGTCGACCGTAGACAGACTCAACCATCTAAAATAGCAGGGTCGTTAACTTACGTAACCGCTACGCCGACATCGCTCCAGCATACTTGTATAGTATGTAAAGATAAACACGGTAATTTATATAACTGTGCGACTTTTCGTAAATATTCACCAAGCGAACGTTATAAGTTAGTAAAAACAAACAACCTATGTTTGAACTGCTTAAGCGATAAGCATTTAGTTGCAAAATGCAATTCGAGTTCCGTATGTAGCAAGTGCGCCAGGAAACATCACACGCTATTACATTTTGAAAATAGCAACATAGCGGCGTCAAGTAAGGCGAATAAGGAATTCACCCCTACTAAGGTCAACGATTCTAGCGGTCGACCTGGTGATGTCGCTCTGTGCTCATTGGCAAATATGGGAGCACAACCTCCTTCAACCGTGTTACTGGGTACGGCGCGTATTTTGGTTAGGGATTCGCGTGGAAACAAACAAAGCGTCCGTGCACTGCTGGACAGCGGAGCCCAAAATAGCTTTATAACACGACAATGTTGTCAGCGCTTAGGCTTAGTAATAAATAGGTCACTTTCATGTCCTGTAGTTAAAGGCATCGGAGGTACTAGTAAAGCGACACAGGGATATATAAATTTAAAATTTTATTCTCGGATAGATCGTAACGTTAACTTTGATATAAATGCACTAGTAGTAGATAGGGTCACTGAACGGTTGCCAACCGTTTCGGTTGACACCTCGGCAATGATTGAATTTAAAAAATTTGACTCTAGCAGACGACACTTACGCCGTTCCTGGAAACATAGACATGCTCATTGGGGCATCGCTTTTCCCTCATCTTTTGTTAAACAATAAGGTCAGGGGCAACTCCTCGCATACCGCGCCTTACGCACTGGAAACCGTATTGGGCTATGTGATCCTTGGCTCCGCCCCCATCCTAGATAGTATTTCGGCAGCCTCTTATTGTGGTATGGCTGTCGAACCGCTCGAGTCGTTAGTCCGCAAATTTTGGGAGATGGAGGAGGTGAACGTCCCACCCATAGCTAGTCCAGATGACAGGATATGCGAGGAAATTTACGTCCGCACGACCGTTCGTGATCGCGACGGTAGATATAGTGTAGCGCTACCCTTTAAGGGAGATGTTTTATCTCTCGGCGATTCGCGTCAAATGGCGGAAAAACGTTTCTACAGCTTGGAGCGTAGGATGCTCGCTTCGCCCCAGTTAAAGGAAGCTTACGACGGCGTCATTAACGAATATATAAGAGAAGGTTACATATCACTTGTGGCTTCGAAATTAGATAACTACGAAGACACACCGTCGTATTTTATACCACACCACGGAGTCATTAGAGAGGACAAACTTACATCTAAATTACGTGTAGTGCTCGACGCTAGTGCTAAAACTAGCACTCACCTGTCGCTTAACGATATCCTCTATAGTGGGCAAAATTTACAGGGCAGTTTATTTGATATAATAGTCAATTTTCGTTTGTTTAGTATAGCACTATCCGCCGATATTCGCCAAATGTTTCTTTGCATAGGGGTCCGTGAATGCGACCGTAGATTCCAGCGCATTTTATATCGTTTCCACCCAAAGGAACCTCTAATGGTGTTAGAATTTAACCGCGTTTGTTTTGGTTTAAAGTCGAGCCCATTTCATGCGTTACGCACGGTGAGACAGCTCGCTCACGATGAAGGTCCCTCTTATCCTAAAGCTAAGAGGGCAATTGAGAGCGGATTATATATGGATGATTTTGTGTATTCGGTCGATAGCGTGGAGGAGGCCACCCTAACCACCGCCGAGGTTATAAGGCTCATGAAATCGGGTCAATTCGATCTTGTGAAGTGGACTAGTAATTCGCGTCCGGTTTTAGATACAATCCCACTATCACACCGTCTTTCGGCGATAAAGGAATTCGACGATTCCGATACACACAAGGTGCTCGGTCTGTGTTGGTCACCAGAGTCCGACGTGTTTAGCCTTAAGGTAAATCCGCCCGTAGAGAAATGCACAAAGCGCACAATACTGTCATGCGTTGCTAGATTATGGGACGTCATGGGCTTCGTAGCTCCGGTGGTATTATACGCTAAGCTTTTGATTAAACAACTTTGGTTATTTGAATGCGATTGGGATGACTCGCCGCCTGACAGCATTGTTCGATTGTGGCAGCGCTTTAGAGAGGAACTTCCTTTACTAAGAGAAATTAAAATACCGCGTCATATAAATGTCGATAGAAATAGCAGCATAACGGTTGTTGGATTTGCAGACGCCAGCGAGAAGGCTTACGGGGGCGTTGTATATTTCCATGTCCAGAATAATGGTAGAAATTCGATTAGCCTCATTAGTTCTAAGTCGAGAGTCTCCCCCGTAAGGTTGTCTCTCTGGCGCGCTTAGAGCTTTGCGCAATATTAGTACTCACCAAGCTTATTACCACAGTTATCGGCGCATGTAGGGATAGAGTTCACATAGAAAGAATATTTGCCTTTTCCGACTCCACCGTCGCCTTATGTTGGGTTCATTCTTCACCCCACCGTTGGGATACGTTTGTCGCGAACCGAGTGGCCAAGATCCAAGACGAGTTAGAAACGCGGAACTTTTATCACGTGTCCGGTAAGGAAAACCCTGCCGATTGTCTATCCCGGGGACTCACCCCGATGCAAATAATGGACCACCCGCTTTGGTTCCATGGACCTTCTTGGGTTCACTTGGATCCCTCACAATGGCCAATAACCGATTTCGAACCTTCGTCAGTGTCACAACCGCCGGAAGAGAAGAGACACGCTCTAGTGGCGAACGTTTCGAGCGAGGTTTCTCCAATCATTGCTCTGGCGAACCGCTTGTCCTCCTGGTCGAAATTATTGCGTAGCGTAATTTACGTTTGTCGATTCGCGAAGCTTTTACCGCGACGTCCGTATGTCTTAGCATCCGATTACAACTATGCCGAGTCGCTAGTATTACGTGAACTTCAACGTGCGCACTTCTCTGAAGAAATTACAAGATTACAATCGAATAGAGCTTGTAGTCGCGCCTTTCAACGCCTTAAGCCATTTTTACAGGATGGGATTGTAAGGGTAGGTGGACGCTTGTCCAACTCGCAATTGAGTTTCGACCAACGGCACCCTATAGTTTTACCGCGTAAAGACCATATCATGAACTTATTAGTCGATTATCATCATAAATTGAACTCGCACGCTGGCCCCGATTTATTGATGTCGATCTTGCGTCAGAATTATTGGATTCTTTCTGCACGTAGTTTAATACGCAATCGGGTGCACAGATGTATAGCTTGCTTTCGGGCACGCCCCAAACCGTCATTTCCGGATATGGCGGAACTTAGATCTTGTAGAGTGATACAATCGGTAAAGCCCTTCACGCACACCGGGTCTGATTTTGCTGGTCCGTTTAAGGTCACGCTCACTCGCGGGCGTGGTATAAGATCCACAAAGGCTTACGTCTGCATTTTCGTATGTCTAACTACTCGAGCAGTGCATATAGAACTCGTTGGTGATCTAAGCACAGCAGGCTTTATGGGTGCATTTAAAAGATTTCTATCGCGCAGAGGCCCTGTAAGTAAATTATATTCGGATAACGGTACGAACTACGTCGGTGCAAAACGTATTCTATCGGAACTACACGAGCTCTTAGCTAGCAAGTATTATAATTCGGAGTTCGCTCACATTCTAGCCGAGAACCGCATTGAGTGGTCTCTGAACGTCCCAGCCGCGAGTCATTTTGGGGGCAATTGGGAGACTAATATTAAAAGTCTAAAGAGCCACTTATACCGAGTAATAGGAGATCAAATTTTGTCCTTCGAAGAGCTAAGTACGGTGCTCGCTCAAATTGAATGCGTAATGAATAGCCGCCCACTTTGTCGGACGTTATCTAGTGACCCCTCGGAACCGCTGGCTCTAACTCCAGCACATTTTTTTGACTTTAACGCCTCTAAGGTATCTGCCCGCCGCGGATATGGATGAGAACAGACTTAGCATTTCCACACGCCACAAATTATTAGATCGGTTAGTGCAATCGTTTTGGAAACGATGGAGGATGGAATACTTGCATACTTTGCAGTCTCGGCAAAAATGGAACACAGCGACAGAGCCTTTAGCTGTAGGAACCGTAGTTGTGCTCACTAAGGAGAATACGCCGCCTCTCCACTGGCCGTTAGGAATCGTCGAGGAGGTCTTTCCCGGTTCCGACGGAGTAATTAGGATAGCTCGCGTTAAGACCACGGTTGGGTCTTACCTACGTCCTGTTATCCGTTTGTGCCCCTTGCCTCTTCCATAATTTAAATTAGCTTTCTAGACTGAAATTGTAGTTTAATTTAGGTAATATTAGCGTTAGTTAGTTATTTGTTAGTCGATCTTAGCTCTAGTTGTTTAGTTATTTTTTTTGAAGGAAATCCTTCAAGGGCGGGGGGAGATGGTTGCGCGGAAAACCATTCGCGTTTTTTATTTTTGACGGTAGGAACTTGTAGAATCATTATTTCCTTTCCAAACAATATCATTCGTACCCTCCTATCGACACATCGGGGTGGTGGGGTGGGAGGGGAAAGAAGACGATTCTAGAACATCGCGTAATCACCCGAGCCGAGGATATATAAGACACGCGCGACCGATGCGCGAGCCTCTTCTCCCGCCGCAGTCGTCGTTGAACCAACTCTTCTCTCCTGACGCACCACTGGGGCCCCAGAAGTGTCTGTCCAGAGGAGGTTCCGGAAGTCGCCGCTATAGTGATCGACAGGAAGAAGGAACCCCGGTGAGTCAATATTCCTTAATTATACCTGCTTGCTAATAATTTAACCCGCTCCAATCTGTGTTTTTTTTCCTAGTCAAGCAGGATTCCTTTCATCGATTCGACAAGTAATAGTTTAGTTTAGGGAAGAGCGAGTGCATTGTACCGCATGCTATAGTAGTCGCTTGACGTAAGCGTAGAAGCAATCGCATATACAGTCCACTTTAGTTAATATCTCGCGTAATAGGTTTGAGGTTTGACCGGGGAACTAGATTTTCGGCAGCCTTAAACACGTGGCTCCACCAAGGGCAATAAATAAAGAGAGACGATAAATATGAATAAAGGGAATATAATAATAAAAGTTTCTTTCGTTCATTGTTCTAATTTTTCTGCTGAACAAGTTTATTAATATTGGCAAATCTAATATAAGCAATGTTTACCTCAAGTTTCTTTTGCAGTTGAAAGTAATATAAATGGAAAGTACTAGGTTAAAATCAGGCTACAATTAAGGTATCAATGTTAACGCAAATATTCCATTTTAGAATTTAATTTTTTTAATAGTGTCTATCCAACATTATTTATTACCTACTAGCTGTTACCCGCGACTTCGCCCGCATGGTCACTGTGAAATGAACTATCCATTGCTTTTTGAATTGAAAGAAAACTGAGTTTTATAGATTTGTCAGAGATGCAGCCATTAAAAGGAAACTGAGCAAAATTGATACGACAGCCTATTTAAATGTTTTGAAACGCAGCGTATAGGAAAGCATGAAAATAGCCTGTTTATTCCAAATGGAAATGGGATATTTTTTTAATTAAAGGAAACTGAGCATAATTATCCGTCAGGGATGCAGACTTTTGAAAAGAAACTGAGCTAAATTGATTCGTCAGAGATGCAGTTTTCTGAATTGAAAGGAAACTGAGCCAATTAAAAGATCCGTCAGAGATGCAGCCTTTTGAGTTGAAAGGAAACTGAGCTTAATAGGTCCGTCAGAGGTGCAGCATTTGGAATTGAAAAGAAACTGAGCTAAATAGGAAATTTTGAATTGAAAGGGAAGATCTGTGGGAATTCTAATTAATTGATTATGGGAATTTTGAAAAAAAAAAAACTAACTGAACACTATTTTAAGACGCTACTGTACACAATGTTATATGTTTTTCCATTCGGGGAAAGAATGTGGAGATTCTGGGCATTTGACACACGCGAACATGCTAAATACAGCTGACCATGAGAGAAGCACGGTTTTTCTAAGTTAACCCCCGCTACCTGTAACGTTTGCCTTTGCACTTTATTAATTGTCATTGCAAAGCTGAGCTTAATAGGGAACTGCAACCTTTTGAATTAAAAAGGAAGATCTGTGGGAATTATAGGGATCCGTGGTATAATAACATTTTCACCTTTTCCTACGCCTGGCAAAATTGTAGCACCGATTATGTTCCGTCCAAGATGTGTCACACGCAGCCTTGTCTCGTTACATAACCGAGGAGCATCTAAATTTCGTATTAGCATGAAAGGGACGCCTAATTTTAATTGAAGCTTATGTGAGGATACACCTGACAACTCTAGAGAATTTAGAAACTCTACGGGATATGAAGTGCTCTGTTCTGTGTCCATAACTGTGTCTACGGACAAATACTCTGTTATTTCTCCTGCTACTTCGCTTAATATGTCTGAATTTATTTTGTTAAAGCTCTCATTTTTGGTGCAAGAATCGTCCTTTCATATAACCATTTGTCTTCATGCATGTTGTTCGATGAATCTGTATAAACGCTCGCAATTAACTCGGAATGACTCTGTACTAAATTACAAAAATCTCTCGTCAATTTAACGCAGCCCCCCTCAGCATCCGTTTCCAACCGCCCATCGCCAATTTTTAATAGTGTGTCAGCATAGTTTCCAGTATTGATATCATTATACAAATGCACTCTCATATTCGTAGTGAAACTGAATTTTGTCACCTCGTTCCATAACTTGTCGACTCCGTGGCGCAGTGGCTTAGCAATGAGTGGCTGCGCTGGGAGTCGCGGCTTCGAACCCCGCACGGAACAAGTATTTGTATGGCCTACAAATAGTTGTTTCGGGTCTGGATGTTTGTCCTTGCAATTTATGTTTTAAACTGCCCCTACGATACAAGAGAAAATCTTAGTGTAGGGGTAACGTTAAAAAAAGATAAAAAAGATAAAATAGACGACTTGAGGCATGCTTTAATTTCATCTGCAGGTGTGCCCTTTTAAACGACAGGTAAAGTTTAGCGAAAGTCACCAGCCAGTAAAACCACCATTCCTCCCATTACATCGATATTGCTGCGCAAATCCTGGAGCGTTGGATTTAGTGCTTTTACAGCTTTTTTATGCGACATTGTACTTTCGTCCCACACTAAAAGGTCGCATTGTTGTAGCATTATACTTCGTGCACTATTTTTTCTAAAGTTACAGATCGGCGATTCTTCCTGGGCTAGATTTAGAGGGCGTTTTAAAACAGAATGTGCAGTGCGGCCCCCGCTTAGCAGCGTGGCGGCTATACCGGAGGAAGCTACGGCCACAGCAATGTTTTTATCTTTCCGTACTTGCGCTAATAATAAATTTAACAAAAATGTCTTCCCAGTTCCTCCTAGGGGCATCTAAAAAGAAAAGTGCACCATTTCCAGAATCAATTTGTCCTAATACTTTGTCAAAAACTCGTTTTTGTTCGGGAAGCAAGCGGGGTACAAATTCGGCTACTTGCTGCTGCAAAGCTGGTATATCGTAGTTTGTTTCACGTATAATTTCATCACTTAGTTCATTTTCGATTGTTCGCTGAGGGCTTATCATTCCAAAGTCGCTAAATTATTTTCCTACCATTGCCATTACTTTATCTTCAATTTTTCCAAGTGCTTTATTATAAATGTGTTCATTGTATGGCGTGTTCGCATGTGTCTGCTGTCACCTTCGCAAAATATCTTCCGCCATGAACTCTTTATATTTGTCCCACAATTCATGTGCATTAGATAGCCCGCAAGATGATATGAGAGTTGCATACAGATCCCTAATTTTGGCTGGTGACTGCCACTGCACAGCTTCGTCCACGGTTAACCCGTTATCCCGGTATACACACGACCAAGGGCATCTGATGACTTTACACCGGGCCAATATGCAACAGGCGCGCCTTGAATACGGCGTTTTGACTCCTTTCTAGATGTGTTCCAAGTATAATAGCGGGGGACTTCAGAATATAACAACGTTTTTGCAAAGGGGTCGGTTTGACAAAGTTGAAAGAAGGCTGTTAGTGTAGTTTTTGGCGGTGATGCAATTCTTTCTTGGAAATTTCTTTTGGTGAAATATACACGCTCTCCATTTTCTAAGTGCACGGCAAGGTGAGTATCTGTTGGGTGCCTTTCGTGTAAAGGGAAGCCAAGGAGACGACACGCTGCCTCGTTACTGCTGACATAACGCCCTACTTGAAAGGTCTGTACTTCATTAACGGGATTTGCCTCACCTCCTGAGATTAAATATTGCTTGGTCGCTTCCTTTACTCATGTACTTACAGATATACTTGATTGCGCGGACAGAGCTACATGCTTCTAGATTAATGTGGGCATTAAACATTTTACATAGAATGGGCGAATACGGGACAATCCAGCTGTTATCTAAGGTTTCGAACGCTCCAGAGCGAGATTTGATTGTAACTTTCCTCCATCATCTTCGGGAACTCTGCGTCTGTATAAAGGGTTGCCATTGTCACTGTGCACTGTTTCTTTTAATAGCTGTTTAGGGAATTTCTTTGTACATTTTCCTTCTTTCATACATGACCATATTGAATTTCGTGCTCCACGTGGACCGTGAATCATATTTCGAACGATGGTATCATACAATTCTTTATCTTGCTCAGGATTCGGAATCTCGGCGCTTATTATGTCGTCTATTTGGCTGGGCCGCAACTTCTCTTTAAGCCATATTAGAATGTGGGCTTGCGGTAATCCTCTTTTTTGCCATTCAATTGAATACATGAAGCACTGCACCTCTCCGAAAACTTTCCCTTTGCTAATTACATACATTAATTTTTGCACTTTTAATCTAAACACTCTAGCAACTAAATCGTGTCTGTCAGTACTTTTTTGGCCCGGCATTAGCTCCTCGGTTATTTCTTTCCATGTGGGATTGCAAGTAAAAGTAACAAAAAAGATCAGGTCTTCCGTGTAGTCATGTTGTGCTACTCATGTAGCTAGCGGGGACTGTTAACGAATGATAAGGGCAGAATTACCATTTTACGTAAATCTCTGGGGTTTACATTGGCGTCGCTAGAAACTGCATCTTGTAAATGTATATAATTCTCAACGCGCAGCTTTTTTTGATTTAAAGATATATAACGGAGACGTTCACTTTCTACCTTCACATACATGTCTACCAAAAATTGATAAAATAATTGTCTACACCGGGCTAAGAAGTTAAAATCATTTTCTCGCAACATCATATGATACGCATAAAAATCCATACATGATACTTTTTTGTTCGGAGTAGGCTCCTTTGTGACCGGGTTAATGAGTGGAATTTGAAAATGATAACCCTCTTGTCCTTTGCAATAAATCAATGGGTATTACAGAGCGTCATAAAACTTGTGTGTATCGGCTACCCGTTGCAAAGTATCATCACATGCTCGCAAGACAATGTCTCGTGAAGAAAATTGATCACCACTAATTACGGCTGCTATTTCGTTTATCAAAGGTGCATTGTAGCGCCTTTCATGCTCTCCTCGATCTGCGTGAATGACGACTTTATAATCCTTTTCAGGTAGGTTTTCTAAAGCAGTTTTAAATGTTTTGACTAAAATGTTACGTTCATGCAAGAATCTTTGAATTTTGAACACTGTGTCTCTCTCAACTCCCTGGATAAATTGGCAGCGACGGTCTACCTCAATTTCTTCGTCACCTATAAAATATACATGTAAAAACGTATGCTGTTCATTTTCAGCTAGAAAAAGTGAACCTATTCTATGATAAATTTGCCCTTACACCGTAAATGTAGGCGAAAATCCCGGCATTATTATTTCCCGGTCAACTCCGAAGGACGTCATTTGAAAACATGAGTTATATTTCCGGATCGTGTTTAAAAAGCGCCGTGACTCATTAGCATCATATAAAAAGAGAGTTTTCAAAGGTTCTTCTGGTTCCCCAAGTAACGGAAGAGACACCTTGCCATTGTAACAGCACATGCCTGCGGCCTAATCTATCCGTTTTAAAGCGCTGCAAAATCGACACGCCTTGTCCATCAGTCCGATAACAACTAACCTGTGATTTTTATAATCAATCAACGGATAATAATAGAATGCTGCGTCAATAAAAACCGACCAATTGTTTCTTTGAAAATTTTGTCGACGTTCAGCTTTTTTTTTTACATGGGGAAATGCCTACGCATACCCGCCTCGCGGGGGCAAGGACGGGTTATGTCGGACTCGCACCGACTAAAACCCCATGGTGTTCCCCCTTTGTCGCATATTGGGACACGGATACGGGAACGCTTTCGCACACATCCGCGGCCCTACTAGCGCCTGCCGCCCCATGGCAGCACCTCCTCGGGAGAGGAAAATTCCTCCCCGTTCTCCTTCCCAGGTAAGGCGCACCAGAACACATGGCGCGCCTTCCTCCACGGCCTCCATTACACGTCTGTGCAACAGACGCCCCCGCGTCCGATGCACAAAGGCCATGGGGCCAGGAAAAACGAGCACTTAGAAGTACTAGCCTTCCCGACCCCAGCGGCGGATCTGGTCTATGGCTCCGCCGCCAACCAAGATTCGGCTGCGGAGGGTAGGGAGAGCGGCGCCTCGCAATACCGACAATCCTCTCCCCCCGCAGCCCCACCACCACCGCATCAACGGTGCGGCCCCGTTTGAGTCGCGAAGGATAGGGCGAGTGGCGCATCGCCATACCAACACTCCTCTTCCTCCGCGACTCCACCTCGGCTGCAGCGGTAGAGGGTGCGCGAGTCCCCACTCGCTGCAGTCCACCAGCACACATCCAAAGTGGGCTCCCCAAGCCCACTCGGAGTGGCCACCTCACGCCGGCCCTTCAACTCGGGCCAGCCACGTGGGTTCCTCTTTGTTCACCGTGGGAGACCAAGCCACGGCTACTAAGCCCCCCCCCCGCCACGACAAGGCGGGAACCCGTTCGGGGGGGGGGGGTCGACGTTCAGCTTGGAGCTGTGCATTTGCATCTCTTTGCGCCTGTGTCTATTCTGGTGTTTCAGATGCCCTTATAGTATTGACGTCCAGCTTGCTCAATGAGTCTGTGTTGAGTTTCATCAGGCGTTTCCGCGGCTCTTAAGGCGGCTTGACATGCCGCTTGTTCGAATAGCTTTTGCTGACTTTGAGCAGGTGTTTCAGTAGCTCTTAAAGTAGATTGACGCTGTCAAACAGAAAAAAGTTGACGTTCTGCCTGTTCAAGACGCCTTTGCTGACTTTGAGCAGGTGTTTCAGTAGCTCTTAAAGTAGTTTGACGCTCTGCCTGTTCAAAACGCCTTCGCTGACTTTGAGAAGGTGTTTCAGAAGCTCTTAAAGTAGCTTAGCTTGACGCTCTGCCTATTTAAGACGCCTTTCTTGACGTTGAGAAGGTGTCTCAGATGCTCTAAAAGCTGCCTGACGCTCTGCTTGTTCTTGTCTTCTCAGTTCAGCATCTTCTAAAGATTCTAGCGATCGAGCTAATCTTTTCGCTTGTCTTTGAGAAGATACTCTTGAAAGGCTGGACTTACGTTTGCGAGGCATTATGAAGTAACAAAAAACCTATTTATAAAAAAACGTTAAAATACCTAAAAGGAATTAAATTTCCCTTTAAATATTTTTTTTAAAAGCAAATCCAAAATATCTAAAAGGAATAAATATTCCTTTTAAATATTTTTTTAAAATCAAAACAACAAAACCAATTCAAGACACAACACGAATCCGAAAACGATAGCCAAAAAATCGAATCAACTTAAACCAAATCGCAGAAAACCGAAATCGAAAGCAGTAGTCAATATAAATATAACCAACGAAAAAAGAAATATGTGTATAGGTACCGTATACACTATCTATACTATTAATATTCCTTTGAAATATTGTTAAACAACCTAAAACAACGAAAAACAATTCACGATTCTAAATAAACAAAATCCAAAATCAAAGCCAGAGTCTAAATATGTATAAAGGAATACCAACCAAATCAACAAAACCGATACAAGAAAATACACAAATCCGAAAATGAAAGCCAATATTTTCGGAAATATCCATTCAATCTTAACAAAATCACAAAGCAAATAACAAACAACCGAAATCGAAAGCAGGTAGTCGAATAAGCTATGAAATAGAAACAATTTAAGCGTATAGGTACCATATGCACTATAAGTTGACGCGCGGCTCAACGGCGGGAGTTAAATACATGTCAGGAAACATTTTGTTACCGCGTTTTAAAAACCTAGTAACGACATTTAGCCGAATCAATTTAAACTATGTATACGTTAGTTAATAAGAACTCTCAAAAAATATTTTTCTTATGATTTTGCACAATTTTTCTTATTGTAATACCGATTCATTCATAACCACATATAAGAACTGTATTCATTTCCGTTCAATAAATATTACTAAGGCTTATTAATAAGGCTTACTAAGAACTGTTTCTACCACAGTTAAGTAATAGTTAAGGGTAAAAGCGTGACAGGTGGTGATAGTATTTCTGATCCATACTTATAATCACGCCTGTAATCCTTGCGGGGTAGGCAGAACATCAACGGATTACTTAATATCGTCTGCGAGGTTATCGCCTATTCTGTGAATTACAATGCACCAAACGTTTGAAAAAAATCAGCTGGTAAATTTTATGTTTTTTATCGCTCTCTTACCGGTCCTCCGTGGAAAAATAAAGATCCATACATTTTTTATCTTAATTTTGGTAAAAAGACATAATAATCCAGATATTCTGACCTTCTGTGTTCGTCCATCGTACCGTCGTCCATCTTGTAGAATCACGGTGGCGCCACCTAGCTGAATTTGATTTTGCAACATATTCGATTTTCCCACGGGAATGATATATTTTTCCGCTGAAAAAAATAGATTATGTCACTCTACAGCCACCGAAATATCCCCATACCAAAATTCATGCCATGCCGACGCTCTGTTGCGACGTGAAAGAAGGACAAACAAACAAACAAACACACTTTCGCATTTATAATATTGTATTAGCATGGATGCTGCACACGATTAACCGCTTATTGACGAACGAGCCTCTGGGGACCGACTCGTAGATGTATTGATTACACGTATATAACTGAGATACCGACAGCAGGAAATCGAATTTGACGGGTTTTGGAAAACATTTAAAAAAGTTAAAACGTTAAAAAGAAAAAGCTTACAATTTTAAGCGAGCTGTTACACCACTTCACTAAGTTAGTAAATATGTTTTTTTTTACCTAGCGTATTAAACGTGTCCTATCACAAATAAAAAATATAAAACAGTAAAAGTCAGAGTCCAATTTCGCACAAACTGTCACACCACCTTATCACAACTATTATAAATAAAAACTTATTTCCACTAAACTGACAACATGAAATTTTAAGCACTCGCTAAAATAGGAGTGTTAAGAATGAAAAATGCGCATACATTAAATGAAAGAAACTTCTTTTACATTTCGCGGAAAACTAAGTACTTAAGCGAATTAAAAATCCTTCACGACTGGCTCGAAGGAAACTTTATTTATTACATTAATGCAGACGTTAGACTCGGCAATTTCATTTTCTTCTATTTGAATCAACTTCCTGACAATTTTCTACGTGTTTAAAGTTACTGCTTTTTGCAGCGTTATTATTATAATTTATAATTTTGTTAGCTTTTATTAAAGTTACATGATTTTTATGGACACTTTTACATATTAAAATAGATACATTAATGATTTTATGGATACAAATCACATAAATAACATTGGATATTATCTAAGACGCAGATTTTAAGTTCAATTTTGCTTAAAACATTTTAAAACACCAATAAATGATATGTTATATCGCTGTTAAATCTACAAACATCAATCTAATTATTTGTATATGGAATCTACACGTAAAAAGACATTAATTTATTTATCAACATCTATACACACATACGTACACAGAAAAGTTGATTCATCCGATTGCAATTTCAAGTGCTAATTTGCTTTCGCGCAACGGCGGTTAAGAAAAATATCTTGAAGAAACTTTTTTTATAGAATAAGGGTTACAGACTAACACACAGTCCACCTGATGGTAAGTGGATGCTGTGGCCGATAGACATCTATCTTCGATTAGGAATCAAAGTGCATATGTGTTGTCGCTCTTGAGGATTAATATGGAATACCTCATTACCAGCAAAAAAGGTCCTGGATGTTTAAGAAATAAAATATTTCAAAGAAGTCCGCTAACATGCACTGGACAGTGTGACGGACTTGTTGCTAAAAAACCCTTTGAGAAATAAAAAGTTAAAGCACAAATAATTTTTTCGACGCAAGAAATTAAAGTCTCGTTTATCAAACTTCAATATATTTTATAATCTGCTACCGATCTAATTCAAAGTGAGGTTCTTCTGTTTGAAGAAGAAATGTCGAAGGGATCTCCGCAGGCATTCACTTGTTTGTCATTTTTTTAAGCTAATAATTTGATAATTTTATTCAAATTTGAGAAGGAGTAGACCCTAAGCCTGCTTTTTGTAAAATTACAGAACAAAACACAAAAAATAATAAAAAAATGAAAGTTGATGAATGTGTTGAAAACCCGAACTGAGACTAGTTCCCACAAACTGTTACCAAAATGTCTAAACTGGATGTTAATACCAAATTGAAAATTGACTTATTGATGTTATTTTGTGGAAATACTGTTTTGCAATGTAGAAAATTTTAAACGATTTTGGAATGGCTCCAAATGATCGAAACTGACTCTAGACTAAACGCCAAATATTTTCTATTATCGCGGTTCAGACAAATTTTTACCAAGCTCCTGCATTTAAGTATCCTTATAAAAGAATACGAGCTTACTGTAATGTTAGGTTATGAAATACCTAGTAAAATAGCAAATTATAAAAAAACCTGAAAATTTTCAAGGAATATTCTTTGTTGTGATGAAAAAATAATAACTATCTCTTTGTTAAGTAAGTATTATTTATACTTACTTAACAAAGAGATAGTTATTATTTTTTTATTTGTTAAAGATTATTACATAACAGAGTGTAGTGACGGTGTCAGAATATCCACCATATCCACCATATATACCGCATATCGTCCCGTGGGGGTCGCAGGAGGCGACAGAGGGAAACAAATCAGAAGATAAGCATAAGCGACGTAGTAATAACAACCAAAAACAAAAAAAGCCTGGGGTCGCCAACTTACCGGCCAATCGTACCATGGTAAATATGGAGCAGTCTATGGGACAGCTACAGACGCACCACATATACACATACATTGCAGCACTGATAATTACAAACACATAAGCCACGCGAAGAGCCACATGAGCCGGCAAGCGATCGTTATAATACTTTCTACTTCTTTGGCTGATGGAAAAGAAGAGATAGCTTTGTTAGGCTTTTGTCATCAGTCCAAAAGTCCACTGTTGATCAAAGGATTCTGAGGATTTACGATCGCAGTGTCAGACGTCTTTCACCTACGCGAGTTGAATCTTGACAGCCATGATAAATATGATGAATTCTCTTATATAGGCATCACATTTGTAATGTATTACTTAGTAGGGACCGGGTAGTGGTGGTGTAAGAATATCTAAAGTCAATCAATTACGTTAAATTGATCAGTGACAACTGTCACAGTGTTGTTATCGTCTTATGTTTGCCGCACGTCACCGCCGCTTAAATTGATTTTGTTTAAGCAGGGCTTTATTTGCGTTGAATACTAAACTTACTTACTTACTTACTTATCTTCACGCACAATCACTAACGAGGTAGCCAGAGAGAACAATCAAATCAGAGAGAACAAACAAAACAAATCGCCAATTGTCACGATCCTTACGTACCTCTTTCGCCTCTTTCAGGTTCATTAACTTCTTCATACTAATACGTCTAGGTATCCGAGTACTCTTGACCTTCCCGTCTTCGAGTAATTTGCTCACATGGTCTTCGTAAGTTAGTCTCGGTCTACCTCGACACCTTTTAATATTTACTTTCGCGCTATATATTTTCTTCACCATTCGGTCTTCACTCATTCGCTCAACGTGCCCAAACCATCGGAGTACGCCCCTATCAATTTTTGTGATAAGGTCATCTTTCAATCATACCATATTGCCAATCTCTTCGTTTCGCTTTCGGTCCGCTATGGTAACGCCGCACATTTTACGAAGAGATCGCATCTCCACTGCATTCAACTTGCTTTTATGCTTCTTCTGGCATACCCAGGTTTCGCTGCCATATAACAAAGTCGGCACCAACACTGCGTTATGTATTGCAAGGCGTGCACTCTTCACTACGCCTTGCCTTTTGACTAACGCATTCAGGGCACCATTTGTTCATTGACCTTTGTTCCCGGCAGCGACACGCCTGTCCACATCTAAATCACATCTTCCATCCCGGTTGAAAGCACTCCCCAAGTATACAATTTCATTTACCTGTTCTAGACATTCCTGATTTACCCCCTGATTTACCCATATTTCACATTTAGTTCTCTCTTCGTCCTTTTCAAATACCAGAACCTTAGTTTTATTAGCATTCAAACGGAGACCTTTAATTTCACATTCCTCTTTCATACACGTGACTAATGCCTGCAGTTCTGCTTCTGATGGTGCAATAAGCACTGCATCATCAGCATACAGCAGACAATTAACTTTAATGTCACCCAATTTCACACACAAACAGCTATTTTTCAGCTTCTGTAAACAGCTGTCGATATACTGTATGAACAGCCAGGAAGACATGACACATCCCTGTTTTACGCCCGCTTGGACGCTAAACATGGGTGACAGGTCATGCCCTACCCGCACACAGGCTTTACAGCCATAGTAAAGTGACTGCACAGCCCTTAACAATCGACCATCCACAACATATTCCGGCAACAGTTCCCACATTTTATTCCTTATAACCTTATCAAATGCTTTCTCCAGATCCACAAAAGCACAGAAAATCCTCTGGTCAACACTCAGAAGCTTTTCCTTGATCATGCGGAAAGAAAACATTTGATCCGTGCATCCTCTTCCAGGTCTAAATCCGCATTGTGCCTCCCATAAAAATCTTTCCGATTTCTCTTGCATCCTACGCGTCAAAACCTTCGAGTAAACTTTACTTGCTAAACTGGTCAAGCTGATCGCCCGATAGCACCCGCAGTCAAATTGTGAACCTTTACCTTTATATAAAGGCACAATGACCGCGGATCGCCAATCATCCGGGACACCTCCCAGCCGCCAGCACAAATTGCACAGCAGATGAAAGCTGTCCCAGACGCGAGGCCCACCGTACTTGACCATTTCAGCAGTAACTCTGTCTAGTCCCGCAGCCTTACCACATTTCAAACTTTGAATCGCACGTTCAATCTCTTTCATGCTGATGACCTCAGTGTCATCGAGGTCCGTGTCTGGCATGCCAGTCACGGCGTCACCCCCTGATCCTTCACTAAGATCACGACACGCATACATTTCTCTATAAAATTCACTCCATCGCTGCGTGATGCCCGATTTTTCTGAGAGGACGTCATTGGTTTTCGAAAGCACTTTGTTCATTCTTAAGGCTGTCGCACTACTCCGGGACCTTCCAACCTCTTTCCAGAAGAGTTTGGAGTGTTTTCCCTAAATTTGTGCGACAACCTCTCGTCCGCTTCTATTCTACACCTTTCACGTACTTCCTCAATCAGTGTTTTCGCATGAACTTTCTGCAGCTTATATCTTTCTTTCATCTTCTCTCTCATATGCTCATCGTTACTAGAGGCCAAGTAGTCTAACCATGCTTTTTTCTTCTTCTTTACAGCTTCTCTCACTTCATCATTCCACCATGCATCTCTTCTTTTACTACTACCTCTTTTTGTCGTTCCACATACTTCTTCCGCTGCACTTACCATTCCATCTTCCATCCGTTCTTTCCACACATTCTTTTCTGCCATCGATGGTGTCAAGCTTTTCGGCTACCCTCGTGTGATATTTGTCCTTAGTATCCGCTTCCTGGAGCTTCCAACTTCGGATGCGACAGACCGACTGTGGTTCTGTTACTGCCGTCCGGTAGCGCCAACCCGCGAACAAACCCCTAAATCTAGTAATTACTAGATAGTGATCCGTTCCCAGGTCAGCACCCCTGAACACTCGTGTATCCATCACCTGTTTTCGCAGTCGGTCATCTACCAGGAACAAATCAATCATACTTCTCTCATTCTTTCTTTCTCTAGTGTACATATGGATTTTCCTGTGATTAAACATAGTGTTTGTCACAAGAAAACCATTTTCCTTGCATACAGCTCGTATAAGCTTGCCAGCATCATTAACCTTTTTATCGCCAAACTTTCCAAGCACCGACTCGTATACTGGTCGAGCGATACCTACCCATCCATTCAAATCACCACATACAACAGTTCTTTCGTTTCCCTTAACCAAATCTAGAACTTCTCTTACATTCTCCCAAAACTCCTCCAGCTCAGCCCTGGACGACGAAGCTACCGGCGCATAAACAGCCAAAAGGAATAACTTCTTCAGTCCCAGTTTAAAGCGAACCCAGAGAAGTCTTGAGTTCACAACCTTATATTCAGTCATAAGATCGACCAACCGGGACGACAGCAGCACCCCCACTCCCTGGCAGGTGTTCTCGCTTTCCGGGACTCCGGACCATATAGCTAACGTCCCGCCAGGGAGCTCTTCAGTACCACTGCCTTTTCGTTTGGTCTCCGACATACACACGACATCTAATTCTCTTTCTTTCATTATTTCGATCAACTCATTCGTCTTATCTCTCATGCCCCCTCTAACATTTCACGTGCCAACTCTGCACTCCGTCCTCCACCTTCCGCAGTGTCGGGCTGTGCGTGACGGGTGGCGGTCCCCATCGCCGCTTTGCGCGCTGCATTCCACACCAACGGGGAGGAGCTGGTGTGCGTCGCCTTGGGGGGACGCCCTAACCCTCGTTTGCATGGGTGCGCAGCTGTGTAGAATTGCAGCCCTGAAAAGGGCTGGCAGGGGTCGCGACGAGCACGCTTCTACAATGACCCCCTACTAAACTAAACTTATTAATGAAATTAAAACGTAATTATCGGCTCAGCATACAAGTTGATATTTCGATTGTTAAATGGATTGAAACCGTCATTATGTTTCGTCAGCGGATATTTCTTATATTTGTTAATACTTAATACTAAATTATCTTTTGTTTGTGCATCATATACGAATAAAATATCTGGATAAGATACAAATTGAAATTATATCTGTGACTACTGACTTCAGATCTTTTCCGTCAGCTCGCAATAGACCACTATTGAATACAGGTCTCTCCTACCCTAGAAAGAATTTGCCATAATCAGTGTAATATGTAATGGCTACAACGACATGTACCGGAGTTCATTAATTCCGCGATACAATAATAGGATCAATGAATGAATGAATATATTTTACTGCACAAAACAAAATAAAATAATACAGAAAACATTAAAAGTTAGAAGGTACAATTTGACAGCTTTATCATATAGCAAAAGTACAAAAAAATTTATCTACAGATACAAAGAGATGGAGAAATATTAATTTACATTAATCCAATACATGCTATAAAGTTAAATAAATGTACATAAATTTCTAATGCATATTATAAATTAATAATTTTTATATATACAAGACGACCTTTTTTACCGTCTTGAAAAAATTAGGTGTAACATGTGAACGGAGAAACACTTATATTTTACAAAAATTCTGAATATAAATAAACAAATTAATCAAAATCTATCGAAATTCAAATCATGTCCACCCTATTTTACGAACGGCAATAATACAATAAATTTAGTAGGCATCCTTGACCTTGTCACTTCGCTAATAAAAAAAAAATCAGTGCCATTGGCTTTTACTCCGTTCACACGTTACACCCTATTTTTTTCCAGACGGTTAAACAGGTCATCAAGTATATGTATATCTCTACACTAAATTTGGAAAATTATCAAACACATAAATGGTGGATTATCTTAGGTCTCCCCGGAGGAGATCGAACTCGCTTTGTTACGTGATAGAGTTCCGCTACAACTGAATTATATTTGCAACACGAATGGGTTTAAGCTGTGGAGGACCTCGCACTCCAACCACACCAGCGTGAAATTACACAAAGCTGCTGTGTTTTGTATGGTAAGTGTAGAAAAACCCTTTTAACTGGTAACGAGGCATTCCATCCTCGGGGTGATAACGCTTTTTGAATTAGGTTATTAGGTGATCATAGATGTAGGTGTCTACGAGCCAATTTATTAACTTAAAACTGACACTTTCGGACTGATTATGTTACTCCTCATGAACCTCCACATTATGTTAAGGACACGCTGCAGCTATATTATGAATGTAGCATGAATGAGACGGCTTGACCGGGGAAGGACCAAAATCTCACATAATACCAGCGTGAATTAGCAGCACAGTGCCGTACTTGACGGTGAGTGTGGAGAAACAGAGTACTCTTTGGCTGGTGACGCATGGCACGGCAACAAAGCAGCTGCATTTTGATTCTTAATCGAGGAAAGATGTCGATATCTAAGGACAACGGCATTTACTTACCATCAGATTCATCATAATAATTATGTTTATATCACTATATGGAACATAAGATCGTTATGTATACTGGCAACTTATTGCTTTCTAATAGTTATCTTTATTTTATGTATATGAGACATAAGATTGAAACGAGTATATCAGCAACTTATTACCCTCGAGCAATTCTTCTAAGCACTGCACAGCAGCAAAAACTTAGTCAGCTACGCGAACGCTACGCCTTCGTAGCTGACAAGTATTCGTAGCCTTAATTACAAATTATTTTGTTTTATTTCTGCATTATACTTTTAGTAATGCGTTATTATTTTATATTTTATTTATAACATTTAAATTTTTTTACTCGTCGTATTTGAATCGATTTACGCCAATAGCACTTAAATAGTTAATTGTGATTTTGAGTGCTGATTTAGCACGTGCTGGACCGTAAAGGATTTTTTTATGGAAACTTACATTGGAGTAACGTGACGTTGTCTTTACTGCTCTGGATGGGATACTGAGTACTACACATAGCATATATGTAGAGCATATATAGAGGGCGCGACACGTTACGCATTAGCTCCGCGGAAAAATATTCAAATAAATAGTATTTCTTCAAAATTCTTTATCATAGCATTAAAAAAATTATAAAGACAGACAAAATTATCAGTGAATATTGTTATCTCGGTATTTTATTCATAAAAAAGGAAATAAAAAACGAAATTCAGTATAGTGGTGTGTGAAATCCAAAAAAGTGCTGTTTATTTGTGAACTAACTATGAACAATAAAGTTAATAAAAACAACCGCAAAAAATTTACCGGTGTGAACTTTTCAAAGTGGGCAACCAATATTTAAATAGAATCGGTTTCTTGAAGTGAAATTAGTGTACATAAATTCAAATAATCAACAAAAATAATGAAGGTACTTTGCCAGCTAATAAACGGACTTTGAACCAAGAAGTACCCGAAGTCACCTTGCTATTTACTTAACAACTACTTGCTTACTTTCGCCACTGTAAGTGAATCGCTTACAGCGCCGTGGCCAGTAACGGACTGCACATTGTACATTCTTGTAGCTGCGAGTTCAAACCCAGGGGACGCCTGTTGAATTTGTCTTTTTCGTTTTTTCGTTTCGTTTGAGGAATTCTTTAAAATGGCGACCACATGCGCTGGTTGTTTACAAAAACTTCCAAAGAGAGAATATTTAACCTGCTCGCTTTGTAAATCAAGCTATGATTTAGATTGCGCAAATGTTCCTATTGTGCGATTTAATAATACGATGAGCGCTGAACGCAAACAAAATTGGAAATGCCAGGCTTGTCGTTGTAAAATGCCCAAAACTGGAAATACAAACACACCGGTTCGCATTCAAAATAGCCTTCAACCACAACAATCACCGACAACTGAGGTTAATGTGATGATGAGAAGGAAGCAAACAACAAGCTCGTATGATACAACCATGGTCTATGATGATGATGAAAGTATTTTGGGGAATACGTGTACAGAGAACAACTTGAAAAATTACAACTGTCAAATTGACTCACTACTGCTTACCCAAATAGAAGAACTTTTAGAAAAAAAACTGGAAAACAATAAGAATACACTATTATCAGAATTAAAAACTATGTTATTACAAGAAATTTCAACTACAGTAACAAATGAAATATCACTACATATAAATACTATATCTACAGAACAACATACTATGAAAACAGAAATAAACGTACTAAACACACAAATAAAAGATCTCCAGAATGAAACAAATAAATTGCAGTTAGAAATTAACGAATTACAGCGAACAATGTCACTACAAACAAAACAGCAAGCAGAGTGGTTGTGCAATTTCGAAAATAATAGGAAGTTTGTCCTATACGGATTGGATGAAAACTACTGGGAGACTGAACACGAACTGCATAACCGTGTGACTTACATATTTCAGAATTTATTAAATATTAATTTGGAAGAGTATATAGAAAGTATAAATAGACTTGGAAAGAAATTAAATAGAAGACCACTTGTTATCGAACTAATAAGCAAAAAAATGGTTAATTATATCCTTGATAACAAATTATATTTTAGAAATACAGGACTTGCCATCACTGAACACCTGGACGAAACTTCACGCCAGATACGGAAAAAGTTAAGAAATTTAATGAATGAAGCCAGAAAACAAGGCCATCATGCTATACTGAGGAATAATAAACTTTTAATTAACGGCAAGGAATATAAACACACTAATAATGATCAGTCACATGTCGATGTCGAAGTGAATGATGAATCGAAATCAGGAAACACTGAAAGTGAGAAAATGAATGGAAGAGAATATAATAGACGTTCGAAAAACATAAATAAAAAAAATTATAACTTTCGTGAGCAGGACAGCACCTACTTTTAACATTATTTTTCAAAACATGCAAAGCTTATATAATAAGAGAGATTTATTAGAATCGTTCCTGGATGACCACAAAAATGAATACCAAGCAATTTGTATCTCCGAAACCTGGCTTACGAAAAATAAGGCCTCACAAGTGCAACTTAGCGATTACCACTTGGCTGCAGCGTTCCACAGAGAAAAATATATCGGTGGCGGTGTGTGCATATTACTAAAAAACAACATCGAATACGTTGAACGAACGGATATCATGTACATGTCTATTGAATATATTATTGAAGTTTGTGCTGTTGAACTTTCGGCATTGGATATATTGTTAATTACATTATATTGGAACAGTAGAGAGACAGACATATTTTACAGTCGATTAAATCAAATTCTTCAATATATCATAAAAAAATATAAAGATAAAAAAATTATTATTGGTGGCGATTTTAATGTGAATACATTAGTAAAATCAAAACAATCATCAGAACTCCTAAATACCATGCTAGAGTCAAATTTTAAGCAACTTATAAAAGAACCCACACGCCTGGAAAAATGTATAGATTTGATATTTACAAATTTCAGTCAAAAAAACGTAAGTGCTACGGTATTAGAGTTAGGCTTTTCAGACCACAAATGTGCAATGCTACAATTAAAAAATGTTCCATCAGAACAAAATAACAATCCTTATTTTTATATATGTAAAAGAATATACAATGAAAATAATATAAATAAATTCAAACAATATTTACAAAATACAAACTGGCAAAAGTTCATTTCTAATAATAAAACTGTTGACGGAAATTACAATTCACTAAATAAAATTTTACACGATGCACTAGAATATTGTATTCCATATAAACGGTTAAAAATTTATAATAAACAACGATATAAATCATGGCTAACATACGGTATTAAAAAATCTTGTAAACATAAAAGATTACTTAAAATTCATGTTATGTATTCGAAAAATAAAATTTTACAAAATTATTACAAACAATATGAAAAATATTTAAAAAAAGATTATAATAAAATCAAAACAATTACAATCAATTAAAAGAATGAATAAAGCAACTAATAAAATTAAATGTATGTGGCAAATAATAAATGAAAAAACAAAGCATGTCAAGGTAAAAAAATATAATGAAAATATTAAATTGCATATCAACAATGAACCAATATCTGACCCGCATGAGATTTCTAATGTTTTTAACGAACTATTCGCGTCAGTCGGGAGCGGCACGGCAGGTAGTGCGTTCGCGCCACGCGGCCGCCCGGTTATGCGCCCCTCCCTGCACTCGATGTTCTTAACCCCAGTGGATGAACGAGAGGTAATGTCATTGGTGCGACAACTAAAATTAAAACCTAGCTTCGGTGTAGACGACCTGCCGTCCACTCTTATTAAAAAATGTGCCGAAGAAATAGTTCCGTCGTTAACTTTAATTATAAATCAATCCTTTTCTGAAGGAGTATTCCCTGACCTACTAAAAATTGCTATTATAAAGCCAATACATAAAAAGGACAAAAAAACGGACCCCAATAACTACCGACCCATTGCACTCTTACCCGTAATTTCAAAAATTTTTGAAAGAGCTATGTTCAAACGATTATACTCATTTTGTGAAACGTACAATATTTTCGACGACGCCCAAAATGGTTTTAGAAAATACCGCTCGACAACCCTAGCCGCATTTAAATATTTTAATGAAGTCTTGAACATATTAAACGATCAGAAATACGCAATAGGAATTTTATTTGACATGACAAAAGCATATGAAAAAATTAAATATGACATTCTCTTAAATAAACTTTATGACATTGGTATCCGTGGTGTAGCTCATAAGTGGTTTGCTTCCTTTCTCAGCAATCGTTCACAGTACGTCGAAATAGAAAATGTAGATCAAGACTCAAAAACCATAACATGTGTCAGGTCGAGGACCCAGCCGGTGCGGGACTCTATCCCTCAGGGTTCCGTACTCGGATGTGTCCTCTTCCTTATTTACATAAATGACCTCCCCAAGATTATTGATGAGTTTTGTGTGATGTTTGCCGACGATTTTTCCGTTGTGTTCCCTTATATCAATGGTACCAAACTTAATGAAAGAATCGACATAATTATAAATAAAGTAAAACAATGGCTAAGCGATCATAATTTAGAAGTTAATTTCAAAAAAAACTAAACTAATACAATTCAGACCACGACAAAAACATGAACTAGAGATAAATTATACATACAATCAAACAAAATTAGAATGTGTTCAAAATTTTTCTTTGCTAGGTATAAATATAGATTCGAATGTTAATTTTAAATCACATATTCAAAAAAATAAGTTAAAATTATCACAATTTATATATGCTTTAAGAGAATTAAAAAAAATCTACAAATTTAAAAACGGCAGTGACAGCCTACCACGCCTACGCTCAAGCGTGGCTAAACTACGGCGTCATACTATGGGGCAGCAGTGCAGACTCACACGAACTTTTTATTTTACAAAAAAAATGTATACGCGTACTTGCAAATATCAAGCAAAGAGAAAGTTGCAAACCTCACTTTCAAAGTCTCAAAATTTTAACATTACCGTGCCTATATATATTAGAAATATGTAAATTTGTAAAAAGACACCCAAGTTTTTACACCAAAATCATAGACGCGCCCCGACACAACGTAACTCGCTATAAGAATAACATTTTGCAACCAAAATCTAAATTAAAATTACACAGTACAGGTCCTTACTCGATGTCAATAAAAATTTATAATAAATTGCCGGAACACATAAAAGCCGAAACAAATATTAATAAATTCATAAGATCTTTAAAAGAGATACTTATTAAAAAAAGTTATTATTCAATTAATGAATACATTGAGGAAAAGAATTTTTAAGTGTCTGCCCCTCTCCTGTTCATTGCTACGCCTTTCGAGGTGCACGTGATTGTTAGAACTTGCATGTTTTGTTTAGTCTCTAAGTCACATGTAACGCAATTTGTGAATAAATAAATAAATAAATAAATATACGTCGTGTACGACTGTCTATAAAGTATTTATATGTAAAACGCCTCGAAGATATACGCATGCTAGCGATTCGCTCCGACTTTGCATGGATAGGATCCATTAATGTGCTTTTGTTTATATTTACGATAAACAAAAATAAATAAAGTTTTTTTTACAAAATATTGTCTAAATACTCTCTATGTTTTCTTAAAATTTCATCACAAGAATTTCAGCCAATATAAATATCAGTACCAGTCCCGCCCGTGACCATGAGTGCTGTAAAGCGTTCGAAACGTATATAGTATTTAAAAAGTTAAATATACGCGATAAATTCCGTAAAAACTAGTATTATTTCAACGTGTAGTGTTCGCGTAAATATAAGAAATCATAATATCAATATCAGTCAAAATAACTGCCTGACCTTTTTATAGGATAGGGTGACAAACGCGCACACAGTCCACCTGATGGTAAGTGGTTGAGGTGGCCCATAAACATTTACATCTATCTTCGATTACGAATTAAAATGCAGATGCGTTATAACCCATGAGGACTAAGATGAAATGCTTCGTTTACAGTAAAATGGGTCTCCGGTTTTCTACACACACTATACGAAACACAGCAGTATTAAGGTACTATTTAACGCTAGTATCCTGTGAGAGCGTGGTCCTTCCCCGGTCGACCCGACCCATTCGTGCTACAACATAGTTGCAGTGTGGCTCTACCACGTCTAAATTACGCTCTTGCTTAAAAGAAACCAGTTATTTCAATATAACAGATGTCTGTCTTCAATTTTATTTATATGTATATAAATAAAGTTTTAAACGATCTTACAATTCAGCTGATGGAACGTGGCTGCTGCAATCCTGGACACCTGCAGCCACCTTTAAATAAAGAACCCTACAGATGCGTTGTCACCTCTAGGGAATAATATAGAATTCCTCACAGCCTGCACTATCTATGCTGGCTCTCTATACTCTTCAGACCGGAACACAGCTGTGCAAACACTGCTATGCGGTGGCAGTTTGTTGCCGACAAACTGGCTTACACTTTGGCAAAATTAAAAGACTGAAGAATGTCCACCCTTTTTAAGAATAAATAAATAAAAAATAAAAATGTAAAGAAATCAGTAAGAGAGTGTCACCTACACAGATGAACTCAAAGGCATGAAAGGTGGCAATACATTTTTCATATAATTATTATCTTAAATTTTTCATATACCTATTATCTTATTCATTAGTGATCTTAAAATGAAAATATTGTTGCGTGAATAAGTCAACTAGCGCCATCTAGTGTCAGGAACGAGAGCGAGGGGAGCTTTGCAGAAAATGACATCACAAATCAACCGACAGCGCCATCCGAAAAACTAAGTTTCTAGAAATTCTACACTCGCACACTCGTCCCTTTGCGCGCATTTACTTGAATATACCGGATGCTTCTTTGCTAATTTAAATAAATAGGCGCTGCAAGATGCGATCGAGGCAGTATTGAAGTGGCGAAACAAGCGAAGCTTCGGAGCGGAATAAAGTGAATTAGTGTGTTTAATTATTAGTGTTTTAAGTTTTAATTTGTGTAGAGTAAATTAAAGTGTTAATTTAGGTAATTTTATCGGCAATTTTTATTGTCACGAACCTCAATCTCGTAACAAATGGTGTCAGAAGTGGGATAAAATCATGCTGATTTTACCTAAGGAGGAAACGGAGGGTGTCCGTACCCGAAGTCAACGCCAGCAGGAGACGGACCAGAGGAGATTTGGTGGTGCAACGCCGCAGATGTCTGAGGGCCAGCCGCCGGCCACGGAAGCCGGCCCGTCATCAGCTTCTACGTCTGTGGCACCTGAATTAGGTGCTCTGATGATGATGCTGCAGCAGCTGCAGCGCGGACAGGAGGAACAGGCACGCCGATTGGAAGAGCAGCTGCGGGGCGGACAAGAGGAACAGGCCCGTCGGTTGGAAGAGCAGATGCTCCTCATGAAGGACCTTCACGCTACCTTTGGGAAGGAGATAAAGGAGGTGAAGGATAGGGTTGCTCAGCATGACAACCGCCTGTCGGAAGCTGAAACCCAAATCGCGAAAGCTGAAAACCGAATCGAGAAAGCTGAAACCCGAATCGACCAAGTAAATAATCGGGTTGACAACGTAATGGCTGACATGAAGAAATCACTAGACGAACTCAAACTTGGGGATGGTACTACAGCACCCGTAGTAGCTACAACACCTTCGCTACGTGGATTCAAAGTGCCGCCGTTCGACGGTACCTCTTCCTGGTCAGCCTACAAAATCCAGTTCGAGGCCGTCATGGAGGCAAACGGCTGGAATAAAAGCCAGGCCATGACTGCACTCACCTTAGGCCTGCGCGACCAAGCCTTAACCGTGTTGGAAGCTCTCGGTAAGAAAGTGACCTACGAGCAGCTCCTTGAGGCATTGGAGGCGAGATATGGTGACGCTCACCTGGAACACGTCTTTCGTGCGCAGCTTAAAGATCGCGTGCAACGCAGCAACGAAAACCTGCAGCAGTGGGCCCTTGAGGTGGAGAAGATGGTTCGAAAAGCATACCAGTCTGTACCTGCGCTCATTGAAGGGAACCTGGTGCAGACATTCATCGACGGCATCCGTGACCTGGAAGTCAGAGCTGCTGTGAGGCTCGGGCACCACGAAACGCTTAAGGACGCCTTGACTCATGCACTGGAGGTAGAATCCGTGCGGCAGGATCATCGTTCCCATCGCGTCAGGGAGGTTGCAGTAGCTACAGTTCGTGACCGAAACAAAGGATACAGCCCTAGGTGCTATGGCTGTGGGGAAAAGGGCCATCTCCGATCCAGCTGCCCTAAGCGAACCCGAGAAAGGGAAGGTGAACGATCTCAGGAGGGTAGTGCGGCCAACAGCACCGCCCAGCAGCAGCAGTGAAACAAGTAAAAGCCAGAATTGCGGGGCGGGTGCTGGCTGATGTTAAAAGAGCCCCAAGGATCTCGATCTCACAAACTTGTGATGGAAAGAGTCTAATCATCAAGGGCGAGGTCAACGGAATGCCGTGTAAACTGACCATAGACACTGGAGCCTCTCGTACGGTTGTTAGTTCCCAACTTATAAGTCAGTTCCTTGGGGACTCCGCATACAACCGAGAACGCATTAATTTGGTAACAGCCACCGGTCAGCGAATACCCGTCCGTGGAGAGAAGGAGATGGAGTTGAAGCTAGGCAACGTGATCTACCTGCATAATGTCATCGTGGCTGATATAATGGACGACTGCATCCTAGGCCTAGACTTTATGAGGAATAATTGTTGTGAGATCGACGTTAAGCAAGGTGTTTTGAAATGTGGACAGGAGGAACTTTTTATGGAAGGTGCGTTACCAGGGAACGTGTACAGCATTAAGAAGATTGTTCTTCCGCCGAGATCGGAAACGATTGTTCCGGTTAGTCTTCCTCGAAACGCTGGGCAAGCTCACCGTTGTGTACTTGTGGAAAGGGTAAACAATGATCTTCCATGGAAAGTGGCTCGAACCTTGGTCAGGACCACTGACATCTCAGGAGTACGTGTGCTGATCCTTTGCGACCGGGAACAGATTATAGAAAAAGGCACACTGATTGGTACTTGTGAGGAAGTGGATTGGTTACGTCGGTGCCAATATATATCGAGTGGGACCCCCAGCAAGGATGCAGAAACGAGAGTGACCACACTTTTGGAAGACTGTCGCAGTGTCCTCTCCCCGAACGAATTGGTCAAGGCGAAGAAGTTCTCACTCAAGTACGCCGATGTATTCTCATCAAACGATGCTGACATAGGAAAGACTGGCTTAGTTCAACACAAAATAAACACAGGAGAAGAATTGCCTATCCGTCAGCGGCCAAGAAGATTGCCGGTAGCACGTGAAAAGGAAGTGGAAACCATGATTAAAGGAATGGTGAAGGATGGTGTTATTGAACCTTCCTCTAGTCCATGGTGTTCACCAGTGGTGCTGGTGAAGAAGAAGGATGGCAGCATGCGGTTTTGTGTTGACTACCGCCGTCTGAACGACGTTACGAAGAAGGACAGCTATCCCTTGCCAAGAATTGATGACACGCTGGACATGCTTACAGGAGTAAAGTGGTTTAGCACGCTGGATCTAAAAAGTGGCTACTGGCAAGTTGAAATTGACCCTAAGGACAAGGAGAAAACTGCGTTCTCGACGGGAAAGGGTCTGTGGCAATTTAAAGTAATGCCGTTTGGATTGTGCAATGCTCCAGCAACGTTTGAAAGGCTGATGGAACTTGTACTTACCGGGCTAATTGGCGATGCCTGTCTGGTCTACTTGGATGACATCATCATCGTAGGCCGTACGTTTGAGGAACACCTTCAAAACCTGGACCACGCGTGCTCATGAAGATTCAGAGTGCCAACCTCAAGTTGAGCCCGAAGAAATGTTCACTATTCCAACGGCAAGTTAACTTTTTGGGGTTTGTAGTATCGGAAGAAGGTATCCGCACAGATCCAGAGAAAATCGCCGCTGTCAAGGATTGGCCGGTTCTAAAAGACAAGACGCAGGTTAGAGCATTTTTGGGTTTGTGCTCCTATTACCGGCGATTTGTGAAGAACTTTGCAGATATAGCCAAACCTCTGCACAAGCTAACCGAGGAGAAGCGACATTTCTGCTGGGATGAAAGTTGCAATATCGCATTCCAGGAGCTCAAGGACCGTCTGTGCAAAACACCTATTTTGGGATACCCTGATGCAAGCAAAGAATTTATAGTTGACACAGACGCAAGTGATATAGGACTTGGCGGTGTGTTGTCTCAACGGAATGGTGACCAAGAGGTCGTGATAGCCTACTTCAGCAAGTCGTTGTCAAAACCGGAAAGGAACTATTGTGTCACAAGACGCGAATTGCTCGCTGTGGTAAAGTCGTTGCAGCATTTTAGCAAATATCTTCTGCGACGAAAGTTTCACTTACGAACTGACCATGCTGCACTAAAATGGCTATTGCAGTTTAAAAATCCAGAAGGACAAGTTGCGAGGTGGATTGAACTACTGCAGGAATACGACTTTGAGATCGAACATCGCAGCGCAAAATCTCACGGCAACGCAGATGCATTGTCAAGAAGACCTTGTCCTGAAGATTGCAACCATTGTACTAGGCAAGAGAGTAAGGAAGAGGTATCCGTGAGGATGCTCAGGACGGACCACCTCAGCAACGAATGGAAGGACAGCTTACAACATGCACAGCAGGAAGATCCGGACATCAAGCCGATTCTGGAATGGATAAAGGCCAGTGCTCCCAAGCCTAAGTGGAGCGACGTCTCAGCAATGAGTTCGACCACTAAAAGCTATTGGGCCCAGTGGGACAGCTTGCTGCTTCAGGATGGAGTTCTGTGCCGTAAATGGGAAAATGTTAGGGGAGACAGCTGTCATTTGCAAATGGTTGTCCCTAAAACTAAAGTACCGGATGTTCTACAGCTGTACCATAATGATTGTTCCGGAGGCCATCTGGGAGTTAAACGAACTCTACTGAAGATCCGAGAACGGTTTTATTGGGTCCACTGTCGAAACGATGTCGAGGACTGGTGTCGCAAATGTACAAGTTGTGCGGCTGTAAAGGGACCTCGGACTCGTAGTAGAGGTGCATTGAAGTTGTACAATGTTGGTGCACCATGGGAGAGAGTAGCCATTGACGTGGCGGGGCCGTTTCCGGAGAGTGAAAGCGGTAACAAGTATTTCATGGTTGTGATGGATTACTTCACTAAGTGGCCAGAAATCTTCGCCATTCCAAACCAAGAAGCTTCAACATTTGCAGATAAACTAGTTCATGAAGTCTTCTGTCGTTTTGGAGTACCTTTAGAGATCCACAGCGATCAAGGAAGGAATTTTGAGTCTCAAATATTCCAGGAAACTTGCCGAGTTATGGGTACTCATAAAACAAGAACGACTTCTTATCACCCGCAATCTGATGGAATGGTGGAACGATTTAATCAGACATTGGAGAGGTATCTAGCAAAAGTTGTAGACAATCGGCAACGAGATTGGGACAAGCACATACAACCGTTTTTGGTGTCATATCGAAGTTCTGTTCACGAAAGTACAGCAGTGACACCAGCTTTCGCAAACTTTGGAAGAGAATTACGGCTGCCTGCAGACCTGATCACCGGGATACCACCTGATGCCCCACGCAGTATAACCGATTATGCAAATGACTTGCGGAACAAAATGAATGACATTTATGAGCACGTCAGACAATCGAGCCAGCAAATGTCTGAGAAAATGAAAACCCGGTACGACCGCAAAATGAACAATAAAGGGTTCAACGAAGGTTCATTAGTGTGGTTGCACAATCCAGTCCGCAGCAAAGGGAAATCTCCTAAGCTTCAAGCTAAATGGGACGGCCCGTACCGGATTGTAACCAGGATCAACGATGTGACCTACCGGATACAGAAAGGCGCAAGAGGGACTCCTAAGATCGTCCATGTGGATCGCTTGGCGCGTTATTATGGGACCGATAATGCTCGGGACGAGCATGTCTTAGGAGGGGCAGTGTTGCGTGAATAAGTCAACTAGCGCCATCTAGTGTCAGGAACGAGAGCGAGGGGAACTTTGCAGAAAATGACATCACAAACTCAACCGACAGCGCCATCCGAAGAACTAAGTTTCTAGAAAATCTACACTCGCACACTCGTCCCTTTGCGCGCATTTACTTGAATATTCCGGATGCTTCTTTGCTAATATAAATAAATAGGCGCTGCAAGATGCGATCGAGGCAGTATTGAAGTGGCGAAACAAGCGAAGCTTCGGAGCGGAATAAAGTGAATTAGTGTGTTTAATTATTAGTGTTTTAAGTTTTAATTTGTGTAAAGTAAATTAAAGTGTCAATTTAGGTAATTTTATCGGCAATTTTTATTGTCACGAACCTCAAACTCGTAACAATATGTAATTAATAAACACCTATACAATCATTTTTAATAAACGCCTCGATGCAAAATCGAATTTTCTCGCGGAAGTAAAAACAACAACAAAACCAATAGCTTCATTTTATAGCTCTTCGGAAATTGATACTGGAGTTTCAAATACGATGGAGTGGAAAACATACCAACGGGTCATTTTTTCAATATTTTATAGCAAAAGAAACATCGACTGTGTCTGTTTTGGCTTAAATTTTTACTTGACTGCCCAAGGAGGGTAATGTTTTTCGAGACCATTAGGAATCTAATAACCATGTAAATTATGTAACATTATTACCCTAGACCTAGAAGATAACTGCTTATACATACATAAACATTCACGCGTGAACTTCCATTTGGCACGATCCGGACACACCTCTTTCACCTCCTTTACATCAATATACGCGTACCTACGCATATACTCGTATATGCCTGTCAGTTAAGGGTATATTATATTAGTATTTCAAAATGATTTCTCTAGAAAACCGCAGGGATATTATTGATTTGATTGTTGCTTTCTTTTGATAAAATAATTATGATATTAAATATTATAATATAAACTAATATTTTTTTATTAGTGGTGTTATTAACTGTTCGGAAATTTTAATTAAATTTAATATGTGTACACTTTCGTTATCCGCGTAAGTAAGATTACACCATTGACTAGACTATATCGAAGAACAGTGTTCGGCTCCAATTCTCCAATTGCTAGAATGAGTAACTCTCTAGCAATTGGACAAATTTAACAAATTTAGAAATAAAATTAATATATTATTCGACCCTCCTAACAAGCTCCGTGGCAGCTTAAGGGATCATCTTTTGTAATATTTTACAAAAAATGTTCTTTCCTTTCCGCTTATATATATATATATATATATATATATATATATATATATATATATAATATATATATATATATATACATATATAGTGCTTTCTTTATCCTAGAAATATAGGTACACAGTGCTGAGAAAGTTATTTGCATGTTGTTACCTGTAATTATTTGTACATTTTAGTTCTTATCGGTTCATTGTATTTAATTAGCATGTAAAGAAGTGCTTTTTACATCATCTTGCATACCACTTCTCTCATCACACAATTTCATCCTTAATAACGGACAGAGCCGTCTTAGACAATGCAGAGGCGTCAAAGCTTTGATGCTCTATGCCTTATGGCTTCTAGAAAGTTATAGAAACCATAACTAAACATCTTAATGCACTTTTATTAAATGACAAATGGTTACCTCCACAGCGTGTCTAAGTTCACTGCCGAACATGGACCTCCACAAGATTGCCCCACAGGGGTTATGTTTGCTACAGTTGCCACGCTTGGCAGTTGGGTTGGCAACCGCAGCTTATTTAAATATTTTTAGTTGTTAAGTCCAAAGGATGATATAGGTTAGTGGATATTCATCCAACGTACTGCTATTAAACGGCCGCGCCAATGATAAATGGTCAGCTGTTGCATAAAATACAATATGCCAGAAACAAATGTGCATAAATATTATTAATATATATAATAAAGACACGTGTTTAAACATTTTCAATATGCCGGAAACCCTGAGCTTATGCCTTTAGATTAAAAACAGAACAGATTATCAACAATTCAGCAGATGTATCGAAATTTTCTTTCACTTAGTCGTAAGTCGTCGTTTCGCCAAAAAACAACTCAGAAGAATGTTTTAGTTATTTTTTTAAGGTCCGGAGTAAATGTCCAATAATGGAGGCACAATGCATCGACAGACAACCCAGATTGTGTGAATGAAATCCAGTTCCGGAAACGTTTCAAATAACGGTCGGAAATCTATTACCGGATTGCAGTTTATAAATCCATACGGATATAATACTGTCCGTTAAGGATTTAAGTGACTAGATTTATTTAGTTTTACGTTTTCGTTTATTCTAAACATAATTTTGTAGTATTAATTTTGTAATATTTATTTAATCATTAATTAAATTTATATTATTTCTTATCTCGTAATTTACGAGTAACTCAAGCACAGCCAAAAAACATTATATATTTATAGCAGTGGACGTATTCAGGGACAATCTCGAATTTAAACTTAAAATCATTAATGTTACAACGTGTTAGCTGCTGCAATGTAATGTTGTAGAACGGGTCGGCTCGACCGGGGAAGGACCGAACTCTCACAAAATACTAGCGTGAAATATCATTAAAATGCTGCTGTGTTTCATATGGTATAGAGAACCGGAGAGTGTAGAGAACCGGAGACCATTTTTGCTGTAAATGAGGCATTATGCTTCATTCTCAGGAGAGACAGCTCATCTGCATTTTTATAAATAATTGAGGATAAATGTAGATGTCTATGGGCCACAGCATCCACTTACGTCTGATCCATTTATCGTGGACTGTTTTGTCACATTTATACTATAAAAAGAAACATATTTTTTTTTTTTTTTATATAGAAGAGGGGGGCAAACGAGCATGTGGCTCACCTGATGTTAAGTGACTACCGCCGCCCATGATCAACTGCAACACCAGGGGAATTGCAGACGCGTTGCCGGCCCTTTAGAAAGGAGTAAGCTCTTTTCTTGAAGGTCCCCAGGTCGTATCGGTCCGGAAAAATCGCTGGTGGTAAATTATTCCACAGAGAGGTTGTACGCGGAAGAAAACTCCTTTTGAAACGTACAGTGGTGGACCGCCAAGCATCCAGATGGTGTGGATGGTATCGGGACGTTTGCCGCGTAGTGCGTTCACGAAATTTGGCGGCTGGGATTAATCCGAACAATTCCTCAGAGCACTCTCCATGGTATATGCGAAAGAAAATGCAAAGGGATGCAACATCCCTTCGCAGTGCCAGAGAATCGAGCCGATCGGAAAGCACTCGGTCGTCGACGATTCGAGCCGCTCTGCGCTGGATGTGGTCAAGTGGAAGGAGCTGGTACTGGGGAGCCCCAGCCCAGAGATGGGAACAGTATTCCATGTGCGGCCGAACCTGCGCCTTGTAAAGTTGCAGGCGGTGTGCTGGCATGAAATACTGTCCCGCTCTGCTGAGCACGCCAAGCTTTTTTAGAGGCCAATTTGGCCTTCCCTTCCAAGTGACCACGAAACTGCACGTCACTCGATATGTCGACGCCGAGGATTCCGATACTGGCTGAGGCAACAAGGGGAGTGCCTTGAAACTGAGGGGATACGACAAAGGGGTTCTTTTTAGCGGTTAACGCGCAAACTTGTGTCTTCTGGGGGTTAAACTGGACTAGATTTAGTCGCCCCCCAATCCGAGACTCTGTCCAGCAGAGACTCGACTTCAGACACAAGTTTGTCCCAGCACTCGGAGACGTTTTCCCGAGAAATATTGGCTCGGCCGGTGTAAAGAGCATCACCAGTGCTGTCATCTGCATAGCAATGAATGTTACGGGTCTGCAACATATCATTGATATGCAGAAGAAACAGCGTTGGCGATAGCACGCAGCCCTGTGGAACACCAGCATTAATAGGCTTGCAATCGGAGCTTGCACCGTCTACAACGACCTTGATGCTCCGATCTGCAAGAAAACTGGTGATCCAATCGCACAATTTCTCGGGAAGCCCATAGGAAGGGAGCTTCGAAAGAAGCGCTTTGTGCCAAACCCGATCGAAGGCCTTCGCAATGTCCAAACTAACGGCCAATGCCTCCCCCTTGGACTCTACTGCCTCCGCCCATCTGTGAGTTAGGTAGACCAGAAGATCACCAGCTGACCTACCACGGCGAAAACCGTATTGGCGGTCACTAATCAGCTGGTGATCCTCAAGGTACCTCATGAGCTGGCAGTTTACAATGGACTCCATTGTTTTGGAGAACAAGGAGGTGATGGCGATAGGCCGGTAGTTGGACGGGTCTGAGCGGTCGCCTTTTTTAGGGATCGGGTGGACGAAAGCCGTCTTCCATGATTTTGGGACTACGCCTAGGGAGTAGGAGTACCGGAAAAAACGCGTTAAAACCGGTGCCAACTCTGGAGCACACGACCTCAGCACAATTGGGGGGATTCCGTCAGGCCCACTCGACTTGTGGATGTCCAGGGAGAGGAGTGCTTTGCGAACCGAGCGCTGAGTGAACTGCACTTCCGGCATGGAGCACTCACACCGCGGGATGGTCGGCGGCGTACTCCCCCCGTCATCGAGAGTCGAGTTAGACGCAAAGAAAGAGCCTAGAAGATCGGCTTTCTCCTTTGCGGTGTGAGCCAGTGAGTCGTCCTCCCTGTGCAGAGATGGAAGAGATGGCTGACAGAAATTCCCCTGGACAGCCTTGGCGAGAGACCAGAATGTACGGGTTCCAGAAGGAAGACGAACTAGTTTCTCGCCAATTCTGCCTATGTGCTCTGACTTTGCCTTTATTTTTTACTTTTTTTACTTTTATTCAAGCATCAAAAATATTTTTGCCGCAAATTCATAAACATAAAGATTTTTTCACTGTATAAAAGTATTATGGTTAAAGTACAGCTGTTTGTGAATCACATTACGTGTTATGAGGCCCGGCTCAAACCCGTTTTTCTTATTAAGTGTTTTGTATTTCAGAGTGACTGTCTCACTGTCTCAGAAACAGTTTATTCCACACTGATCTATATTACTGCTTTTTATTTGATATATTACTGGTTTTTCTCCTAATGTTATTACTTTTTTGTTGTTTTTTTTTTAGCGTATTAATGTTATTTTTTCTCAAAACGTTTTTCTAAATACAAATATATTTTACAGTAACTGACTGTCCAAATGAAGCTATCGCCTTGTAGTGGTCACGTACGAGAATATATTCTATAGCATTTTATTCCGTTAGTGTTATACGAGGCGACAGATAACAAGTGAAACAGAAGATGCGCTATACGTGGTACGAGGGTATTCGTTTTCCACGCAACCACGTGGTAAAATCACACTGCATACTTTGTTAAGGTATAAATAGTTCAGCTCGACCGAAGAAGGACCTCGCTCTCTCAGAATACTAGCGTAGAATAACGATTTACAGCTTCTGGGTTTTGTACGCTGAGTGTAGGAGTGTAGGAATTTAGGACCGTAGACTCTTATCACTGAAAAGGCGGCATTGCATCCTAATCCTTAAGGGTTACAGCGCATCTGCATTTTGGTTCTGAATCGTGGTTATATTTAAATGTCTATGGGCTACAGCATCTAATTACTAATGGGTATTTACCTATAAAATTATTGTTCTGCAGTACTGGCCATTTCAAATGAAAATAGTTTTTGTTTTACTTAAGAATTCTATTTTCAAATTAATTTTATTTTAAAAACATATATATTTTTTTCATTCATAAACATTACAATTTCATTGTATTTCAATATTTTTCGCCATCATTAATTATGGAACACGAGTACCGTCTTGGCAGGAACGCGGCACACGCGGCACGCAATATCAACGACGTTTACGGAGCGAATACTAAAAACGAACGCACCACCTGTTATTGGTTTGCCAGCTTCCGTTCTGGAAATTTCGGTCTGGTCGTTCGAAAACTTTGGACGACAATGAGGAATTACAGGCGATTGTGGAAGCTGATGATACTCAATCTATGGTTGAATTAGCAGCAGCTTCCGACAAGCAGGTAAGGTAAAAAAGCTAGATAAATGGGTGCCCTACGAACTTAATTATTGCGAGCACGAAGTCGCGTCGAGACGACCTTTGCACTGCTCAACAGGCATACAAACGAAGGAATTTTGAACCGCATTGTAACCTGCGACAAAAGCCGGATTTTATTTGGTAATCGCAAGTAAGTTGGCTTCATCTTGGTTCTGCTCTAAGCAATATTCCAAACAAAAACTTATACTTAAAAAAGTGATCGTCACTCTTTGGTGGTCTAGCGCCGGTGTGATTCATCACAGCTTCTTTTCAAATGAGATGATCATTACTGCAGATGTGTACTGTGAAGAACTGAACTCAATGACGGAGGAGCTCGCTCTTCTCCAATTAGCTTCGGTCAATCGATCGTCCTCGCTGCTCCTGCACGACAACGCGCGACCTCATACTGTAGAACAGACGGTCTCCAGTGTACAAGAGCTGGGGTTGGAAGCTCTTAGTCATCATCTATACTCAACAGACCTTGAACCAACAGACTTCTACATTTTCCAGAATTTGGATAACTAGCCAGTGCAACGCATGGGCACCTGCAATGAACTTTAAACGAAGAAGGCTACAAGTAACAACTCTGAGAACTGAGATGGAATGCCTCACAGCCTGTAATTTTACTGGTTGTCCTTATGCTTCAGGCTGGAACACGGCAGAGCACGCACTTCCTTCGGCAGCGGGTATAGGCAAGAGTACCATACCTATCCAGAAGGACTTCAGGCAGAAAAGGTGAATAACAAATTATTTAAATGGGGTAATACCACGATCCACGATGCAGCGTCATATGGCTGCAGCTCAAACGGATTTGTTCGCCCACGGAATCACTTTTATGACGGCTCCGTGCCGCAGCGGTTTACCATTAGATAGCGATACTACCGGGCCGTGGTTTCAATAAAATAAAATGGTTAAGTCCTCTTAACAAAAATAAATTAAGTATTATTAAAGTCCCCTCTAAAAAAATAATAACTGTCAATAACTAAGTCAAAATTCAATTCGCAAAGACAAAGTATAGGAAGAAAGATGAGTATTTAACAAATGTGTCTAATTGAAAACAATTGTATTTTGCCAATCCATGTGTTGACGAAAAAATCGTCAAAAGGTATAGCAGCTATACTCTCCACGTTTTGTTTAGCACTAGAGTTACGTGTCGCGATTTATAGCACAAGTAAATTTCATGTCTGCATACGTTCTTCCTGTAGCTAAATATCTCAGTGTATTGGATTATATTTTGCTATATTCCTCCAAAACGACGACCTATCGAGTTTGACTTCTAGACAGAAAAAGAGTCCCATACATAGTATAGGTTAGAATTTCAAAAATAAATCGAGCGCCCCCAGTGTCAATAAATTTCATAATCTGACACGCATTTGATCTCGGCGTCCTTTATGGTTTACACAAGTAATCGAATACATGAAACCGGCCCTTCGCACAATGGGGAAGTAATGAATGGTGAAACATTTTTATAGAAGGCGACAAAATTGCGCGGTTGCGCATGTAATGTGAAAAGTATTCACGAAACCACGCAATAACGTTCTGTGTCGACGGGCGCGTGAGGATAGTAGCCAGTTTTGGGATAATAGACCGAGCCGCGTGGCGTGGACAGTGTTTATTACAACTTACTTTTTCTTAATATTTTCGACTAAAAAAACATACATTGTATTTGTTTTATAATTAGCTGGCGATCGTCACCGGCTTTGCCTGGGTAGAATCTACTGACGTAGGGTCATTTAGATTTAACATGATCAAAGACTATTTGTTTTATAAAGTTTTCGTTTTTGTGAAAAAATCTTCAATTTTTCTGATAAATATAGTCTAGATTTGCAATGGCGTTGCTCCCTATCTGTACGTAAAATTTCATCCGGATCGCGTGAGCCATTCTAAAGATTTACTGTAACAGACAGACATGCAGACTATTATCCCAAGATATATAAGATATACATATAAGATATATATATATATATATATATATACTAGAAGCCAGTTATTACCATAATATTACAGACAGACTCTTGAATATTATATCTATGTTTAGATAAAGTATGGTAGTAACAGTTGTATGTTGCAGAAGAAAAATGTCGTTCATTTTTTTACATCTAACCCTGAAGCATTCCTTTCTTAATCCTGGTTACATCATCTTACAAACCTTTTCTGTTATTACTTAATTTCTCACCCTATTATTCAGATTCAATCCTAATACACGCCTTAATGACCGTATTTCTACAGCATTTATTCTACTCTCGTGATTCTTCTGCCACACCCAACTTTCACGACCATACACTAAGGTAGGGACTAACACAGTATTGTGAATTGCAATACGTGCCTTTTTAGTCACATTTTTTCCCCACAATATAGTATAGAGCCCCATTTACTCTATTTACTTATACTTTACTTATATCTGCATTCACCATATTCTTATCATATCTAACATCCCTTCTAAATACACATTCCAAATACAAAAACGCATCCACTTTCTCTACCAACTCCCCTTCTACTTTTATTATACCAAATATCCTTCTATATATTTCACTTATAGGTTAATTTCTTAAATTTTAAAAACCATCACTTTGGTCTTATTTGCGTTTACTATCACATGTGATAAGCGTGATGTATGTAAAGAATAGTATAATATGCATTCCTGAAAGAATAATATAATATGCATTCCTGGCTGCCTTGTTGGTCTAGTAATCGTAAACGCGACTACTGATCATGAGGTCCCCGGTTCGAATCCCGGATCGTGCCAACAAAAATATGTTATATAATTTTTCTGCCAAGTCATTTTCAGTATTCAGAATAGGAAAGTTGGCGGTGTTTCACCCCCGTGCCTCGGAAAGTACGTAATGTAGTAGTAAAGCCTGTGCCTAATCTCTCTCCGTTCGTGTCAGTTTACCGTCCTGTCACACTATGAGAGTAAGGGTATTGAGATTACACCTGTGCTTGCACATACACTTGGGCACTATTATGCTGTCCTGCACAGGTGGCTAGTCTTCGTCGAGACTGGCCACCGTGGCTGAAGGTCGGTCTGCAGGACATTATTATGAGGTACAAACGAGCTTACTGTCCACCTGATGTTAAGTAGCGCTGGTGTCCTCACCTGCTATCAACTTTCAAGACGGCTACAGATGCATTATCACTTCTGATGTCTAAGATGAAATTCCTCACAGTCTGTTATTATACTATATTTCTATACTCTTCAGCCGGAAACACAACAGAGGTTGGCACTTATACAGTAAACAGACAGACTTATGTGCAGAAATGGAGTTCAACCACTTATTAAAGCTAAAGTATGAAAGACAAAGATGGAAGTTCTACCGTTTTTTGTCGATTGTTATTCGATTTAATGATATTTTTGTTGAATATATTTACCTCGGGGAAGTAAGTCAAAAACAACAACAAAATAGCTTTTAAATAGTTGCTGTAGCGTACAAAAGTTAACTTTATATTGGTAAAATAAAACGTAACAGGGGCGTGTAACATGACACGAATAATATTAAAGTCATCTTAATTTTCTGCTGTGGATAAAATATCATGTATGGATTTTTTCTCGACAGCTAATACCCGATCTCAATCCATTACTCGTAAAAATGAACATCATGTTAAAAGTCTATTGCCGAAAGGGAATGAATGTGATGCCTTCATTGGAATAGATCGCACTTTATTTAAAACATATTGACTCTCCAGATATTTCAAAGTCGCGAAGAGAATAAATGGAAACTCCGAGATTAGATTATATTAGTTTGTAATCATTTGGCTATAAATCATTTCATTATTACAGCCTTTCAAAAGTCCACTGCTGCACATAGACCTTTCCCATAAATCGCCTCAGGGAGGATATTTTCCATAGTTTCTACATTTGACAGGCGGATCAGCAACCGCAGTTTATTATTATTTTAAGTTGTAATCTCTGTTGTCACCCCCTCTCTACACTCATCGTGCAAAACACAGTGGCACGAAGCTTCTATTTTACGCAAGTATTTTCTAGCGCGGTCTCACCCAGGACACTTAAGTAAAGAAACCGTGTCGTACAGAGGCAAAGCTTTATACAACCGCCACATGACAGGTACACTAATGCAAGTTTGAGACGCGTGTATGCGTGAGCACTGGCGGCTCGTCACGTACAGTAAGAAACTGCTTTATACAGGTTCGGTGATGTAAAAAATAATAAGTGTCAAATTTTATTTTTAATGAATATTTCGCGTCAAATAAAATATAGAAAAGTGTAAATATCGTTTTACTCTACTCTTTGTATGAACAATAATAAAACAAATAGTAGTAGTAACTGACTATAATTTATTATTTTTAATTTTGTTTACCTACTCATAATTGACTGAATAATTATTTTTATAATGTTTATAACTAAATATTTACTTTTATATTTGTATGAAAAATTTCTCGAACACCACAAATGTGAGAAAATACAATTGTAGATACACTAATAGATCGAAACAACCTATAAATATGGGAAAAGATTCTTCAGAAGGAAAAATTCAGGTTTTTTAAATTGCGTGAGCAAAAAATTCGCGAATATTTTAAATTTCGATAGAAATATTTAAGGTAAATATTGGTAATGAAATATTAAAACGTATGCAAGATGGTATATTTTTTATACCATATACTTAAGTACTTTCCAACAGATTATTTAAAAAAAACATTACATTTAGAATTTACAATTTAATTAAACGACAGAACAAATATTTGAAGAATAAAACTTAAAAATATTCAAAATTAAGTAAAATATTCAAAATAGGTAGCTTGAAAAAAAATATTTTATCTTAAGTTTATAATAAAAAGCTGATAAATGTTTTGTTTATTTAATTTTATCCTCCTGTGTCAACCCTGCCAAAATAGGTAAAAATTTTGACAGCATCTTAGAAACTTTACCTCTGTGCAGTTTATTTACTCATGTGCCCAGATCGAGCCGCTCCTTTCGTGCTACCTTCCTATTACAGCTGCACCGTCGTTCTACTACGTATACTGTACATTTTGTGATACTTATTGTGTTAACTAAATATTTTGTATTCTATACTTAATGTATCTGTAGTGGTATATGAGAAGCAAATTAAATCTTGTTTTCTTTTCAAATAAGCGTGACGGATATACAATCTGAGTGTCAATTATTTTTTCGTACTTCGTTATTTGTTTTCGTTAGAAAAATAAGGACGAGCAACTAAATATCGTAACTTTCGCTGAACCGCTCTTGATTACTTACTTGACTGTCACTATGACTACAACCAGTCCCTGCTGCGGGGAGACCTTATAAGAAGAAGGGGCAAGAAACTCACAAGGAGGCATATAGACTGATGTAATGGCAATGTAACACGACTGGAGAGAGACCAGGCGTAGGTGTTTAACGATAGTCAATTAATCTTGAAAAATTTTTAATGAGTCGCGCACTTCTGTATTTTGAAAATGAAAACTTTTACAATTTCAATAGCCAGATCGACATCGTGGAGTAGTGCCGAATATGCAAAACACTTTATTTGTCCGCAATTCTGTCAAACTATTATGACAAAGAGGATCAGAGCGGTGTGGACGTTGTACGATATTTGACGAACAAAACCAAAAACATTTTTTGTAAATAAATTCATTAAAATTAAAATATTTTTCATATTAAACCTGACAAAAGTACCTGGAACTATAAAAATGGACAATTATACATTGTGGGTGAAATTACTACTGAAATATTTTACCAAAAGCGATTCTCGCGTGGTATGTGAAAAGTATTTACAAAATGGCGTCAGGACGATATGTATGTTGCGGAATGTGTGTGATTTGTAGTCCGCTGCCAACTGGTGATTGTAATAAATAATAAAAAACCGGCCAAGAGCGTGTCGGGCCACGCTCAGTGTAGGGTTCCGTAGTTTCCCGTCCGTCACAACAAGTGTTCTTTTGTGAGTTTAAAGGTGGGTATCCATTATGTTCGCGCTCCAGCAGCGCTCCGCGCTCCTGCAACCGCTCCCGGTATTGGGTACTGTTGTTTCCATCCAAGTTCAAAATGATTTTCCTAAAAAGTCCTTATAAAGTTCTACTTTTCAGATTTTTTTCACATTTTCTAAACTTATGGTTCAAAAGTTAGAGGGGGGTGACACATTGTTTTTTACTTTTGGAGCGATTATTTCCGAAATTATTGACATTATCAAAAAATGATTTTAGTAAACCCCTATTCATTTTAAAATACCTTTCCAACAATATATCACACGTTAGGGCTGAAATTAAAAAAAAATCACTTCCCACTTTACATATAGGGGGGCTACCCTAATAAAACATTTTTTTCCAATTTTTATTTTACCACTTTGTCGGCGTGATTGATACACATATTGGTACCAAATTTCAGCTTTCTAGTGCTAACGGTCACAAAGATAAAGCGAGGACGGACAGACAGACATGGCGAAACTATAAGGGTTCCTAGTTGACTACGGAACTCTAAAAATGTACAAAATAGACCAAAGTATATCTTTTTTCTCTGGATAATGAATTTATGTTATCCCAACTGTTGATTTATTTGCATATTTAAAAATCCTTTCGCTCCATTCGTTATGCATTATGCTGTCACCATTGTAACTTCCATCATCAACTACAGCTTAAAAATGCGCCAATGAACATAAGCCTCCCCCTCAAAACGTGGGGATGTTGAAATAGTTTTCAAGTATCAGAATTGTTACAGCAGCTTAAAATTGTAAATATAAAATTCCTGTAAAAGTGAAATTTGGAAGATAATACGATGTCACACAAATTATTCCTGTAGTATAATAATGCTCTCACATAGCACTAATGTTATATAACATGGGGACATTTTCTTATATATGTTACATTTCAATTTTGGGTGTTATTTACATATCCACGCCACTAAAAAATTTCTTACATATTGTATTACATATCATCGTATAACAGGTTATAACAACCATATTCGGATAGGCTCGCAGGTGATATTACCTACGTGCCATACTTTTCAAGCCCCGCTGACCATTATTTAAAAAAAGTTAAAGTTCTAAAGTAGTTACACATTGTAGCATTTAATTATTTCCGCAATATTTTGTGGAATAATTACAAACTTTTTTTATTATTTTTTTTATTATTAATCACAAAATTAAAACATACAAAAATTCTAGGGGATTTGTTTTGATTTGTTTGTCTATTTTTAGCGGTGTTCCCTACAAGTTCTTGCCATCTGGTGCCACAATTACTGCAGAACGTTGTTGTTGAGTGATAGTGGAGAAGCTGCAAATAATACAGATTGGTAAAGTGCTCTACTATACTAAAACTAAACAAAATAATAATTATTATAATTGGCATTGAAAATAATGCATGTTTAACAATTTATTATTTGCAGCAAGAACAATTTGAAAAATAATTTCACTATTGATGAATTTCTATTCAATCATTTTGTTCAAAACTCAAATAAACTGTATTTTTTTTAACATAGGGTACAGTTATAATTGAGCCACGTATGTAAAAATCCGACGACAATATTTATATTCAAGGAGGCATATTGAGATGATCGTATTTGAATCAGAATTCTATAACCCACGTAAAGGCGTGCACTCACGCTTGAGCATTAACTGAACGGAATAAAGCCAAATTCAAACCGTGTAGCCGTGTATAGACTGGAATCCATTAAGCGGAGCAGTTGTAAGTTTCATGTGGCGCTCTGAAGACGTGCTTCTTGATAATTCAAATCATCTACGTATCCATAAATAAATAATGTATGTTAATTTTTATGTGTTGGTTTTCAATACAATCTTGTTTCTCAGCTGCCAATAAACATAACATTTGAAGTCGTGCACATAATTATTGTTAAATTCTTTCACAAATCCACTGAACTTTGGCCTTTTTCCCAAGGAAACTCACAAAATACGGTCTTGGGCCATCTGCATCAGGTCGTCACTTCAAATAGTGGAATCAGCCATACACTTTACTTACTGAAGGAGGGTACTCACTCGAGAACCTTTTGGTTCAGTTCGCTTTAGGTTGTCGGTTCTTTGTCGGAACCCTTATATTGTGGCTGCAGTGAAATTGGTTCAGCTGGACTGGTGAAAAGGGATGAGTGATACTAAAGTAGGATAGTATATCGACTAAATTTAATGATGCGTTCCATATTATACCTTAAGAGTGACAACGCATCTGCATTTTGACTCTTAATCAATGACATACTTTGATGTACAATAAATCAGAAATCATAAATATTTAGGTATTGGCCGTAATAACAATTGTTACAGGCAAGTCATTGGCTACAACATGAGCATACGGTTTACCTGATGTTAAGTGGCTACCGCCGCCCATAATCATCCGCAACAGCAGGAGAACTGCAGGTGCGTTTCTAAACCTTTAGAAAGGAGTAAGCTCTTTTCTTGAAGTTCCCTAGGTCGTATCGGTACGGCAAAATCGCCGATAGTAAACTATTCCACAGAGAGTTCCTACGCGGAAGAAAACTCCTTGTGAAACGTACAGTGGTGGATCGCAAAGCATCCAGGTGGTGTGGATGGAATTTGGCGGCTGAGATTAATCCGAACAATTCCGCAGAGCACTCCCCGTGATAGATGCGATAAAATACGCAAAGAGATGCAACATCTCTTCGCAACGCCAGTGAATCGAGCCGATCGGAAAGAACTCGGTCATCGACTATTCGAGCCGCTCTGTGCTGGATGCGGTCAAGTGGAAGGAGCTGGCACTGGGGAGCCCCAGCCCATAGATGGGAACAGTATTCCATGTGCGGCCGAACCTGCGCCTTGTAAAGTTGCAGGCGGTGTGCCTGCATGAAATACTGTCCCTCTCTGCTGAGCACGCCAAGCTTTTTAGAGGCCAATTTGGCCTTCTCTTTCAAGTGACCACGAAACTGCACGTCACTCGATATGGCGATGGATGTGTTTTTATTAGGAGTTTTCTTCCTCTCACATCTTCTTTGTGGAGACTGTTACTAGCTATGATTTTTCCGTACCGATAGGAGTTAGGGACCTTCAGGAAACGAGCTTAACTACTCCTCTTTAAAAGGCCAGCAACGCACCTGCAATTTCCTTGCAGTTGCAGTGGTTCATTGGCGACGGTCGACACTTACCCACCCTTGAGCTGCATGCTCGTTTATCCCCTCTGCTATAACAAAAAGAGTTCCGTCGACGTTAAATACGAGTATACGACCGATGTCGGCAGCAGAGATAAGGTCGCCAATTGTACCTTTATATAATTTGTTGTTGTTTTTTCTTGCTTTTTGGTGTTGAATAAGTAATAAAGATATTTCATTATTTATACCTACTTGTAAAGAGAGATTCCATCTTATCCATCAGTAGGTGACTAGTGAAAACTCAACTGAATTTTTATTTTAAGTTTTAATCAAAGATAGATATTTTTACAGAATAAGTTTGACAAACGGGCTCACATAAAAACCTACGCATACATTAATGTACATTAAGGTTTTTATCTTTCCCATTTGCAGTGACATTTTACTCTCTGTACACTTAACGTCCGCCATAAATCCGTATTCCAGTCATAAAATAATACACTTCAATAACAACAGACGATAAAACTTAATACCAATAATTTATCAGCAGAAACAAGTAACGAACGTCATTAAATACAGATTTACGGCCTGGCCACGGGAATCGGCGGCGCGAACGGCGAAGCGACAGGCGGGGTGAAAATTCGCGCGGCGCGATTTGAGGGCCACGGGAAATCACGTTTGCCGCCGCGACCAGATAGGTCGAGAGTGAAATGTCTTTATCAAAGTTATCTAGATATTGCTTAGAAAGTAATTGTTTTTTGATTCAAGACATAATATTTGGATTAGATTGCGGAGTATTTGATTTGAATAGGAATCGGGTTATAGATGGAGAATTCCACAACAAACAGAATGCATCTAGAAAAAAATTTCGAGTAAATACCAGAATTAGTGTTGAAATCTGCGATTATATTCTTGTTAATATTCAACCAGAATTGGAATAAAAGTCAATTCGGATAGAATTTTAAGTTGTTTTTGTCGGCCCGGCATTTTTCGCGGCGAAAACAACTAAAATATTTTGTTCCCTATACTATTCGCCGCGTCTACCGCCGCGATTGCCGCCCGACTCCGTGGCTTGCACCGTACTGATTCATACATTTGTTTCAGTCGCCCGCCGCTCCGCCAGTCGCCCGCGCGATTCGCCCGGTAAATTTCTCCGGTCGCGTCGCCACTCGCCGCTAGCGTGGCCTGATCCATACATTTCTATACATTTGTTTTAGTCGCTAGACGCCTCGCCGTTCGCGCCGCGCGAATTTTCGCTACGGCAAATGTCCCGTGGCCAGGCTGTTAGTTGTTTTATATAAAGCTACACTATCTGTTGCGCGTGCGTAAAATGTATATTATATATATATATATATATATATATATATATATATATAGTAGATATGTATTATAATTCCTTTATTATTTACAACCATATAGTGGCTGTGTCAGAATATTCACTATCACAAATCGTGACGTGGTATCGTAAGAGGTGACGGAGGGAATCTGAAACACGAAATGGACAGTAGCATCGTCCTGATAACAACTCTAATAATATTTTTAGGGTATCTAAGTGCGCCGCGCTGTTTGTGTGTTTGATGTTTAATTTCTTACAAATGCAGGTTTCACAGACTTTCAACGACGAGCACCTAATAAATCAATCACTTAAAAATTGCTACTTAACAATTTTATTGGTACCGTTGACGATCGAACCTGGGTTGCTCGCGTCCTGTGAAATTTACGGTGAGCACTCAAACCGCTACTTGACGTGTGTGAAATGCACGCCTCATAATCTCATCTGATTACATAAAATTAAAAATATCTCTTTTTTCATATTTGAGACGAAAGAAGAGATCCATGAGAAACTTTTTTGTAGAAAAGTACCAGCTTTTTTATAATTTTCATTATTTACAATTAAACGAGACCAAATCACTGTGATTTATAAAATGAACCTGTGTGTTAAGATTCTAAGCCTAATTAAAAAAGGAATTATTTTGATACATTAATTGTAACGACCGTAATCGTGCACGATCCACAGACATACAGACATCCAGACACCCTCGAATTTTTTTTTTCAATCAATTTGTTTTTACACTAAATTACTTTTAAAAATAATAAAAATGCGAAAACGAGTGATTTTTTCTCGATATGTGTGTATTTTTATTATTCCAAAAGTGCAACAGTAAAAAAATAAAGACATTTTTAGCTCAGAAAATTACTGGATTTCCATTAGGTGAGAGTAGAGCACAACCATATACAGTTGATAGTTTTTGACATTATACAGGGTCCTGGATATAAGCCCATGGGCTGCAGTATACACTTACCATTCTGTAGAATTATATATAAGAATTATATTAAGAATTATATATAAGAATTATATTAAGAATTATATATAAGAATTATATTAAGAATTATATATAAGAATTATATTAAGAATTATATATAAGAATTATATTAAGAATTATATATAAGAATTATATTAAGAATTATATATAAGAATTATATTAAGAATTATATATAAGAATTATATTAAGAATTATATATAAGAATTATATTAAGAATTATATATAAGAATTATATATAAGAATTATATTAAGAATTATATATAAGAATTATATTAAGAATTATATATAAGAATTATATTAAGAATTATATATAAGAATTATATTAAGAATTATATATAAGAATTATATTAAGAATTATATATAAGAATTATATTAAGAATTATATATAAGAATTATATTAAGAATTATATATAAGAATTATATTAAGAATTATATATAAGAATTATATTAAGAATTATATATAAGAATTATATTAAGAATTATATATAAGAATTATATTAAGAATTATATATAAGAATTATATTAAGAATTATATATAAGAATTATATTAAGAATTATATATAAGAATTATATATAAGAATTATATTAAGAATTATATATAAGAATTATATTAAGAATTATATATAAGAATTATATTAAGAATTATATATAAGAATTATATTAAGAATTATATATAAGAATTATATTAAGAATTATATATAAGAATTATATTAAGAATTATATATAAGAATTATATTAAGAATTATATATAAGAATTATATTAAGAATTATATATAAGAATTATATTAAGAATTATATATAAGAATTATATATAAGAATTATATTAAGAATTATATATAAGAATTATATTAAGAATTATATATAAGAGTTATATTAAGAATTATATATAAGAATTATATTAAGAATTATATATAAGAATTATATTAAGAATTATATATAAGAATTATATTAAGAATTATATATAAGAATTATATTAAGAATTATATATAAGAATTATATTAAGAATTATATATAAGAATTATATTAAGAATTATATATAAGAATTATATTAAGAATTATATATAAGAATTATATTAAGAATTATATATAAGAATTATATATAAGAATTATATTAAGAATTATATATAAGAATTATATTAAGAATTATATATAAGAATTATATTAAGAATTATATATAAGAATTATATTAAGAATTATATATAAGAATTATATTAAGAATTATATATAAGAATTATATTAAGAATTATATATAAGAATTATATATAAGAATTATATTAAGAATTATATATAAGAATTATATTAAGAATTATATATAAGAATTATATTAAGAATTATATATAAGAATTATATTAAGAATTATATATAAGAATTATATTAAGAATTATATATAAGAATTATATTAAGAATTATATATAAGAATTATATATAAGAATTATATTAAGAATTATATATAAGAATTATATTAAGAATTATATATAAGAATTATATTAAGAATTATATATAAGAATTATATTAAGAATTATATATAAGAATTATATTAAGAATTATATATAAGAATTATATTAAGAATTATATATAAGAATTATATTAAGAATTATATATAAGAATTATATTAAGAATTATATATAAGAATTATATTAAGAATTATATATAAGAATTATATATAAGAATTATATTAAGAATTATATATAAGAATTATATTAAGAATTATATATAAGAGTTATATTAAGAATTATATATAAGAATTATATTAAGAATTATATATAAGAATTATATTAAGAATTATATATAAGAATTATATTAAGAATTATATATAAGAATTATATTAAGAATTATATATAAGAATTATATTAAGAATTATATATAAGAATTATATTAAGAATTATATATAAGAATTATATTAAGAATTATATATAAGAATTATATTAAGAATTATATATAAGAATTATATTAAGAATTATATATAAGAATTATATATAAGAATTATATTAAGAATTATATATAAGAATTATATTAAGAATTATATATAAGAATTATATTAAGAATTATATATAAGAATTATATTAAGAATTATATATAAGAATTATATTAAGAATTATATATAAGAAGTATATTAAGAATTATATATAAGAATTATATATAAGAATTATATTAAGAATTATATATAAGAATTATATTAAGAATTATATATAAGAGTTATATTAAGAATTATATATAAGAATTATATTAAGAATTATATATAAGAATTATATTAAGAATTATATATAAGAATTATATTAAGAATTATATATAAGAATTATATTAAGAATTATATATAAGAATTATATTAAGAATTATATATAAGAATTATATTAAGAATTATATATAAGAATTATATATATAAGAATTATAGATATAATTCAGTTCGTTTCTCACTTACCTATTTTATTTTGTTAAATTGTGTTTGTCTTTATTAACAAAAAAAGCGGCCAAGAGCGTGTCGGGCCACGCTCAGTGTAGGGTTCCGTAGTTTCCCGTCCGTCACAGTAAGTGTTCCCGCTTATGAGTTTGTACAAAAACTGTTGTTTCCATCCAAGTTCAAAATAATTTTCCTAGAAAGTCCTTATAAAGTTATACTTTCCAGATTTTTTTCATATTTTCTAAACTTATGGTTCAAAAGTTAGAGGGGGGGGGGACACATTGTTTTTTCCTTTAGGAGCGATTATTTCCGAAATTATTGACATTATCAAAAATGATTTTAGTAAACCCCTATTCATTTTTAAATACCTTTCCAACAATATATCACACGTTAGGGTTGAAATTAAAAAAAAAATCACTTCCCACTTTACATATAGGGGGGCTACCCTAATAAAACATATTTTTCCAATTTTTATTTTACCACTTTGTCGGCGTGATTGATACACATATTGGTACCAAATTTCAGCTTTCTAGTGCTAACGGTCACAGAGATTAAGCGAGGACGGACAGACGGACAGACAGACATGGCGAAACTATAAGGGTTCCTAGTTGACTACGGAACCCTAAAAATCCGCTACGCTGCGAGCGCTTTGTTTCCCCGTACCTACTGACTGCACGAACGCTCACTGTGGCGCAACGCCGGTCAATTACCGCCTTTAGGTTGCCACTGAAAATCAAGGCTAGGGTGACACATCTTAGCATATCCTGAGTGGCAGTCCTATTCGAACCATTACCCATAAAACAAGTTTTTAATGTTAGCTATTCGCTTTTTTCTTTATTTCATACTTAACTACATTTTTTTCAAAACGGTTTTTTTGCTTCTAAGTGTATACTTAATTATGGTTATAAGCTTACCTATATTATGTTATATATTAAGTTTCCAGTGCCAATTTGTTAAGAAATGGCCAAAGAAATACCTCAAAATAACCCTTCCTTATATATTAATTTGTACTACGTACTGAAAGAGACGCCGAGAGTTGGTTGTTTGCAACACGCCTTTGAAACCGCGAGTTCAAACTTAGTCTTTGCCATAAAAAGGTACTGTGTGCCTTTTTCTCGCGGCCCGCATTGTCGCAAATATTTTGTTCGCGGTGTCTATTCTAGTACGTAGTACATATTATTTAAATATCCTTTTAATATTATTCCTCTCCCGCTCCCACTCTCATAGGTAAGATATGCCATACATGGTCATGATGATCAGATTGGTGATACATACATGCCTACGATATATGCAACAGATTATTTACTGCCCTGCCACAGAACACTTTAATACTTATACAAAGTGGGACTTTCGGAGGCCAAGCCTTTGTTATCTTCACTCCGCACTAACTCCCCATCTCCCCTTAATATCATCTCGTTGGTGTCATAATAGACAACTATAGGTAAAGCCCATAGTTCACCACGAGCCTCTGGGACCGGAGGGGAGTTATAGCCATAGGTTTTTCTCAATACAGAAATGTTTGTAATTTTTTGCGGGAGGAAATCTGCGCACACAAAAACAATCGTATGTCACTACGAAACTCACACAAAAATTTGAAAAATGAACTAACAATTTCACATAAATATAGATATATTATAATAGTAACGCTCTGAGACAGTTACAACTCGGGAGTCGCTCGACCTATCTGTACTAAACTATTCGGTATTTTTGTAGGAAGTCGATTCTGCCGCGCAACTAGATTTAGTCTAGTGAGCAATGCGGCTGCAACTATTTTTATTGTACGCATAGGACTGCATGGATTTACGCTTTGGCAGAGGGGAATGCCTGCGTTTGGGTAAGCTCCTCCGCTCCGCCGATGGCGCGTGTTGCTCTATGAGTAAAGCCACAAAAATCTAAGCCTCATTGGAGGCTATATATAAATGGCTGTATGAAGGATAAAAGGACTCAGACCGGTTAAGGAAATCAGTGACAAGATGCAAGACTTCTATTGCCGCGATCGTTTATGTCCACCAGCGGAATAAATTAACTGATGATTAAAACAAGGATAAATAAGCAAAAACGATATTGTATTAAACATTATTTAATATAGCACCTCACACTGTGAGAATATCTTTTTTTCTTAACCTAAAACAGTTACACTTATAGCAGTCATAGAGAACTAATAGAGGTAGTTTATTCTTCTTCCACTTGGGACTGTCTCTTTTTCTTCTTTTTCTTCTCGCTCTTAGGTTCTTCTGGCTGCTCTTGGGCTTCCTCAACTTCTGCCGTAACCTCGGCTTCTGCTTGTGAGACGTCCAGCGACTTCTTCTTCTTCTTTTTCTTCTTCTCTGGCACAGCTGTACCGTTATCTAACTGATCATTACCGTCTACTGCGTCTTCTGTTTCCGATTTGACCTTCTTTTTAGGTTTCACCTGTGTACAAAACATAACATTGTTTAAGAACGTCTTAAAATGACACATAAAATAGCTACTTTTCAGTTATATCAAACATAGTGATACCAATTTCTCGACTCCATAGTGAGTAACTTATTCATGGGGCAACACATACACTATTAGAACAAAGTCCAGAAAAATTACAAGGTCTCTCTATTTACAAGTTTAATATTTTATAACAAAAACTCAATAAAAACAGTTATTATAATATTAGTAAATACAAGGTTGATAACCCCTAAAACGAAGTGGTGGCTTCCAAACTGTTTCTTAAATAAGTTAAGGTATTATGTACAACCTGTATTCCTATTGTATAATTTACTTTGACAGAAAAGTCTTGCTGGGTTTCTTGCTTCTTCTTCCAACCCAGTGGTTAAAGTAATATGATTTACAATAAGAATTACTTGTAATCTATATTAAATAAAAAATATTTTATAAAAGTTATAATTATTGTGATGCAGCGTCCATTGATATGCTACTCTATCAAGCTGGTTTTAATACACAACACTACAAAAATATTCAAAGATGATATTGTCACATGGTGTCAGCAATACTCATTAAGAGTAGGTAAAATAAAGGAAGGCTGTTTCTATTTCAATACCATATTTATATTAACTCGATTTAGTGTACGTCTGTTCGGTCGATCGAATTTAGACTAACTAATTTAAACTAACTTTCCGTTGAGCTAGACTTGAAAATTAGACTATAGCTCAGAACGTGACAATGAAAAAAAAAGAAAAAAAATTGGGTAAATTATTTTTATACCTATATCATTTTTAAAAATCTAACTTGTTTTTATAGATTTAATAGCGACAAATGAACTCACAATCTACCTGATGGTAAATGTGTACTGTAAGTATGAACACTTTCAACCAGTTACAAATAAAGATTACAAGTGCGTTGTCACCTGTGATGACCAAAATGGAATGTCTCACAACCTTTAATTAATGTCGCAGTTAGTAAGCAGAAATAAAACTGACCGAATAGAAAGGAAATCGACTCTCTTTTGAAATTTAAATAATAAAAGCAATAGGTGTACCCTTGTTACTTACTATTAGTGTGAATACTACTTATTCAAAACGCTTCCAATCTAAAAGGGTCAGAATTTGAATCAGAATCATTCATATCATGAATCATAGGTATTATGTAGATATTAGCTACATATACTTCTATATAACTGTATGAAATATAAATAAAATATTATTTTTCAGTTTCATTAAATTTAATTATAATATATATATATATATATATATATATATATATATATATATATATATATATATATCCCGCAACTTATGTACGTCCACTATGGCCAATTTTACATATAATGTGTAACGTCAAATAGGAGACAGCGCAATGTTCGCAAATTGTCATGCTGATCACAGAAATGTCAAAATCTAAAAAAAATTGGACGTCATTTTTCTTCCAATCTTGCTGTACTAGTTCCACTATATTTCGTTGCAAAAATAATAGCGCTGCTGTCGATTTGTGAATACTTTCATTTATGGCCGTATTTGACTTCCGCACAAAATTAGGAGATGCGACGTTGCCGTTCCGTCACCGTTGCCAACGTGTTACTTGTATTTGGTGATATATGGTTATGACTGCCTCGTTGGTCTAGTGGTTGTAGTAGTGCGACTGCTGATCGTGAGGTCCTGGGTTCGAATCGGAGTGGGTCGGGCCAAAAAATCAATTATTGAGTTTTTCTGTCAATAAATTCTCAACAGCTGCCCGGAGTCAGGAAGTTGGCGGTGTCTCACCCCTGTGCCTCGGAAAGCACGTAAAGCCGTTGGTTCTGCGCCTGATCTCTCTCCGGTCGTGTCGGTTTACCGTCCCATCGGATTATGAGATTGAGGGAATAGGGAGTGCTGTGCTTGCGCATACACTCGGGCACTATAATCCTGTCCGGCGCCGATGGCTAGTCTCCGTTAAGGCTGGCCGCCGAGACCGTAATTCGGTCTACTGGACATTATTATATGGTTTATACTGCGCTTGGTACTAGTAATTTTACTTTTAAACTTGTTTTCTTAACTTTACATTTACCTACACATAATATGGACGTCCGAATATCCTAAAACATTCATACTGAATGATATTTGACACCCGTATTTTTGAATTTAGTTATATTTTTATAAATGTAGATGCGGACGTCGGCTTATCGGTTTATTTCATGCTGCACTATATTTTAACATTTTACATTTGGTACTAATCTGCCTAAAAGAACTCTTGTTAGGTATTTTGTAAGCAACCCATAATTCTGTTTGAGTATAAGTTACCTTCTGATTGAGTACAGGAAGATGGAATCAATTGTAAATATTGACAGGTTTCATAGAAGTTTGTTTTATTATATTGTGACTAATAACCTAATATGATCTGGCGAAGAAACTCATTTTAATATAAGGTTTTACTGCATTAACTGCCAATAAGTTGTTAATTTCTACAATAGTCCGTGGCATATTGTTGCTGACATACCTCCGAAAATATAATTTATTTACTTGATCGTGTTGAGTTTTGGTGCTCTCACTGCATCTTAAGGATGAGTATTGTACCTAATCTGTACGAAATTACTCTCTACTTAGCTAGATTCATTTCTGTGAAAGAATATTTTTGTTAAATTATGATATTATGTTTCGTTTTGCAGTTAGTTGAGATACAATTTAATTTTTCATACAATTTAATTTTTCACACACGTTTTCTAAGCTTCTAAGCGTTTTATCATTTCTAGGACGAAACATTTTATAAAACACCAAAGTGATTATTTTACACCGCATGGCCTCCCTACACTAAAATACGAATAAAACAATAGCGAAAAATGTCATTAAAGCAATGATCATTAACGTGTGTCTTATACACAAGGAATTAAAATATAAATATATTCATGGTTACATGGAAGTCAAATATAGTGCGGTATGAAACTTTACCGACAATCTGACGTCCACATATAGAAATATAACAAAATTCAAAAATATGGACGTCAAATATCGTTCAGTATGAATGTTTTAGGATATTCGGACGTTCATATTATTATGTGTACACATATAGTAATTTAAAGTTAAAATTTTGGCGCTCACAGTGCCCTAAAAACCGCTACAAACAGCAACATTTGTCAAAAAAGAAATAAGAAAGGTTTTCTAAGCGTTTTATCGTTTCTAGAAGCAATTTATGAAACACCAAAGTGACTATTTCATACCGCATGGGCCTCCCTACACTAAAAATAAAACAATAGCGAAAAATGTCATTAAAGTAATGATCATTAATGTGTGTCTTATACACAAGAAATTAAAATATAAATATATTCATGATTATTTGGACGTCAAATATAGTGCGGTATGAAACTTTACCGATAATCTGACGTCCACATGTAGAAATATAACAAAATTCAAAAATATGGACGTCAAATATCATTCAGTATGAATTAAAACATTCATGATGGATGGATGGATGTACGGACGTCCATATATGTAGCTAAATCTAAGGACACGAAAACAAATTGGAAAGTGAAATTATCTACTAGCACTAAGTACAGTATAAACCGACAAAAATACCAAAATATGCCTTGAGCACTAAATAAATAATCAACATGAATAAATATAGTAAAATGCAATAATCAACAATAACTTTGGACATCGGATATCGAAGAAGTGGACGTCAAATAAAACTTAGTGTGAATATTTTAGGATATTCTTACGTCCGTATATGGGTAAATACTCCGTTCAATGTCCATGTCAAATACATTAATCAAGTTACACAAGTTTATTAACCTAAGTTACTAAATATAACCAAAGAAACTTAAATGCAAGCAAGCATAAGCGTGGAAAGTTCTCAATGTGCGTAGGTCACAATGCGGACGCCAATTAGAGCACGATATGCATGTTTTTAGTAATATAGCGTCAATATTTATAACAATAAACACAAATTGTACTTCAACTAACTGCAAAACCAAACATAATATCATAATTTAACAAAAATAGCCTTTCACAAAAATGAATCTAGTTAAGTAGAGAGTAATTTTGTACGGATTAGGTAAATAGTTCGCACTCATCCTTTAGTGATCATAAAAATAAACTCGCAGTGAGAGCACCAAAACTCAATACGATCAAGTAAATAAATTGTATGTATTTTCAGTTATTCATGTCAGCAACAGTACGCCACAGTTTATTGTAGAAATTAACAACCCATTGGCAGTTAATGCAGTAAAACCTTATATTAAAATGAGTTTCTTCCCAAGGTCATATTAGGTTATTAGTTATATTGTGATAAGAAAATGAACTTCTATTAAACCTGTCAATATCTACAATTATTACTATTGTAAATAACAATAGTAAAATAAATAATAATATAGTCAATCTATAATGTATCACGGCTGGGCAATCCTAGATATTTTTTCGTATTTAGTAAACAAATAACTAGTTGGTAAATGAATCATAATATCTATCTGTTTTTTTTCGCAGGAGACAAAAATGATATTGCGTCTTTTTCGTAACTGCACATTCTGTGGACTTCATTATTTTGAACAATATACGAAACTTAATTGACTAAAATTAAATCTAAACTGAACCAGAATCATAAAAACTGTATTATTTGTGCTAATCGATTTGTTATTTTTGTCTCCTGCGAAAAAAACAGACTATAGGAATCTATCGAATACCTACATAAACAAAATATCACCTATAAATAAAATATTACAAAGCGGAATTAAGAGTGGCAACGTCGTACCATACAAAGGAATTGAGTTAAGCAGGAGAATGAATTAAAAACTATGTATATTACGGGGATTCCGGATAATTTGTAATATGGAAGGGAGTCCTGATTGGTTTCCCTCCGTCTGACAATATACGAATATTTGTATATCGACATATGGTAAATTTTCAAAGAAATGAATTAAACACTATTCGCTGTCATAATGTATAAAAATTGCCAACAAGTGGTGGACGCTACAATAATGCGAAATGAAAGGACGTAGAATCAATATTGTGAGATATATATATATATATAGTTTATATGGCAGATGTGAACGGCAGAGTCGGGAAGGGACGCCCTAGAAAAAAGTTTATCGACCAAATTGGCGATATTTTGAAAATGGGCCACGTTAAAAGTACGCTTAACCGACGAGCATGTATGCGTAGATATATGGATGTAAAGGAGGCGAAAGAGGTATGTCAGGATCGTGTCAAATGGAAGTCCGTGGTCTCTGCCTACCACTCTGGGTGACAGGCGTGAGTGTTTATGCATTTATGTATATATATATATATATATATATATATATATATATATATATATATATATATATATATATGAGCCGTGGTAGCTCAGATGGTTAGCGCTCGCTGTAACTTTCACAATACGCGAGCAAACCGGGTTTGATCCCCGCCGGCACCAATGAAAGTGTTAATTGCAATTTTAAAGTGCTGATTTACCACGTGCTCGGCTGTGAAGGAAAACATAGTGAGGCAACCTGCATGTCTGAGAAATAAGAAAAAAAAAATATTTCGAAGACATGTGAAGTTCGCCAACACGCATTGGGGCAGCGCGGCGGACTTTTTTTTACTTTACTTTTATAATATATATGTGCCATTTTGTTCGATAACTTGTTGCCATCTTGTAGGTAGTGACATAATCCAGTTGCTGTAGAAATCCTGGGATTTTTGATCAAAAAATGGGACAAATAGTTTTGACAGTCCTCTCTTGATGTTAACCTAACACTATCCAAAGAATTCTGAAGAGACCGAAACGGGTGAAAATCTGAGGGTGCAAGTTCAGGACCATATGGTGGATGAATTAACACTTCCCAACCAAACTCTCAATTTTTACTAAGTGGACAAAGATGTGTGTGGTTTTGATTAATTCCGGCCGATTTTTTCTCAATTTCCTGCTTGAGTCTCATTAGTTATTGGAGGTAGAGATCCGAATCGGTGCCTTCCAATCCCACCATCACAGCATTACCTTATTGCGTGTTAATCCAAACTACGCTACCGTCTATGGAGCTTGACTACCGTGTGACCATGATCTTATTAACACTTTGTCATAGTTGATCCACTTTTCATCAACAGTGATCATCTTTGCAAAAGTGGTTCGATTTCATTATGTTTCAATAGAAAATCGCAAATGAGACATTCAAAACACAATTCAGACAGACAGACAAAATTCATTAGGTTTATTTTAATGAGCTCGTATGGTGCCCATATATCGAGCTCTTTTGTATAGCCAGGAACTTTTTCAAATGGGTCAAAACTGTTTTGTGGTCAATCGTCAATTCCTTGGCTATGTCGTAACTACTAATAAGCCGAACTTGCTCCACCTCTTCAAAATTGTCATCGACTTATGAGGGCGGCCAAGGCAAGCTTCGAAATTCCCGGACTAAAATCGCTTGAAACAACTTTGTTGGATCCAGCGCACTGACACTGCATTAGGTTTATTAACGTAACAAATTTTTTTTCGCGGCTGGAGTCACATTCTCTTTTTATAAACGAATGTATCTAATTTCTTTGTTAGATTCACTCATTTTGGCGGACAGAAAAACAATTGAAAAATGGCGGATGTTCTTTACTTTTTTCTTTTTCCTAATGTCCTATAAATATTGATATTAAAACCAGCCAGATACAAACAATACTACCAAAGAGATTTTCATTAATTTTATACAAATAAAATACGAAGAAACTTTTTCCCCGACCTATTAATCAATCAAATATAGACTTATAAATTAGGATTCTAACAAGCCCTTTTTTAAAGATTTTTTTAAAGATTTTCATTATATTATATTTGGTATTTTATTATATTTCGGCGCCATACAAAATACGCTTTTGTTAACCAACGCTATTTTACTTGCAATAGGGCAGAGTTTATCTGTGTGTCGCATACTAATATGATATTTCATAAATATGAATGTTCATTTTTACGAACATGGTTACCGCTAAAATTTAAGTGAAGTAAGAGTTAATAGGTACTTTTAACTTTCTAAAAGATGGTTTACATGTTTCAGTTTGCTGTATTCAAACTGTGTATATATTGGTAGTTTCGGAAATTTGTCGAAGTGCATAGGAAACCTATGAAGTTTCCTACAAACTATATCAAAATGAGATTTCTGTCTTAAGTTGTAACCAATTTTCAAACCTAAGAAATGTACGTTATTAGTTTAACCAACATTTTTAACAGTGATGCAGTATCTCGGCGGATCTTTTTCCTTGGAAAGTCATGCTTTTAGTCTTATTTAAAATTACTTAAAGGTTATTAAGATTAAACCAATCAATTATTTTATTAAATGTCTCATATTTCAGGCAGTCATAACTGTGTATTCATGAAAAGGGCAGAACAGTAATCTGCAAAAAGTGTCATAGGGAAGTGTGCGATTAGAAATAAGTTGTTAATATAAACAAGGAAAAAGAAAGGACCAAGAACACTACCCTGGGGAACACCACACCTCAAAGTTCTGGATTCAGAATAATGTAGGGTTTCCTTTTAAAATTTACTCCACAGTCCACTTAGGATTAGGGCCTAACCCTATGTAGAGAAGAGTTATCTTAAGTGTCATGCTTGGCAGGCGGATGCACTACTGCAGATTCGGACATCTCAATCTAAACTATTTAAATTTAAAATACACAAGTATTTTCACTTACATCTTCTGCACCATCTTCCAACTTTATCTTCTTGGAGGACACCTGACCATCCTCTTCAGGCGAATGTTCTCTCTTGATCGGTTTCTTACCAAGAGTACTGTCACCAGCAACTGGATATTGGAAGACTTCTCTGTAACGACAAATTATTAAATTTGTGCAAAAAGTTTAATGTTTAAATTTACTTGCAAAAAAAATTTAATGAATGATAAAGTTAATTGTAAAATAAATTGAAGGAAGCCATCATTATTAAATACTGATTCAAATTTCAAACACCAAAATCTTAAGTAGCCATTTGTTGACTGAATTCTTTTTGCATAACCAAGTGCAATTTAATAAATCAAACTTACGATTTACTGTGATATTTCTCGAATTTTGCCTTTGCCTTGCCTGTTCCGCTAATCCTCCTTAGGTTCCCTTCTTCAAGCAGCCTCAATTTATTCTCTAACTTTACTTTGTGTTCAGCACCAAGCTCAAACGACACGTCGTCCCCAAAAGCGTCCACTCTCGTAGCAAGCGCTGCCTTTGCAGCAAGCATACGAGCCATTTTACCCTTATTCCTTGTACTGCACTGACCAACTAGATTTGCGTGGTAAATAAGACCATATTTAGGAGTATCTTTCTTTGTTTTTAATGCCCTAAACAAAGCTTTCTCTGCACCAAATATCTGAATTGTGGATGCTGGGTGTTTGGCTAAATTCATCAAAGAACCAGCATGTGCTATTAGCCTAGCTCCAATATGTTCTCCGATTAAAACAGTGAGGTTAGGGGCCATTGCCATCATTCTAGCTTTCAAATAGTCTGTTAAATGAGTTCTATATTCTGTTATAGAAATAATTTCGTCACACAAATTCTGTATGTTCATTATATCATCCTCTGATATTTCTGTGCCCATTGATATTTCTGCAGCTTCTTTGACCTTCTCTTCCAAATCTTCAGGTAAAATATCTGATAGATCAGTCTTAGAGGCGTTATCACGGGTGCCAATCAATTTAACTATCTTTACAAACAATGTATTATCTGTTATAATCTTACCTAGTTCAGGGAAATGCCAACCATACCACTCTCTACACCTCATAACGTAATTATTCAATTCCTTATCCAAATCGTCCAATAAACATTGTGCTTGTACAATCATAGTGTCGATTTTGTCAGGAGAAAATTTTAGTTTGTACCTGGAAAGAGAATGGGCAAGACCTAATGCCATAGCGGTCATCTCTTTTTTCGGTAGGCCTGTAAGTAAACTATCCATCTGTGACCGTATGCATCTCATTAGCTCTTGAACATTGCTATTTGAGACGCATTGTAAATCAAATTTTTCTTTAATAGCGCTACCAAGTTTTGCATCACCTACTAACAATTGATCCTGAACATCTTTGCATACATATTTCTTGAGAGCTTTCTTAAGTGTTTTAGACAATTTTCCTTCTATAGCAGCTGTTGTGGCAGCTAAAGCTTCTGTTGTGTCTTCAAACTTGATAAAGTTTTTTAGTTTTACACTGAAAACAAAATATTAACATAGAAGTGTTATTAATTAGAAATACAATTAAAAGCAAGTATAATTTAATCAGAATTGAAGTATAACCTGTAATATCAACTTAGCTAATTAAGTTACTTGTTAGGACCATCTTGGAACAAATGTCTTGTAGGGCTTAAAATTTTATACCATGTGAGCAACTTTAATTTGATCCCCTCTACTACCGCTTTATTTGTAAATGGTTATTTAAAATGTCTGATTTACCACACTTTCAACAGTGAAGTAAATGACATCAACCATGAAAAAACTGGCATGTCTGATAAATTTTTGAATGATAAAATGAATGAATATGGAAGTAAGGGCGATAAACAAGTACCATGTTTATCAGATGTAAAGTGAATACTGTGAATCATAGACACCGACATCCATCCTCGATTAAGAATTAACATGTGGATATGTTGTCACTCCTTATGACTAAAAAAGGGTCTCCATTCTCTACACTCATAGAAAATACGGCAGCGTTATGTAAAAAATATATTAATTTAATAATTCACAGGAGCAGTATGGGAAATCTTTGCTGCTCAATGACCCTAAGTGGCTGACACTGACATAATTTTTCATACCGCCGAGACAGTATCCATGCCTATCCTTTACTTAAGTCTCATCAGGTAGGATGGATTCGGATGTGTATACCTTAGTTTGCACTGCATTTGAAAGTGTGATCATTTGTCACTCTGTAATTTCCTGTGTACACTGCACCACAGAGTTCTAAAATTGTCACTAATATTAAAATTGGCTAAGAAAACATAATGAGCTGGTTTCTGAGAGCGAGGCATAATAACCCCTGCTGGGTTTATTCAGTTACATGCTTGTATATTACTAATGTAATAATGTAATTGTATATTGCTTGTATTTTGGTTTATTATCATAAATCTTTATTTGCAAGAATCACAGTATAAGATGTTACAATTGATACAGTGCAGTCGTGTTTCGTTAACAACAGTACATAACATGCAAATTATTTTTAAATTATTAAGGTATTATTTTTAGGGTTCTGTAATTAAACAACAAGGAACCCTTATAGTTTAACCATGTGCGTTTGTTCATCTGTCTGCAGTTTTTTTTTTTTAATAAATTATCTGAATGAATAATTTTTTTCATTGAATAGGCATAACACTGTGTATTGGTAGTGTAAGAATATCCGCTACCCCATATTGTCCCTTGGATGTCGTAAGAGGCGAGCGAGGGAAACTGAAACAGGACATGGGCAACAGCATCTTCCTGATAACAACACAAATAACATAAAACTGTGGTTGCCGAATTGCAAAATCCCTCCCAATGAAACAATTATGGGGGAGATCATGTTCAGTAGTAGACATTTATAGACTGTAATGGATAATGGAATAGGCATATGATTGCACATTGAATTGAATATTTTAAATAAAGCACCATTAAAAAGGTTTCACATTAGATTACATTAGCTAGACCAGTCTAGGGCACCTGCGTCAAGGATGTGACATCTCATCAATCTGTCTGCTAAGTGTCACAATTAAGGCATAATTATTTCTACAACTGGAGAGGTTTATGTCCAGCAATGAACTTATACAGGGTGATAAGAAAAAATAGTAATTGTAAATAATTAAATGATTTTAAATAATTATCAGCTCTTAGAACAAGTAAATCTTACACAGAGGAAGCACCTTCTGGAGTATTGAACTCTTGATACAGGTCTTCAATTTGTGATAACTTCGATTCATCCAATAACTGAAAAAATAAATGAAAACATAATTCAAATAAGAATAGCCTTTCAACATCCACAATTTTCAATGCTCAAGACAAGAGTTACTTGAAAGAAATAATTTTGGTAATAATTTTTTACTTCCTTCTTCCTTCTAATGTTGAGTAGGACATACAAATGTCAGTACATGATGAAATAATGTAAGACTGGTTCAGGTTTATGAGTGGTAGAGCCATGCTGCAGTTATATTAGTAGTGTAGTTGTAGCATGAATGGGTCGGCTCGACCGGGGAAGGCCCACGCTCTCACAGAATACCAGCGTCAAATAGTAGCTTAATGCTGCTGTGTTAATCGAATCGTATGATGAGTGTAGAGAACCGGAGACACTTTTTACTGGAAAAGAGGCATTCTATCTTAGTCCTCACGGGTGACAACACATCTGCATTTTGATTCGCAATCGAGGACAGATGTAGATGTCTATGGGCCTCAGCAACCACTTATCATCAGGTGGACTGTGTGCTTGTTTGTCACCCTATCCTATAAAAAAAAAGGTAGGACATTTTTATATTACACACTACTTCCAATTTTATGTTGCATTAAGTACTCTGTATACAAATATAATTTCTAAATTACAACCTATGATTTTTTTTAATCAAAGTACACATTTACTTTTTAATTTCTTTATGCCTTAATTCGTATTTTCTAAAATATTTTTTTTACAAACAAGTCACCAACTCAGACAACAACATATTGACAAAATCCTCATTTGCCCATAGTCAATTGCTTTTTATAACTTGGCTATAAGTCTTACGTCAATCATACTTAGGAATGTACTGCAATATAAACACAGCAATACTAGATGCCATATTCCTTCCTTTAAATGTACTGGTGCCAAGCTTCAAAAAGTATCGCCTCATTTGAAATGTAACATTGCACTGGTTCAGTGCTCAAAAGAGGCTTCTCTTTCTTGCAAACTCACTTTTAAATTGTGTACTACAAAACATTATTCCCCTATTTTTTTTTCTTCTCTTTTAGAGAATAAGGGTGACAAAGAGCACACAGTCCACCTGATGGTAAGTGGATACTGTATCCCATAGACATCTACATTTGCCATTGATAAAGAGTCACTATACAGATGTGTTGTCACCCCTGACGACTAAGATGGAATGCCACATATCCAGTAAAAAGGGTCTCTCATTCTTTACACTTACGATACATAACACAGCAGCATTATGTGCCATTTTAAGCTGGTATTATGTAAGAGCATGGTCCTTCTCAGGTCTAGCTGACCAATTTGTGTTACAACAAAAATAAAGCTACAGTATGGCTCTACAACAACATACAAACATAAATAAAAATTTGCCCCAAATGCAATACTTAAAAGTAAAGTGAAGTTCCATCTGATATACATCCTACTGCTGGGCACAGGCTTTTAAGCTATTGCATAGCTTTTATCGCGTGTTTTGAGCGCGGCGACCGAATCAAGAAATTCTGTAAGGAAAAAAACCCAAACACCCCAAAACCTAACATTGTCTAATGTCATTTCAGTTCAACAGACTTCGGCACAGTGTTTGTGTGCGTGCAACTAGACATATGCATGTAGACTAGTTGCATGTATTGTAAGATAATAAAAATATTTAAAACAATAATGTAATTTATTGCAAGAAGCATATTCTTTGGATTTATATGAGTCGTCATCATGCTAGCAACTTTCGTGAATTTGGAGTATTTAATAAACACAGACTTTATAGAAAATTATCGTTTGTCGGAAGAACTCGTTAATTACCATAAACCTACAGCTTCAATGATAAAAATTCCTGAATATCCTACATGTATTATAAGATTCAGAGAAGTTAATATTGTTTAAAATATTTGTATTAACAAATATTTTAAACAATATTAACTTCTCATTTACTCAATAAAAGAAAAAAAATTGTTTTCTTTTCAGTCACCACTCTCAAAAAGTGTAACTTGAATTAATATCAAAGAAAAAACTTGAATTAATATCAAAGAAAAAAACAAAGTAAAAAATACTGCATAAATAACATAAATAAATAATTATAATTGCATAAGTTGATAAAAATGCTATGCAATAGCTTAATAGGCAGTCACCGAGTGCTACACATATTTTTTTTCTCATTTCTGAGTATTTTAGGGCAAGGAAATTTTACGACATTGAAATATTTTTTTCTTATTTCTCAGACATGCAGGTTTCCTCACAATGTTTTCCGTAACTGTAGAGCATGTGGTAAATCAGCACTAAAAATTGCAATTAACAATTTCATTGGTGTTGACGAGGATTAAACCTAAGTTGATTGTGTAAAGCTTTGCGAGCTCTTAGCACCTGAGCCACCACAGATCTTTTAGACAATTGCAACGCTTTGCAGGTAGATTTTCAACTGCAGTATTGGATGTCTTGTCCTTAACCTTTAATGCTGCATTCCATCACCATCTCTGGTGTTAAGATTTATCTAGTATGCATAGAAAATGGTTATACCATAAGTCACCTTTTATGACACTTGAGATAAACGAGCACACACTCCATCTTATGGTAAGTGGATGCTGTGGCCCATAAACATCCACATTTATTCGCAATTAAGAATCAAAATGCAGATGCATTGTCAACCCTGAAGACTAAGATGGTATACCTCATTTCCCGTAAAAAGGGTTTCCGGTTCTCTTCACTCACCATACAAAACACAGCCGCATTGAGCTGCTATTTTAAGCTGGTATCCTGTGAGAGTGTGGTCCTTCCCCAGTCGAGTCGACCCATTCACGCTACAACTATACTACTAATATAGCTACAGCATGGCTCTACCACATTAGACTACTATATTATTGTACACGTCAACACATTTTTAGTATGTTCACTCCATCAAATAGTCAAGCCCTTGTTTTGAAGTATGTCTTAGTACAGACATATTTAGCAGTGGACTTGTTAAGAGCTGTAATGATAATGATGACTGCCATTAGAATGATGTATTCTACGTCAGGAATCACAAAGATGTATTGTTTTATATATCAGAGGCTTTATTAAATTTATTCTTCTCACACAATTAATGCTAAATAATGCTATGCTTGTGAGAATTATATAATTTTACATATAGCAATTAGGAAATAGTTTTATGTAAGTATTAACAGAAAGACACTAGTAAAATTCTTATTAAAAGCATTCTAAGGTAGACTTTTGCAATATTTGTATGAAATGAATGTTAGCCTAATGTAACCCAGACTTAAGATTTATAGGATTGGTGATATTAGTAAGATAATCATATAGAAATTATGGGAGCTAAAGCAGTTAAAAATAGATCTTCCTTTCTCAAGTTGATACAAATTAAGCTCCTTAGCTAAAATATAGATAATACTTGCTCGTTCTTATTTATTATCACTATTTGTAAATTACAATATTTTAAGGTATGAGAGAATTTCAAATAGATATTCTGTAATATTTAGCATTAAATTTGAGTTCTTTTTTTACTATTTTGTTATGGATGTTTATGTAATCAATTAGCTGTCAAAACATTCTAGTTAATGATAATACCTATTTATTTAGTGTCTTTTTTCCATTTGCTTTACCTATCTATAATTAGAGGTTACAACAATAATTTGAAATCAATTATTGATATAAGTACATTAATCATTTTTAATAATTTGAATTAAAATTATAACCAAAGATATGATATGCAACATAAAATACATACAATTTATAAATGTTTAATATTTGTAACGATAGACTTTTCAAATAGGAAATGAAGTTTGTATGCTATAGGTTAGAATTAACACGTGTTATAACTTACCTTGAAAATAGCGTAACCCGCCGATGTCTCAAATAGCACCAACATTTTACACAATTTTAAAAACCTTAATTTTCACAAAAATTTAAACAGTCAATATTGGAAAATATCAAAAAAGTTCAAACTAAAACAAGACGCCAAACATTGCTAAAGCCTTGCATTGACAATTAACAATTGACATTTCAATTTTGATTTTGAAATTAGTTGTTATTACGATTCGTCAATTAAGGGTGGCAAAGATCATAAACTGTACAGCCTAGTATGATTTGTATTACTTACGCAACTCTTTACAAAATGTGAAGTTACATTTCAAAGTTCTTGAGAGATGCTTAATCCAGCGGATAGTTGATGACGATATTATCTCAGCTCCTCTAATTGGATTAAAAAATCTGAGATTTATTAGAAAATCACCATCGAAATATTTGTAACATCGTTTCCGCTATTACGTGCCAAAACCAATTTAAACCATTATTAATTTAAATAACAAAACGCCCAGCGGCACTGACCTCTATATATAACAGTACGCTGGACTGGCTATACACCGTGACATGATGAAGCAAACCACCCTACGGGATGAAAGATTTGATTTCCGCCATTTTGGCGCTGACAGCAGAAGTGCACGTCCACGGAACTAATAATAGGGATAAGACAGTATACCAAATTATATCGATAAAAATTCTATATCCTACCATACCTAAATAAATGGAATGGACTCTATGGATAAATGGACTCTACCCGTAACGTGCATTTTGTTTATTTATGTATCATATTAATATTTTTTTATTTTATTTTTATTAAAAAAAAACCAACAGCGATTTAACAATTATAAGGACTTAAAATATATAGCTTAAATGTAAGGCCTATTAAAGGTTTTTTCAGTTATATAAACAAAATATATTATGGACGGTACAATTTAACTATTCTTTGGATTTATTATAATATGTAGGTACTAATAATTTTATATATATATATATATATATATATATATATATATATATATACACACACACATATATATATATACATATATAATCATACATATATATATACATATATACACATATATATATGTTCACGGATATGTAACTAAATGTTTATACTAATTACACTTAATTTTGTATATGTGTATGTAGAAGTAATATTTGTATTATTTATTTCCCTGCAAAACTTTTTAATGCAGCCAGATATTAACATTCTGTTATGTAATTTAACTTAATGAAATATGAAATATCACACCTGTTTATTTATTTATTTTTCTAAACCGTTACACTTATGTCAAATTTCCACTCAACAATCAAGTAAGAAATGATTATACTAAATGATGCAAAATATGAATTCATTTTCATGTTATAATAGAGTTGATTTATGTTCATTACTATTTTTTTATTTTTGTGTAGGGAGTCCTACTAGATGGAGTAACGACCTGGTAAGACATATAGGAAGTCGACGGACGCCTGCGGCTCAGAATCGTGCCTTGTGGCATTCCCTGGGGGAGGTCCACGTTCAGCAGTGGACTTGTGAAGGGCTGTAATGATGATCATCATGATTAAGCAAATCAAAATGATTTACTCGTTTTGCACCTCATTTAGAATTTTAAGAGCTTTAGCTTTAAAGGCTGGTTTACTAAAAACAAAGAGATCTATATCACTAAAGATCTCATTGTATGTCCTGAGCAATCGGTTTATAGGCGCATTACGTACATAATTGGTGCCAGCAAACGGCACATGTAATAAAGGGGGCGGACGACGGCGGACACGACGCGACGGTACGTTGTATGTTATGCTCGCCACCAACTCAGGGCAGTCTACCTGTCCACGGACAATATCATACAAAAAACATACGTCCATTAATTTACGTCTGTTTTCGAGTGTCAATAAATTATAAGATTGACAAGTATTTTCATAGGTTACAAGTGGTGATTTGAAAAAACGATAATTTAGATAATTGATGAATTTTTTCTATATGCGTTCTATACGATCTTTATAAGTAGCGTATTGGGGAGACCAAATTGGACTGGCATATTCTAATATACCGCGAACATAAGCATTATACATAATTTTAAGGGTATTAATATCTTTAAAAGGCTTGCAAGTTCTCATCACAAATCCAAGAATTTTAAAAGCCTTGTTAACAATTTCGTCAACATGCTCTGATAAAAGCATTTTATTGTCAAAATGAACTCCTAAATCTCTAACAAGTAGATGTCCTTTGTATTGGAATACCGTTAAAATTGTAGGAGAATGAAATAGGGTTTTTTTTACGTGTGAAGCTAATACATTCGCATTTATCAATATTAATTGTTATGTTGTTAGCAGTATAATAAGCTGATAAAGCGGTTAAATCAGATTGCATTTGATGACAGTCCTGCTCAGTACGGATATTGTAAAATTTTTTTTTGGCATCGCATACATTAATGTTGTGTAAACTTAAAATAAGTAGTAATATCGTGAATATAAGCGTTATACAGTAAAGGCCCTAGATGTGATCCTTGAGGAATGCTGTTGGTATTTTGATAAAATCCGATCTATATCCACCTATTATATATAATATAATGCCATTATTATTCATCATTATTAAAACCCTTCACAAGTCCACTGATGAACATAGGCCTCCCCCAAGGAATGCCACAAAGCACTGTCCTGTGGCGCATCGCCAATCGCCATACCAACACTCCTCTTCCCTTACAACTCCACCTCGACTACAGCGGTACAGGGAGAGGAATCTCATTTAGCCGCAGCTCACTAAAATACATACAACGTGGCTCGACACTTCGCTATGGCTCTTGAGTTTGGTAGATAGTGAGGAAAGAATAAATAAAAAAAAACATTCGAAATAGTAATCTAATATTTTTATACTTACTGGTACTGGTACTACCAGAAAATATTGTCGGTATACTGCACTTTTTCAAAGTGGTGCAGTTCTCATGTCTAACAAAACAGTTACGTTTGGAACAAATATGATCATTTTGTTTCGGACGCCAATTCACAATATTTATGCTTTTAAGCCATAATTTTAGTCTAGGTTCAGTTGGAAACCTGTTAATTAATAAACATTTGATTATCGTCTGTTGTTGGCTACTTATTTATTAACAGATATGGGGAGGAAAGAACATCGATAAGTATTATAGACAATGAACTCGACAACCATATTGAATATTATTGTTTATCAAAACTCAGTAATACTCGTATATAGCCAAAGATGTTGGTATATATGATATTAAGATCAGTAACAAATTTTTAATTACTTATATTATAAAATAGTTTTAATTTGTTTAATATTTGCTGCAAATTCAATTACTTATGAAATGTTATACCACTTCCCTTTTTGGTAACCAGTTTTACAGATTACGCACACTCTCATTATTTATAAAAATGATTCTTATTATGTAACTAATATTATACACAATCAAACAACATAAAATACTTTTAGTTTTTAGTTTAAAAGTTCAAAATGTGGACTTATTAAATAAGACAATATAAATGAGACAACAGACTTTGACATATTATATCAATTTTATTTTTCAAGACATCCTTTAGCGGCACTTCAAATCACAAGTCCTGCCAAACCAGGGGTTTGACATTTGAGCTCAAAGTTTTATTTAGTTGTTATTCTACTCTAGGGTTCGAAGTTGCCAGTATATCCATTATTTAAACAATCACTTCACCGCACATCACCGCATAAATATGTATGTTACTCTAAACCTCAGTCACTTACCAATAACTTTATATGAAAATTGTGAATAAACATATCACATTTGGTGAGAAATAATTGTTTTTAGGTAACAAATAAATTGAAAGCCGTTTTAAATGCTGCGTGTATGTAGGTACAAGAAACACTTACAAATTTTTATAAATTACTTTTTTATAGAATGTGGGTGGTGAATAGTATTGAGATCTTGGGCAATATATAAGCAATATACAGTGTGTCCGGTCACGGACTAGCGATATTTTAGGTGCTTATAATACAGCTATTTTAATATAAAAATACACTACACACTGAGGTCTAATCCCCTCCCCCCTCTATTTGGCAGCCATTTTGTTTTTCTCTTGAGATATTCTCTACGCGTTTACGAAAAAAGTCATATCTCTGAAAGTTTTAGTCCTACTGAGATAAAAATTAACTCATTCGGAGGCCAATAATATTGTTTATCGTTTTTAATTATCAAAATTTTTGTTGACATACTTGTAACTTTGAAGAAAAAAAATTTAACTTCAAATAAATATCAAAAAAATATGCTAATCGGCAAATTATTGTAAATTACTGCAAAAACAACCTCGTTTACCCTTCTTATTTTTATACTAGATCGACAGATTTTGAGTTAAGCTACAATGCAACATAAAGTTTACAGCTGTATGTTTAAAGAATTATTGTTGTTTGAGGGGGAGGGGATTAGACCTCAGTGTGTAGTGTCTTTTATATTAAAATATCTGTATTATAAGTACCTAAAATATCGCTAGTCCGTGACCGGACACACTGTATAGTGCGTGTGTTAGCGAATATGAACAGTAAGCAGGGGTATGAACAATCTCGTAATTACAAGAGTAATTATAGTAGAGAGAATTTTAAATAACTATGATAAAATGCGCAGTAACAAGCTCTCAAAATTATTCACGGAGGCAAACTTAGAACAATAATTATATTTAACTTCATCGGTAAGTAATATTTTAATAACATACCACTGATCTTAACAAAATTTATTAGGGTGTAATAGGCCCTTGCAGTAGGCGCGAAACCGGGTCGACACTTCACATGCTTCCGCGCGCCCCACCTCATGTTTTCTTCGAATAAGAACTAGTGATGTGCCACGTCGTACACAAATATTTTGTAATAAATGATTATTCTTTCGTGACAGTAATATAATCAAATCGTCCAATTCCTAAATATCCGTTCTTATGTAAAGTTTCTTTTTAAAAATTATCTTCTTAATCCTTACAATCAGGCATTCGATGTAGTCACAGTACCACAACATTGGTAAATATCACCGATGATATCCGATTAGAAATGGAACACAGTGAAGTGACTGTTCTTTGCTTTTTAGATTTCAGTAATGCTTTTAATATTGCTGTTGATGACGTCCTACTCGGTATAATGCATTCTCCTATCGTATCTCCTATAGCAATTGATTGGTCTCAAAGCCTGTCTGGTACCTGTCTGGTCACCAGCAACAGCAGTTGGTGCAACATATGTGTTGGTGTACAAGGAGGCAATTTATGTCCTTTACTTTTTGCAGTTCTTGTAAACTCAGTATCCAATCATTTAACTTCTCCCTAACTTTATGCAGATGATCTACAAATAAATACGAATACTTGTCCTAACGATCGCTAGTAATGCAATCAATGTAGATCTCGAACGATTATTTGGGTGGAGTAACACATACGGCTCTCACATTAACCCAGCAAAATGCAAATCATTATTGTTGGTAACGCACAAATGTTAGTCAAGTCCTGCCTGGATAACCTTCCTTAAATAGTAGGTATTTGGTGAAACTATTATCCCTTACTCAGTAAAAACATAGGGATCCATATTGATAAGAATTTGTCGTGGGGAAATCACATCAAAGAGATTCGTTCTTGTGTAGATTACGTAACGTTCTTTCCATTTCCTCTAAAACCGTGCTTATCAAGTCTCTTCTCTTCCCCAATTTTGACTATATGGACGTCAGCTATCTAGATCTTACTGAAGTAAAGCTTAGTAAACTTAAGCAAATTCAGAATTTTTGCACAAGGTTTATATCTGGATTACACAAATTTGACTACGTCTTTCTTTTTTGTTCTAAGCTTAAGTGATCTGTTTTGTTAATTATAACATACATGTTTGTATGCTATTTTTTTAAAGTTCCGCTGTGTTTCATGCTGGTTCTTCCCAGGACAGAGGTTTTTTTTCAGAACCGATGATTATTTAAATTTAATTTTTAAATTAATTAACCGATTAAAAAGTGACTTTCAATAAGAATTATTTATAATATATATTGAATTTAAAAAAACATGCGTGCAGCTAACACGCGACAGAAGTGAAATCTTCAAATGAAGTGAAATATAAAATACAAATACTTTAAATGATTTATTTAATATTATAATTTAAACTACAAGTTCGGCATAAAACGTAAGTAAATTTAATTTTATAGTAAATAAATGTAATAATCCTTCTAATATATATATTAGACACAAATATTATATCACTCTCTTCGATATACCTTATATAGTACTTACTAATTACAAAAAGATATCAATTTTACCTATTACGAAGTTGAGGTTTGGCCGTTCTTTACTGCCTGTTTAATCCATAGTACGTAGTATCATTTTTTATTATACTGTGGTAGTACTATTATTTATTATGTGTCCATAGGCACACGACACCTTCATACGTACGTAAGCGACGTCGTTTCGGCGGCATTTACGACTTTTTTCTCGCGAGCATTGAGCTATAATCTATAAAGCTTCCTATCTCATTTTCTCCCACATTAAATCTTACGAATTTATGTGCCTGTCTCTTTTTACTGTCGCTTTTTCGTTTCAAAGACTTTCAAATCACAACGATGCTAAAGAAGTTTTCACTTTAAAAATTCTCTGCTTTTGTTTCTGTTACCAATACGACTTCACCGGAATGCTCAAATACTCCATCATCTCTACTGCGTTCTTTTCAATACTTTTTAGCCTTCCTTCCTCAAAAATGGCTTTGAGTTTTTTCGTCAATAACTTTGAGTTTGAGTTGCGCCAGTAAACACTAGTAAATTTATGAACGCGTCTTTTTCTGTACAGACCGTTAATTTATAGAATGAACTCCCATTGGCAATAAAACGCGCACTATACCTTCCTATATTTAAAACAAAACTTGTCAAGAACCATTACCTTACTCTCTACGTATATTATTTTTTACCTCCTGTTTTAGTACACCGACTTAACCTACCCCTGTCATTATTTCTGCAATCCTATCCATTCACTGGTCGTCTGGATTTTAGAAGAAATTGCTGTCAGCAATAACACCGCCCAGTGCATACTACTTTTGTATAAATAATCTTTGTATGTTTTGTATGGTATGCAATAAAGAATATTAAATAAAATAAATAATAAACCAAACCATTATAGAACATTGTTTTATATAAATCTTTTGAATAATTTTGTTGTTATATAAGAACACGATATAGTTAAATGCATATCTAATTACAGATTTCCGGAAAGCCGTGAATTGGCAAATAAATGGATGGTAGCAATAAAAAGACCCAACTGGGAGCCAAACATCAAGAGTTTTGTTTCTTCCATTTATTTTTGAAACCAAAAGTGGAATGCGCAAGCTGGTTAGAGGTGCAAACCTGTAAAATGACGTAAGATAACACTTAGTACTTATAGTTTGTGGGTAACACATAAGCGATTAAAAAAGAGCTTCGAAATCTATGTATCAGTATCTATGGAACATTTGCTTACGTTTGGCATAATATAAATCTTTTGAATAATTTTGTTGTTATATAAGAACACGATATAGTTAAATGCATATCTAATTACAGATTTCCGGAAAGCCGTGAATTGGCAAATAAATGGATGGTAGCAATAAAAAGACCCAACTGGGAGCCAAACATCAAGAGTTTTGTTTCTTCCATTTATTTTTGAAACCAAAAGTGGAATGCGCAAGCTGGTTAGAGGTGCAATACCTGAGCTTAAAATTGAGGTAAGATAAAACTTAGTACTTTTATTAGTTTGTGGGTAACACTTATTTTAAGCGATTAAAAAAGTAGCTTCGGAAGTTATCTATGTATCAGTATCTATGGAACATTTGCTTACGTTTGGCATAATGGGCAACGATCCCCTTTAGGGGTATATATGTTCTGTCTATCATGCTATCATCGTTTAAAGCCAAGTCAAGGCGGTATAGGAGGCCCGCATTGGAAAAGAAAGACGGCCTAACGTTTTAAAAACTTTTGCGTTCACTTCATATCTCAACGTGTACAAAATTATTGCAAACTCTTAAATTTATAAGAAATAATTCCGCTACGTTATAAAAATAAAACACTAACGCCTGTCACCCAGAGGAGTAGGCAGATACTACAGACTTCCATTTAGCACGATCCTGACATACCTCTCTCGCCCCTTCCACATCCATTTAACAGTGTACATACCTCTCTCGCCTCTTCCACGCACTCTTGCACGTATGGGCCGGCTCAAACCGGGGTGGTACCACGACCTCACAGAATACCGGCGTGGAGTGGAAGCTCTGCTTCCGCGTTTCGTTTGGTGAGTGTAGGTGGCCGGAGGTCCAAATCCCCCCCCCCCCCCCATCAACATGGTAGCGGAATTAAATTACTCAGGCTGCCCCGCGTATTCTGGGGGGGGGGGGGGGCAAATTCCGCTCAAGACTACAACTGCAAACGGAGCAACAAGACCAAGGCGACCCCTGCCATCCTATCCGTGAATTTCTCCAATATCAGGGGACTTCACTCTAACCTACACGCCGTCCACTACTATCTCGAGATGGCGAGGCCGGCTCTGCTCTTCGGTTTCCTCTCCGGCTGATGTCTCGTATCTCTCCTACCCGGGGTACAAACTGAAACACTCCTTTGTGCCTCGGGCTGGAGTTTGCGTTTACGTCAGAGAGGACATCTGTACTCGACGCCTCGGCAGACTTGAAGGTTCGGACCTGTCCATCCTTTGGCTACGCGTAGACAGCGACGACCATCCGGCGTCTACACCTCTATCTCTGCAATTCCGAAACAACCACTCTTCGACCACTCCTCCCCCCTCCCAAACATCCTCGCACTTTAACCCATCACGCCGAATGGCTTGGTTCACGTTTAACCGATCATGCGGGGAGATCTGTTCATAATTTTGCCTTGGCATATGGTCTGATATAACTGGTTACTTCGCCTACGCGGATTCCAGATGTGGAGGATCATGCACCTTCTCTGTTGGACCTTCTGCTGACCTCTCATCCGGACATATATCAAATTTCCGTCGACGCCCCTTTAGGCTCCTCGGACCATTGTCTAATCCGGAGTGTGGTGCCACTCGCGCTGAAATCGCAGTTGCATTCTGCAGGCTGCCGCCGTGTTTGGCAAAATAGCCCAATGGGATGCGGTTTTCTTTGCATCCTATTCTTCGGGGCGGGTTTGCTTCTCGCCGGGCGATCCCAACATTGTTGCGGATTCTGTCGCTAATGTGGTACTTCAGGGTATGGGACTTTTTATTCCTTTCTCTGTGGTGCCCATTGGAGGCAAATCTCAGTCATGGTTTGGTCGCTCCTGTAAAATAGCATCATGCTATAAGCAGGAGTGCTACCAAGCCTGGGCTGACGCATCAGCGTCCCGGGATGTAAACACCAGCGCTCTAAAAAAGAAGTATAATTCCGCCTCTAGGTTCTTCAAAAGAGTCATTGCCAAGGCAAAGTCAGAGCACATTGGCAGAATTGGCGAGAAACTAGTTCGCCTTCCTTCTGGAACCCGTGCATTCTGGTCTCTCGCCAAGGCTGTCCAGAGGAATTTCTGTCAGCCATCTCTTCCATCTCTGCACAGGGAGGACGACTCACTGGCCCATACCCCAAAGCAGAAAGCCGATCTTCTAGGCTCTATCTTTGCGTCCAACTCGACTCTCGATGACGGGGGGAGTACGCCGCCGACCATCCCGCGGTGTGAGTGTTCTATACCGGAAGTGCAGTTCACACAGCGCTCGGTTCGCAAAGTACTCCTCTTCCTAGACATCTACAAGTCGATTGGGCCTGACGGAATCCGCCCAATTGTGCAGAGTGCTCCAGAGTTGGCACCGGTTTTAACTCGTCTTTTTCGGTACTCCTACTCCCTAGGCGTAGTCCCAAAATCATGGAAGACGGCTTTCGTCCACCCGATCCCTAAAAAAGGCGAACGCTCAGACCTGTCCAACTACCGGCCTATCGCCATCACCTGCTTGTTATCCAAAACAATGGAGTCCATTGTAAATTGCCAGCTTATGAGGTACCTTGAGGATCACCAGCTGATTAGTGACCGCCAATACGGTTTTCGCCGTAGTTGGTCAGCTGGTGATCTTCTGGTCTACCTAACTCACAGATGGGTGGAGGCAGTAGAGTCCAAGGGGGAGGCATTGGCCGTTAGTTTGGACATTGCGAAGGCCTTCGATCGGGTTTGGCACAAAGCGCTTCTTTTGAAGCTCCCTTCCTATGGGCTTCCCGAGAAATTGTGCGATTGGATCACCAGTTTTCTTGCAGATCGGAGCATCAAGGTCGTTGTAGACGGTGCAAGCTCCGATTGCAAGCCTATTAATCCTGGTGTTCCACAAGGCTGCGTGCTATCGCCAACGCTGTTTCTTCTGCATATCAATGATATATTGCAAACCCGTAACATTTATTGCTGTGCAGATGACAGCACTGGTGATGCTCTTTACACCAGCCGAGCCAATATTTTTCGGGAAAACGTCTCCGAGTGCCGGGACAAACTTGTGTCTGAAGTCGAAAGTCGAGTCTTTGCTGAACAGAGTCTCGGATTGGGGGCGACTAAATCTAGTCCAGTTTAACCCCCAGAAGACACAAGTTTGCGCGTTAACCGCTAAAAAGAACCCCTTTGTCGTATCTCCTCAGTTTCAAGGCACTCCCCTTGTTGCCTCAGGCAGTATCGGAATCCTCGGCGTCGACATATCGAGTGACGTGCAGTTTCGTGGTAACTTGGAAGAGAAGGCCAAATTGGCCTCTAAAAAGCTTGGCGTGCTTAGCAGAGCGGGACAGTTTTCATGCCGGTACACCGCCTGCAACTTTACAAGGCGCAGGTTCAGCCGCACATGGAATGATGTTCCAATCTCTGGGCTGGGGCTCCCCAGTACCAGCTCCTTCCACTTGACCGCATCCAGCGGAGAGCGGCTCGAATTGTCGACGGCCGAGTGCTTTCCGATCGGCTCGATTCACTGGCGTTGCGAAGAGACGTTGCATCTCTTTGAATTTTCTTTCACATATACCATGGAGAGTGCTCTAAGGAATTGTTCAGATTAATTCCAGCCGCCAAATTTCGTAAACGCACTACGCGGCAAACGTCCAGATACCATACACACCATCTGGATGCTTGGCGGTCCACCACTGTACGTTTCAAAAGGAGTTTACTTCCGCGTACAACCTCTCTGTGGAATAGTTTACCACCGCGATTTTTCCGGACCGATACGACGTGGGGACCTTCGAGAATAGAGCTTACTCCTTTCTAAAGGGCCGGCAACGCACCTGCAATTCCTCTGGTGTTACGGTTGATCATGGGCGGCGGTAGTCACTTAACATCAGGTGAGACGCATGCTTGTTTGCCCTCTCTTTCATTAAAAAAATCCATATACCTACGTATACATGCTCGTCGGTTAAGGATACTCTTAATTTGGCCCATTTTTAATATATCGCCAATTTGGTCGACAAACTTTTGCCTAGGACATCCCTTTCCGACTCTTCCATTCACTTCTGCAACATATATTTGCTTTTTCAGTCTTTCCTCATTTATTCTTTTTTCGTACGTTATCTCCATACTTTATTTTTTATATATATATAGAAGAGGGGCAAACGTGCACGCGACTTACTTTAGTGATGGTAAGTGTCGACCGCCGCCCATGAACAATTAGGTACTGCAATATCAGGGGAATCAGTAGAACCACTAACCAATTTATACTGTAAAAAATAGACGTTATTGCATTGATTATACCTAAAATGTCTTTCTTTATCGTCTCGTCTCATAACGGATTCGGTCAATGTTAGAATTATATGCATTGTCTATAGATTAACTGGTTAGTGGTACTGATGATGATTATATAGCTAATAGAACGAATAGAATGAACTAGTTCACACTGTGATGTGCAACGATTGATACGCGCGCTCTATTGCTTGCTTAACTTTACTCTAAGCTTGTGTTTGCTCGGTCATTTTAAAGATCGTCCTGTACTATTCAATTTCTGACAGTGAACTAGTTCATTCTATTTGTTCTATTAGCTATATAATCGGTCATCAGTACCAATAACCAGTTTATCTATAGACAATGCCTATAATTCTACCATTGACCGAATCCGTTATGAGACGAGACGTTAAAGAATGTTAGGTATAATCAATGCAATAAAATAGTAAAATTTCACATATGATGGGAGTAGAAGATGAAATAGAGAGTGCTTGGCGAGTGGGAAGAGAGAAAAAATACCGGAAAGCCGCGCCCAGTTTTTGTGCGATTGAGAAGCCGAACGGCTCGCGACAAATGGCTGAATGCACGAAAACGAGGTATAAACAATAATAAGCTGTATGGAGATAACACCGAAGGTCCAATTTACATAAATGAAAATATCTCTCCACAAACTCGAGAACTATTTTACCTTACCAAGAACAAATTAAAAAGCTCATATAGGTTATAGGTTCATATGGATACAAAATTCTAAAATTCTTAATAAGTATTAAGAAAAGTGAAACTGAAAATAAAATTCACCAAATCAAAAGTGAGAAGGATATCGAAAAACACCTTCAAGGTGATTGTAATTTGCGTCTTTAATGGTAAAAAAGGGCACCATGGTGCAAGATGATAACAATGGCATTTACTACGAGTATGAACGAATTAATAACAAAGATCGTCTACAATTACTTATAAAAGAACAAAATGCGTCAATAAATATTGTACATTTAAATAAAGATCTATGCATAAAAATTTTAATGAAATATTAGTGTTGTTGGATGAACATTTGAATAAACTAGAAATTATAGTATTAACCGAAATAAACATAAAAGAATATGAAATACCATTGTATTACATACCGGGCTACAATGCGCATGCGTATACAAAAAATAGCAGAAGAGGGGGGAGAAGTTTTAATGTTTGTTAAAGATACAATAACTTGTACACCTACTGAGTATAACGGGCAATCTTGTGAGGTGTTGCATGGCCTTATGACAATTATGTATGATCGACCTATATATGTTTTCGTCGTGTACAGGCCCCCACATACTAATAAAAATAGATTTGTGGAAGAGCTGGATGAATTATTGCAGGGTGTCCCAGCGACGACCGATGTTATCCTGGCGGGTGATGTCAACATTAACATTTTAGATGGTACAGAAAATTCGTCAACGTCGAGATATAAAGACATGTTATGTAGGTACGGATTGCAGTGCGCGTATGATTATGTAACGCGAGAAGAGATAATTGATGGGAGATTAGTAGTGTCCTGCATCGATCATTTGTGGGTAAGGGACGGAGGATGCTCGGCGCCGCCTGCGTCGTTTATACAGCTCAGAAGATAACGGATCATTATTTAACGGGACTTACTTTGCGTACACGTAATTATGGAGAAGGTGAAAGGCCTGAGCATGTAAGTACATTTATTGATAACAAAATTGTGATAGAAAAATTGAGTGCAGTTATTTGGTCAAACCTATTATTAATTAACTGTCCGTTAAAAATTTATGATAAATTGTGTGAAATTTTCGATGAGACATATAAATGTGCTATAAAATATAAAACTGTGAAGAAAAATAATAGATATAAACCATGGATTACAAATGAACTAATTCTAATGTCTAAAAAAAGAGATGAACTTTTTAAAAGTCAAAATCTGCTCCTCAAAACATGTGTTATCGGTTAGAATATACAAGATATAGAAATAAATTAAATAAACGTATTAACCAAGCTAAGAATAACTATAAAAAAAAGTTAATTATTAAGTGCGGAAATGATATGAGAAAAAAATGGATGTATATTAATGAATGGATAGGTAAAAAAAATTAAGTGTGGATGATATTGTATTACAACATTTTTCTAGTAATAGTGATATCAGTTCGATTTGTACAGGCTTTTCTAAAACATTTACACACGAAGTAGATAGAATCAACCATAAATGTAATATTAATTTTTTGGACAGGAGTAAATATGTTAATGAAAGCTTGGTAAGTATAAGATTTAAAAAAACGACACCAGGCCATAAAAGTTATGAAAATTACAGACCGATTGCCATACTTTCTGTCATAAATAAGTTAGTTGAAAAAGTAATTGTTAAGCAAATAACGGATTTCTTAGAGGATAATTCTATATTTGGCGACCATCAGCATGAATTTAGAAGAAATAGGAGTACAGCTTCAGCTATAACTAGTTTTACAGACTATATAAATGAAAGGTTAAATGAAAGAAAACATGTTGTAGGAATATTTATTGATTTTAAAAAAGCTTTTGACACTTTAGAACATAATGTCTTGTTGAAAGCAATGGATGAATGTGGTATACGCGGTCCTATTAATAGGTGGCTAAGTAATTATTTGAAAAATAGGAAAATAGTGACAGTCATTGAAAACATTACGGGAAACGAGGAAAATGTAAAGTCAGGTGTACCTACTGGATCCGTTTATGGCCCAGTGGGCTATTTAATGCATGTTAACAGTATATGTAACGTAATTGAACATCGTGCTGTTTTTATGTATGCAGATGACATGTGCATCCTCTATGCTGACAAAAATCAAGATGAGATAGAGAAAAACATACAAAGTGATTTTAACAACATAACTAAGTGGTCTCACGATAATGGAATTATTATTAATACAGCAAAAACTAAAGGACTACATATGTCATCACCGCATAATATAAAGAATGCAAAAAAAATCAGGATAGTGGGTCACTCTTATCAATGTATACACGACAATATGTTTAAATGTGAATGTACAGTTATAGAATTTGTAAAAAAAATTAAATACTTGGGCTTAACAATAGATAGAAATATGAACTGGAGTAGCCATATAGAACTGGTATGTAATAAATTAAGAGGTATTTTAAGTAAATTCTATTTTTTGAAGAAAGTAACACCTAAAAATGTACTGTATGTTGTATATTACGCACTAGTTGAGTCAACGTTACAATATGGATTAGTAGCATATGGAAGGACATTTAAAACATATTTAGATAAATTGAAGCAGTTTCAAATTAGATTTATGAAAATATTAGTGAACCCAAAAGCTAAATTAAAATATAGGGATAATTATGAGCAGCTCTTCCAGGAGTGTAATTTAATACCGATACATGAGCAATTTAAAATATCATTTGCGACATGTGAAAAGTATTATACAATCTTATGTGACGCATTGCGTAGTTTTATCCCCATAAATAAGAATACGCGCAGACCACATAAAGTAATAACTTTACAATATAAATGTGCTAATTATTATGGTAAAAGAACGTTCCAACATTTAGTAGCAAAAATTTATAAGAATTTACCCCATGAATGCCTTACGCATAAATCAAAACAATATTTTAAAAATAAGTTAAAAAAACTTTATACTAATAAAAAGTAAAAATGGAATGTATCAGGACGATCCATTGTACAACATCATAGGTAAGCTGTAATATTTAGGTATGCATATATTTGTACGCATGTATGTATATATGTGTAAGCGTACGTGCAAAATTTATGCATATATGAAAAATGCCGTTATCCTTTAAATTATTGAATAATGTTATAGTAATACTATTGGTTTGTCATATTAGTGGTAGTATAATGGTGTTAAGCTAGTTCTTTTTTTTCTTTCTTTTTTTTGCATCTTAGAAAGTAAGAGAGCATTTTTTCTGCCAACAAACTGCTGAGCAGTTTGGCAGACTGTAAAAATAACTAATTATGTTTTTTTTTATGTTAAATAAATATAAATAAATAAAATAAATAAAAATAAAATAACGTCTATTTTGACCAAACAGGAACTCTTCCTTCGGCAGGGTTCTTAATCCGGCAGCGAAGGTTCCGGATCTCTGACGCACGGATCTTACGCCCCCTTTCAGGGATTAACCAATACCAACACGCAGGGTTTGGGGCAACGAGATGTGCGTGACCCTAGACGTTCGACTCTGTACAATAATCCCGTTTCATAAAAGAAAGGGTTGACGACTAAAATTATGGGTCCCTAAGGAACGGTCGCGTTCTAGACGTCTACCATATACTTCGTGGACTGCATATTCCCCTATTTCCCTACTATTAGGCTGAACACTGAAGGATCTTCAAAGTGAAACATCAATTGTTCGTAAATTCTCCTTGGAAATGCTATATTGATACTTTCAATACTTTTACAACTTTCACTTGACTTTTTCTAGTTTCTTTTTCTTTCTTGCATTATAACTGGAAACTGTAGCTGGTCCTGAACTTCCCGAATTAATTGCAGTGTTGTCGTCTGCGAAAGCTGCTTAGGCCCTGCAGGTCTCGGGCTTCGGGGTGTGCCCCCATTACCCGGATTATCCTCGCGGCCCACTACTATGGGCCGGTCCTGGGAGCCTTATTTAAGGCGTTGTTTGTCTTTTCCGGATTTAGTCCGTAGTTGGTTAAAATTTTTCATAGTCGGTTAAGACTACGAAAAAAGGAGGTTATCTTGTGAGGTCGGAGTTGGCCTATCAGCGGCATTGTGGGTTTTACTCGACTCTCTAATCTATATAGAGAGGAGTTATCTTGGTTAAACTATCGCCCGTCCGGTGGGCGAGTGTGTAGCAGCGCTAAGTAGTTGAGATGTATGTGTGGCCCGTTGTCTGCGCGGTCGACCATGCCGCGTGCCAACCAGGCCACAAAGTCCTGTATGGTTTTCACCTTGAGGTTAGCCGCTATGACGTCATTCCGGACGTAGCGATCGGCACCGACAATGGTTCTTAAAGTCAAATTCTGCTGGGCCTGCAGTCGCCGCCTCAGAGGATCGCTCAAAAGCGCGTACCAGGCCGGAGCAGCGTAGGTGATGATGGGTCTAATATACATTTTGTATATCTTCACTTTGGTCTTCAATGGTAGCTTGGATGCCAGGACTGGACGGAGCGTCGCCCGTGCACAGCTGGCTCTGCGGACGACGAAGTCAACGTGCGCAGTCATGCGCAGCGCCCGGGCAATCCGGCATCCGAGGTAGGTCACGGCTTTCTCGTACGCGTTCTTCTGGCTATTGAGGGTTAGCGAAGGTGGTAGGTTCCTGAGACGGCGAGTGAGCAGAGCGGTCGTCTTACCAACGTTGACGACCATCCTCCACTCATCTAGCCATGGTGGCAGCAAGTCCAGCAGACGTTGCATCCTGGCAGTGGCGATGTGGGTGTGACGAGGTGAAGTAGGTGCTATCGTCCGCATATAACGCCAATTCCACGTCGTCCTCCTACTCTTACAGCCTTCCTGCTAGTGTTGGGATGTCGTTGGTGTAAGCCGCGTACAGGACTGGAGACAAACAGCTGCCCTGTGGAACGCCGGCTCTGATGGATCTTGTTGCGGACTCGGCGTCCTCTACGCAGACGTAGAACTTCCTGTCTGCCAGGAAAGACGCCACTAGCCGCAACATAGCAGGAGGGACACTGGTCTGTTCTTCCAATTTGTAAAGTAATCCAGAATACCACACCCTGTCGAACGCTTTCGCGATATCGAGAAAGACGCCCAACGATGTGCGGCCGCGGTTGTACTCAGCCGCAAGCAGGTGCAGCACTCTGGTCAGCTGTGTTGCTGTTGAGTGATCCCTCCTGAATCCGTGCTGCTCCGCCCGAAGTTGAATGCACGGACGGAGGTGTCTTAGCAACAATCTTTCTAGAAGTTTAGTTATGTGCGGTAGCAGCGTGATTGGCCTGTAGCTGCCAGCTCTACGCCTGTCCTTCCCGGGTTTCGGCAAGACGATGACTTTGCCTTTCTTCCAGTCCTCCGGGAAGTGGGAAGTCCGCAATATTGTAAAGTCGACCAAGCTCTACTAGGACTCTATTGGGCAGCTGTCGGAGTGCAGCGTTGGTAATCCCGTCGTGCCCCGGCGCTTTCCTCGGTTGCAGGCGGGTTACTGTCCTCCGCAGTTCAGCGGGGGGAGATGAACCACTCTCCTGCAAGGCGGGCGACGACAGGAACTCCTGTACGCGACTCTCCTTCCGGGCATAAAGCTCCATGAACTCCGCACTTGCTGAGTTCGGCATAAATTGCTTCTCGAAGTGCTCTACTAGGATATCCGCTCTACCCTTGGCATCGTAACGACGTTCGCCCGCGTTGTTGGTCAGCGGGCAAACGGGAGGTTTGGTTTTAGTTAACTGTCGGTTTAGTTTGTAAAGCGACACATCGTGCTCTTCCGCTTTCCATATGTGTGTGCCTGGACTGCAACCGACAGTTCCTCCGACAAGGTGCTCAGTTGCGTTTTGATTCTCGGGCAGCGAGCACGCGCCCAAAGCCTCCTCAACGCTCTTTTTTGTTTGATCTGCACGCTTATCTCATGCGGCAGATCGTCTCTCCTAGCTGAGATCGGGACGATCGTAGAGGCAGCGTGGAGGGCCTCCTGGATCGCCTTGGTAATTCTAGTAGCAGCGGCCTCTACGTCATTCGCTGTGCTTAAAGGATGGTGTGCTGGAGGTCTCTCCTGCAGGTGTTGATGGTAAAGCCTCCAGTCGACACGTGTCTTAAATGCTCTGGGTGTCGTAGTCACCACCTTTAGGCCAAGGGTAATCAAGATCGGGAGGTGCTGTGAATTAAGATCGTACAGCACCTCTATCACTATCGGGTAGTTGACGTTCCTAGAGAGCACGATGTCCAATACATCCGGACGTTTTCGTGGGTCTGTCGGAACGTGTGTAGGTTCTTCGGGACCTAAGACGTCATAATTGTGTCTTTCAGCATCTTCAGTTAGTTCATGACCCGGTGGGTTGATCACTTTAGATCCCCACGCCGGGTGTTTGGCGTTTAGGTCCCCGGCGATGATGTGTGGTAGGTATTTCGCCTTCCATTACCGTCCGGACGTCAGAGGAGCAGAATGGAGTCCCTGGCGGGCGGTATGCTGCTTAGATCCTTAGTTCCTCGCCCGCTGCCTCCATTTTTACGCCGATAGAGCCCATCGTTTGATATTTCGGTAAGTCCAGCTCTTGATGGACGATGTCCCTCCTCACTAGAACCACCGTCCCTCTATAGGCGGCCCCTTGAAAAGTGACCTCGTCCTTCCTGTAGATGTGGTAATTGGGCAGCTTTACGTACGTGTTCGGGTTTAATTTTGTCTCTCCCAGCAAGATGACTTGAATGTCTTGTTGTTGGGCGACTGTGCGGGCTTCATGTAGCTTCTGCTGTATCCAATCCGGGTTCCAGTAGAGGAGGCGCAGGTTATTCTCCTCCGTAATGTCGTGCTAGGAGGTTTGCCAGCGCCTTCATCACCGCTGTGATAGGATCCGTCCCGGCTCTAATATCGGCCAGGACCTGACTGCCGACTTCGATTGCTATGCCAAGCAGTCTCGAAGCCCGCTGAGGGTGTTCTTTGTGCCTGAGAAGGCGTTGGCACTGGTCTCGGGTGTTGGTTTACATTTCTTCGTATATGTGTAGAGCGTGCTCTATATGTAGAGCGGGTTCTATTTTCCGATAGAGCCCTTTCTGGCATTCTACCCATTCGGGCTGTTTTCTGTTCCTTGGTAACCTGTGCCTGGGCTATCGTTACCGCTGAGGTTGGGGTAGAGGTAGCTGCCTGAGGAGGGGGCTGCACCTTATTCTTCTTCTTCCTCCCCCGCTTGCTCTTCTGAGAGGTTTGACGCTCAATTGCGTCATTAGCGGGGGGCTGGAGAGTCGGTGGTTGCCTTAGTTGTTATTATAACCAGCACCACCGTTTCCATAGGTGTCGTGACAGGTGGAGGGGGGGGGGGCTGCATACCCTTTCCTCTAATACTAGTCCACCCGTCTTCTTGGACCTTCTGGAAGTAGGCCCGGCAGAGTGATCCCCTGCTTTCTTGCAATCCTCCTCAGGACTGGGCAGCGGCGATCATTAGCTGTGTGATTTTTAGCACAGTTTGCACATCTTGGTTCCTCGTCTCTACTCCTTGGGCAGTTACTAGCAATATGTTCCCCGGCACAGCGAACACACTTCACTGACCTGAAGCAATTAGTAGATGAATGGCCAAAGGCCTGGCAGCGGTGGCATTGAGACAGGCCAGGCCTCTATGACGACTTTTTATATATAGGAATTCGTCGACTTGGTAAAGCTCATTGAGGCGCTCCAGGCTCAGGTGGTCTAGCTGCGCAAAGTAGAAGCACCCAGGTCTGCCTGGGGGGATCCCTTTCACATATTTGATTGGGAATCCTTTGGCCCTGATGGCCCCCTTTATTGCGGATGGATCTGTGCCCACTGGCAATCCCCCTATGCCCACTTTTGTGGGCTTATCCTCTTCGGATGTGTAGCAGATCCAGGATATGGCTGGTACTTTCTCGGTTATGTCCATTAGGTACCTTTGTACTTTGAATTCTTTCGGACTTTGGGGGGTGAACCTTACCCCATTCGCGAACGGACGAGCATTCGGTGGGTGACCCAACTTCTTGTTGAGTAACTCAAAATGCTTCGTCCAGTCCGGGAGGCACTCTGCACTATGAACGGGTATCTTTTAGCCATTTCTTCGTCTGGTTTTGGTTTTGGTGCCTCAGCTGTCCTGGTCCTTGGCAGCTGGGGCAGCTGCCAGTTAGACGTAGCTTGTTGAAGGCCTCTGACTATCATCCGATGGCCGGCCTGACTGATTGGTGTTTGGCGTGGACAATGAGTGCCCGGCAGATGGCGCTGGGTCGCATAGGTGGTTGAATCCCACCCATACGACCCTTCTCCTCCTTGCTGCAGATCAGCAGCATCCATGTTTCTGTGGTAATCCGGTGATCTGGGAGGTGTTGATTTGTTTGGCGATGGCGATTTGGGTGGCGTTCTAGGGATCTTGGGCCTTTCTGGTTGTCGGCGATCGCTTTCCTCTTCGGATGTCGAGTATTCCGAGGAATATGGAGAACCGAAGCATTGTCTCTTCGCCTGGAGAGATGCAACGGTCTCGGGTGGGGTGTGCCTTGGTGGCATTTTCTTTGCCTGCTGTTGTAGGGGCAGCGGTTCACGGCCAGTCGTACACTCAGGTACGACGGGCGAGAGCGCGGCCCTCGGTGCGGGCTCTTTGCCTGGCGACGAAGGCTTCCTTGTAGGGATTTGGGAGTAGTAGGACACTACTCTGGTCCGCTCGGGGTTAAAATGTCCCGGTAGGTGATTGGCCTCTCTAAAACGCCTGGACGGTCCGGTGGTTTTCTAGTTTTAGGAGGGGGTTCCCCCTTATCCTTATCTGACATGATGATAATAACCTACCTATATAGTGAGTCAGTGATCTACTACGGGCCCTATCTGAATTACCAGACGATCGACAAGCAACTAGTGGTGCGCAACGCGAATGGTAGGGATGATAAAGGTGTTGGCTTCGACTCAATGGACACTGCCTACCCCTTTCACAACGAAAGGGTTGGTGGAAGTGCGATGGTGGCACTTTAAAGACGCGACTGGGCACGAAAAAGCACGGAACGCTTTAAAGTGCCTAAGAATTTGCCTAGGGGCCGGTGACCTTGACGTCTCACGGAGTAACGGACTCAACGATCGGCGGAGTATGTCGTACCGGCGGTTGTATGCAGCCACTGCTAACTACAAACAACGCACACCTAGGAGATCCTCTAATTAATTGCAAATTGAGCGATTGGCATTTATTAATGGCGATTTAATCTACACTGAAAGCTATTCTCTAACGAGAACCGTGCGCCGAACGTCATTTCGATTCAAGCTAATCGATAATTTTCACTATCACATTTCCACATATCGACCCATATCTTTTTGCCCATAACAATATCATAAAACATAAACAACAAAAATTTTTCACATAAAGTACAATAAAGACGTATTATAAAAATAATTAAAACATTAACATCACGTAAATAATTAATAAAATATTGAACAAAATATCACAATTTTACAAGTAATTTTTCACAAATATTTAATGTCGAATTTAGCACTTTACACAATACAACAACTTAATTCAAGAATTAAAACATTTTACTATGACAAATGAAAATTTCATTTCTTACATGTATTTCCTATTAAAAAGACATTATATTAATAGAATTAAATGCTCTTAATACATTTCTTGTCTTATTATTTTATAAAATTTTTCTGAAACGTTTATTACATATATTTATTCATATTTTTCATGGAGCCATGGGAGCTCAGATGAGCCGTGGTAGCTTAGATGGTAGGCTCGCTGTAAATATAACACAACGCGAGTAACACGGGTTCGATCCCCGCCGGCACCAATGAAATTGTTAATTGCAATTTTAAGTGCTGATTTACCACGTGCTCGGCGGTGAAGGAAAACATCGTAAGGAAATCTTCATGTCTGAGGAATAAGAAAAAAAATATTTCGAAGACATGTGAAGTTCGCCAACACGCATTGGGGCAGCGCGGCGGACACTTCCTTGCTCTAAAATCCTCTCAGAATGAGGGGAGGCCTGTGCCCAGCAGTGGGACGAATTATTGAATTTCTTAATTTCTTGAATCATTATACCTAATATTTATAAATTCATTCATTCATTTATTGATGACAACCTATTAAAGTGATACCTCGAAAAATTGGTGGTTTTTCTATTTCATATTTTTTTAAGTTTTATAGATAAAAACCAAAATATTGGTAAATGATTTTTAACTATGTGGCCTTGAATGCATATAAGGAAAACACGATATCATATATTTTTTCTCAAAAATTGCAAAGTAAGCTCTCTTTAGTTACATTTCTTCATGACACCGCAATATTTTTACGAATAAGTTCATGGAATTATTTTTAAGACATAGTAAATAATCATATCTAAGTTCTCAGAAATCATTTTTTTAAATCTATAATGAAGTTTTGTTGAAAAAAATAAAAATGTTGTTTGACGCTTACTCGTGTGCTCGGTATAGCTACCTCATAATTTGCGTAGTATGAAGTCATTGAATCACTTTCATTTGGCACTCCTTCAGTCATCCGTTAGCTTCACCGACTAAGGAATAACATGACATGACGCGTTGGCATCCGCAGTTTTTTAATTAATTTGAGCTGTTATCAAGAAAATTCTGCTGCACATATCCTGTTTAGTTTCTCTCTATTGCCTCTCCCCCGCGATTATATGGGGTAATGGACTTACCTGTTCCAACAAATTTTGACCAACAAAGAAATAATTATGTACGGAATGCTGATACACGTTATACACTGAGACCCTTTTTGCAGGAAACGGGGCATTCCATCTTAGTCCTCAGGGTGACAACACATCTGCGTATTGATTCTTCATCGAGGATAAATATAGATGTCTATGGGCCACAGCATCCACTTACCATCAGGTGGAATGGGCAGGGGCGGACCGTGAATTTGTGGGGTTCTGGGCTAACACTAGTTGGGGCCCTACCAAATTAATCAAACTAATCAAGTCAAAAAAACTGTTTTCTGTAATGATGTACCTACACGGTCTGGAAAAAATTATACAACTTTGATACATAAACAGCAACTGTAAGACATTATTGCATAAGATATTAACAGGTAATGTGCAGTTATGTTAAATACATAAACTATAAAGACCTTTCTAGATTTTTGCGCTGCTAATTCCTTTATTTGCTCATCGCACTGTCAATCCTTTGTTAAATCACAATTTATGGAAAGGATGGATCTAGCTTAGTCTTTAAGATTTTAACCGAATTCACTGATTGAATTTCTTACTATATGCCTCATAGACATGACATTTTCTATTTAAATCCAAAATCCAAAACAGCTTATTCAACACAACGTTTAACGTGTCTCTTAAAAAATTTTGACTCTTTTGTCTTTAACTGAAAATTCTGCATGTCTTTTATTTATGTCAGTACGCTTTAGTATTTAAGTTTTAAGCCTTCTCCTCGTATTTATATCCTTAATTTTTCATTGGATTGATGTCTTGATGCCTCTTTAAAAATTTCTTCCGAAAAAATTATTTTCGGGTTTAGCCATTTTTTAAATTGAAATAAGTAGATACTTTTACGCCCCTCGACATGTTTTTTTTTTCAATATCATGGGGTATTTAAAAATATAGATAATGAAAAGATTGGAGTAAAAATAAAATAGTTTCAAATTTCGCTTTCTCCCACTCATAAATAATTAATATTTGTAAAAGCTCATAAAGCTGATCAGTAAATTAACCAAGTTTTCATCCTACAAATATCTATAATAATAATAGAAAACTATAATCATGAACTGTTCATCAACAGAAAACTATAAAATAAAATGGAAATAACATAATAAGTATTATTAAATATTCTCCAGTGAACGCAAATACGAGTAAGTATGTTTTATTTGCGTTCATATTTCAACGTGTAATATATTATTGTAACCATTAAATTTAAAAGAGTAATCCTTATTAGCTTGGTTTTTTCAGTAGATATTTTCCGAATAAGTGGTAAAACAAGAAAATTACTCTATGTGTTGAAACTACTCTACTACGAATATATCAATCAGAGAGAGTCGAACCCATAATATTTTTCTTGCATTTCCCAGGTTAGGTTTTCGAAATAAAAATGAATGATTTTTGTATAATACTTATTGAAAGTCATTTTTTATTTACCACAGGTTCGCAAAAAAAACTTTGTCCTGGGAAGAACCAGTAAGAAACCCAGCGGGACTTTTTTAAACATATATCAATTTACAATAAATTTATTTTATACAATTTTTGTATGTTTTTTTTTATAGAACCAGCATGGTGGTGGTCACCTCATTCCCAGGGGTTATTTTCATTTATGTATTCATTTATATTATAATAACCCTTTTTGTATAATTTTTTAAATAAAACGTTTAAACTTGTTTAATGACAAATTTTGTACATTTTCTGGGATTTTATAGTAAAAGCGTATACGATTACCTCATAAATTAATTACTTATTCTGTGGAGTCTAGTAACTGGTATTATTACAAGCTTATATTTGTTACTAGTGTTTAAAGTATGAACATCTTTATTCTTATGAAAGCTATTTATGTTTTTATGTACATATCTAATATGATGATACATATCTAATATGAGGGGGATGAGTCGCTCGCGTCCGTAGGCTTCGACCACCTAACCTTAGGCCCACCCTACACGTGTCCCCCGGGTGGTGCTAAACGAGCGACAAAGCCGAAAAAATAGACTCGGCTCCTCGCCGTATGGTAGCGGCGTAAAATCTACCACCACCGCTTGTTCGCACCATGAGTCAGGAAATAAAAGAAATGGCTCCGAGTTCCCGGCGCCCCTTTGATGGGGCAGGGGTGTGAAGAATCTCCGGGAGAAAAACCGGCGATGAGGTTCGCCACCCGTCACGTTCTGTCTCCCGGAGGGGCGAAAAGTGGATTGCGGAAACCTGTCCGGCTACGCTGAATGTATGTGGAGGAATTAATGATAAGATGGATGAAGTATGCGAAATGATGAATGACAGAGGAATAGATGTATTATGTGTGAGAGACGAAACGAAAGGGAAAGGATGCCACTGCACATGGCACGTATACCGCGTATTGATCTGGTATAGACGAGCCCGAACGGGCATGCCAGAGAGTCGGTTTCATCCTTTCAGAAAGAATGGGTCAATGTGTGAAAGAGTATGAATGTGTAAGCCCGAGACTGCTATGGATACGAATGAAAGTGGGCTTAAAGAAGCTGTTCCTGCTAGAGGTGTACGCCCCAGACATGTCTAAGCCCACTTACATCTGAGAGCATTTTTGGGACATGGTAAGGATGGTGTTGACAAAATGTAAGGAAAATGAAAATATTATTATGTTAGGAGACTTTAATGGAAGGGTTGGGGTGAAGAGGTCTGGTTATGAAAGGATATTGGGAACGTTTGGTGATGAAAGTATAAATGAGAATGGTGAAGACCTCCTCACCGTATGTGTGGAAAAGAATCTTTTTGTGACGAATACTTTTTTTCGTCATAAGAAGATTCACATGTATGCATGGGAAAGAGGTGATTATAGAAGCATGATAGATTTCGTAATTGTGGATGAAAGAATGAGGAGCGCAGTCGTAGATACAAGGGTTTACCTGGGGTCCAACCTAGGGAAGGATCATTACTTGGTCTTATGTCTAATTAATGGTCTTTTCAAGCGTTGGCGGCATCGGACATCTGTCTACCACTCTACCTATATAATAAGAAGTTACACACGAAGATGTGAAAGAGAAGTATAAATGTAGACTGAGAGAAAATATTAGATGTTTGAATTAGTTGTGTATGATTGATTTAGACTTGAATACTGTGTGGGATAATATTAAGAAAAATTTGGTGTAAGTAAGAGAACAAATGATACGTTGTGGTGGGATGATGAGGTACGGGTGGAAGTTGAAAAAAATTTACTAGCAACCAAAGCTGGTACAGTATGAATGATGAGATTGAAAGAAAAAAGGCTGAATTTAGACGTCTAAATAAGAGAGTAAAAGAAGTTGTTGAAAGTAAAAAGAAAGAAAGAACGGATAAGAATGACAGAAGGATATCTGATAATTTCCAGGCTAACATAAAAATGTTCTGGAAACTCGTAAGAACTGCCAGGGGAAATACAAAACAGCCTATAATTGATGCTATAAGAGACGAGAATGGATGTATTCTGAATGATGAAGTTTCGAATTTAAACATATGGAAGGAATACTTTGAAAGCGTGTTTATGAGTGAAGAGTCGTCTGAATTAAATGAACTAGAAATTCCAAAAGAAGTGGAAAGGGGTATGGAGATAAGTGTAGATAAAATAATGAAAGCAATGAAAAGTATGAAAACAGGTAAGGGAGCCTGATATGATAGAGTATTACTCGAGATGCTAAGGGCTGGAGAGGGAGTGGTGGCAGGAGTGCTCTACACCTTGTTTAATTTATGTTGGGAATTAAAACGGGTACCGGATGGCTGGTGTAAAGCAGTTATAGTACCAATATATAAAGGAAAAGGGTCACAGCAGGACTGCAAAAACTACCGTGGTATCAGCTTGCTTAGTATTGTAGGTAAACTGTATGCTAAGGTGTTAATTGAAAGAGTTATGAAAGAAACTGATGGAAAAATTTGGGATGTGCAAGCGGGTTTTAGAAAGGGAATGGGGTGTACAGATCAAGTCTTTTCCATGCGCATGATTGCGGAGAAGTTTTTGGCCAAAAAACAGAAAGTTTTTGTGCGTTCATGGACTTGGAAAAGGCTTATGACTGAGTGGACAGGAATGTGTTATGGCAAACACTGAACTCATATGGGTTGAGCGCTGGTTTGATACAGGCATTAAGGTCTCTTTATAGGGACTCTAGTGCTTGTGTCAGGATCAATGGGGTCTACTCAGACTGGTTTGTGTCAGACAGGGCTGTGTATCTTCCCCTTGGCTGTTCAACCACAGTATTTATGGACAGGTGTTTGCAAACTTTGAAAGATGAAGAATGTGGGTTAAGAATGGGCGAGTTAACCGTCACATGCCTTTTGTATGCCGATGATCAAGTCATATTTGCGTCATCGGCGGCTGAGTTGCAAATGATGGTTACATTAATGAACTGGGAATTAAAAGGAAGGGGAATGAAAGTGAACGCAAGTAAGACTTTGAAGAAGTTTGAAAGAGAAGAAAGCAAAACGGTATGTGAAATAAGAATAGAAGGAGAGTTAATTGAGCAAGTGGATGAGTTTGTGTATTTGGGATGTGTATTTAGCGGGGATGGTAGATATGATAGGGATATAGAACGACGAGTAAATGCAGGGAATAGAGTGAATGGGGCACTACACTCTATTATGAAGAACCAGAATGTGTCAAAAAAGGCACGTATGGTAATTTGTAATGCTGTGTTAGTACCTACTTTAATGTATGGTAGTCAAATCTGGGTGTGACAGAAGAAGCACGAAAGTAGAATAAATGCTATAGAAATGCGGTCTATAAGGAATATGCTAGAATTGAATCTGAATGACAGGGTGAGAAATTGCGTGAAGGAGATAAATGTGGTATGCAAGATGATGTTGTGACCAGGATAGTGGGCAATGATTGTGGTACGGAAAATTTATCGACCAAACTGGCGATATTTTGAAAATGGGCCACGTTAGAAGTACCCTTAACCGACGAGCATGTATGCGTAGATATATGGATGTAAAGGAGGCGAAAGAGCTATGTCAGGATCGTGCCAAATGGAAGTCCGTAGTCTCTGCCTACCCCTCTGGGTGACAGGCGTGAGTGTTTATGTGTTTATTTATGTATGTATATCTAATATATTATATTTTCATAAATATATTCCGAAGCCAAAGTTAATATGTATATTTCTTTAAAAAAAAATCCAAGCGACTCTTTAAAATTTAAAACTACACTTTTTTGTAACTACACTCGCTCTACGAAACGGGGTTTTGGATTTCCTTTTGCCGCCGTCACACTGCAACTCTATCTTTAAAATATTTGAATATAAAATATTTTATTCTATTCAGATCTCCCAAAAACTCTTCGACAGATGACAGAGGGGCCTTTAAAATTCAGTTCGTGTTACAAGAGTTAAAGTTCATAGTTTCTAGTGATTTCATTGATTTTTATCGTCTCAAAGTCATTAATTTGATAGTGTTACTAAGGGCAAACATAATCTTATATGCCTACTATACGTCGCTGGCTGCAATTAAAGTAAACTTATTTGTTAGGTACGCAGATACATCATACAGTGCAATCATCATTGAAAATTTGATGAAGCTGTATATCCATTGGGAACAAATAACCTTAACCCATAATGTATTTAAGTATACACAAACCACCGACGCGTTGTTTGCGGGAGTGATTTATTTATGTCGCCAGTTTTCTCTTGCCGTTGCTCACTGAACAATAGTGACGGTGTCCACATTTTAATCTCAACCCTAAATCCAACAGCGAGGATTTAAATTCTTATAACGGGTATCGCTTATGGCTTTATCGCTTTGGATGTCTCCCGGAGTTGGAGACAAATTGTAACAGATTACAGTTTAACTTGCATAAAATCACGTGTCACAACTCACAACACTTCTTATACTTCTTATCTCATTTTACTGTCTTGGTGTTACGTAACTTTTATACTTGGTAGAACACGCTGCAGCTATATTATGGTTATAGCACGAATGGGTCGGCTCGACCGGGGAAGGACCACGCTCTCACGGAATACCAGCGTAAAATAGCAGTTTAATACTACTGTGTTTCATATGGTGAATGTAGAGATACGGAGACACATTTTTACTGGAAATGAGGCATTCCATCTTAGTCCTCAGGGGTGACAACTCATCTACACTTAGATTCTTAAACGAGGATAAATGTAGATCATTAGCAATTGGCAGACGTTCTTTAAGGGATTACATGAATATAAAAACATTTCTTCGAAATGATGTCAATAATTTAGGTATAAAAAATTTTACGCTTTGTAATTTTTTCTTGTCACTCGTAATAAGATTAAATTAAATGCTTGCTTATTTGTCTCAATAACTAACTTCAAAGGTTCTTTTAATATTTCGTTATGAAAATATAAATTCAGCAATAATGACGCTTCAAGTTGAATAGAGTAAAATTAACGTACTGATTTTTATTAGTGTTTAAAAATTAAAGATAGAACTAAATGAATACACGGGGTACACCCATTTTTTATCCAAAGGTAAAAGAGCATTTTTTTCTTATGTATATGAAATGAGGTATGTTTCGGTCTGACGATTATAAAGAACCAGTATGATAATTTTTTAAATTTACGCGAACACTACACATTGAACAAAATTAGATTTACGGATTTTATCGCGTTTAATTAACAACTTTAACTTATTTTTAATACCCGACGTTTCGGGTGCTTTACAGCATCCATGGTCACGGGGGAACTGAGACCCAATGTCATAGTAAGCCCGGCTACCTTCAGTTTTTTAATATTAAAATTAAATTTTTACGAGATGTCAAACATCTCAGTGCCCCCCCCCCCCATGACCATGACGTGACCATGGGTCCAGTAAAGCACCCGAAACGTCGGGAATTAAAAATAAGTTTAAGTAGTTAATTAAACGCGATAAAATCCGTAAATATAGTTTTATTCAAAAGCCAGTATAATTACTGGTGTGTGTGGCAACGCTTCTGTAAAGAAAAAGCGAAACATATTTTACATTTATTTAAAGTGCAGGATTTGATATTTTCGAAACTGTTTTTAAATTTTATTTCGGTGCTTAAATTAATAGCTCTATTAGGCGTTAAACATGCCTATGTTTAGGTTACATGCGTAAAAGGTCTTATTAAAGCCTCTGCTATGTACAAACTATAACAATGTCAAGAAAAGTATTCAGATCACATTTATTTACATATTGTCTACAATAATCTGATCTGGTCACTTTCTTTGTAAATGCTTTAATTTTCTTAATTGAAGAGCTTAAAAAGTTGTAATTTCATGATTTTTTTACTGCAAATATCTATTTTTTTCTATTAGATGTATAAATGTAGCAAAGTCGTACTTAAAACCACATAAAATGGAACTATTTTCAAGTGAATAAGAAATTTAAAGAATTATAAAAATTATATATTTTCGTACTCTTTACCTATATTCCATTTATAAACCAGAAACGCCTGAAAATTCACTCAGTTTTCTCGGCGTTCAGACGTGTGTAGTGTTGCTCAACGTTACTTTACCTCTCACTCGCACGGTTGATCTCTTTCTCTCGCGCAGCTCTTATGGATTGAGCGGAGCATATCGTGAAAGTTGCTCTTTTTAAATATATATTAATTTTATTTAATTGTCATATTAGTTCTAGTTTTTAAGTGTATTAGTGTTTATATTAGATTAATTGACTTGGACTTTTATATTTGGAGAATTTCAATTTGTTACCAAAAAAAAGTAAACGGAAAAAGATGGATAGAAAACATAAGAAATATCCTTGTGTCAGTAAAAAGAAATGTAACGCAAGAGTTGAAGTGATGAGTGAAGAGTTTTGGGAAACAACAATGTTGCTCCGTTTGATAAAGTTTTATCACAGTTTTGTGCTAACAGATTTAATTTATTTGCACCTTGAACATTCTACGCCGATAAAAGATACACCGTATATAATAGAAGCAATAGAAAATAAAAAACATAAAGAAATCCCAAAAAAGTTAACCCCTACACAATATTACACCACTCGAAAAAAATTCCTTACTTTTAATGATGTAACAAACTAAATAAATAAGTATATGTGTATTCAGTTATTTTTGTTCGATTTTTTTATCAACTGCCTTCTATGTTACTTCCCTATACTATTTCTTTTCTTTTTTTTAATAGTTAGAAGCGTTATTTGTATGTACAGATTATATAAAAATCATATACATCCGATACGAAAGGAGGAGCTGGAATCATAGAGCTGAACTACATTTAATACAAAAAAAATCGAAAATAGAAAAAAATTGACTGATTCTTCATACAAAATGTACAAGGTAGGGGCAAAATTTGTATTAAAATTTGTAAGAAGGCAGTTTTTTTTTATTTTCCTTCGGTTGTATATACCCTTTTTAAACCTACAACCCGTATAAACATTACTAAAAACGATATTTATGTAATATATAAAAATAAAAAGGTGAAAAATTATACGACCACGACAAAAGTAAAAGGAATATTTTTGGAAAAAAGTTAATAAGTTATATATTCAATGAAGTAGAGTAACCTTCCCGGTGATCTCGAACGTATTTATGGACGGGAGAGAGCGCCCCCTCCAATGGCTGGGAATGTAAAACAGCAAAGCTAGACGGAAGCCTTAAGTGTCCATGAGCTGCAAGGGCTTCGGCCGTCAGGTGTACTGTAAGTTCGTTATTAAATTCAGTTTTCCACGTGTCCATCCATTAGAGTCTGCGAAAGCCCACTACTGAATATAGGCCTCCCGCATAATCGCCATACAAGTACGATTTTATATATAATTCTATGTTTCTATAAATGATGTTTCCCTCTGTTGCCTCCTACGACACCCGTGGGTGTCGTAGGCAATGGACTTAAGACGTGCAAACGACCTTTTGCCTCCTAACCCCAAGAACTAATTATGGTAAAAAAAACTTAATGTACGAAGGTGCGAAATTGTATAACCAATTACCGAAAAATATCAAAGAAGCAAAATCAATCCCAACATTTAGAAAGCACTTAAAATATTATTTAACTTCTAACCTGAGCGTACATTGATTTCACTATTTTACGCGTCGCTTCTAGCTACACTCGGTCTGTGTAAGGTGCGCGTCCAAGCATTGTTTGCGCCTTTTGCTATGTAAGACCTTAAAATTACCCTATTTTTTTTTTTTTTTTAGTATTTTGTTGCTCTAGGAATAAAAATTGCTAAAACATGTATAATTACAACTGAATGTGCTTGAGTGAAATTGATTCGATATATTAGTGTACGCCTAGGATAAGACTATTATTTTTGTTTGTATGTGTTTAAAACTTTCTCATATAAAAGTGAATTATTATTATAAATTCTTATGAGAAATAAAGATATCTCAAACCTCAATTAATTAAATAAACAAAAAAAAAAACGTAACAAATCCATCACAATACCAATAGCACTACAGCTTTTTAAAATTCCTCTGCTGAACATAGGTTGCTCCCATAGCTTGCCTCATACCCTGTTATTTCACCTACCTGCCTACCTGCCTCGTTGGTCTAGCGGTTGTAGTAGTGCGACTGCTGATCATGAGGTCCTGGGTTCGAATCCCGGGTCGGGCCAAAAAATATAGTCGCAGGAGGGTAACGCGTCTCCGGAGAAGAGACGGGGCGTCCGATTGAGGTAGGCCGCCGTGGCCGAAATTCGGTCTAGAGGACATTATTATTATTATTAGTACCTACCTAATAGCTGTTTGTATTTTAATTCAACTGTTATCAGCAAGATGCTGCTGCCTCTATGCCTCCTTGGTCCCGTCTTGCCTTTGTACTGCCTCGTCGGTCTAGTGGTCTTAAATGCGGTTGCTGATTATGAGATCCTGGATTCAATGCACGGGTCGGGCATAGAATCAGTTATTGTGTTTTTCTGTCAAGAAATTCTCAATAGAAGCCCGAAGTCAGGTAGTTGTTGGTTTTCACCCCCGTGTCGCGGAAAGCTATGGGTAATGCGCTTGAACTCTCTCCGGTCCTATTACTACTAAATGTAAGCAGTAAATTATATACTATATAACTACTCTTTAAATATTTTAAGAGTTTAAATTAGAGAAAAAATATTTAAATTAGATTGCCCTTAACTTCAGTACCTTTTCGAAAGCTTCAATCAACAATTTGTTAATCGAAGTTTTGAAGTCTTCCAAAAATGAACAATTCGGTCTGCCCGCACCCTCAATATTTCTTTCGGTGACTAGTTTTAAGCTGTATTTCTTTGTTTCAAAAACAAAGGAATCGTTTTTAATGAAATATCAGTAATTAAACAAAGAATGAATTTGTGGATTCCTTTGTTTCAAAAACTACGGAATCATTTTAAATGAAATATCATTAATTAAACAAAGAATGAGATTCGTTCGGAAACTACATCATTACTTCTTCCCAAGATATGCGAGACGAAAAAAGTTAATTAACGAACGTAGAATAGAATCATTATCTATAGAACAAAAACGTGGAGAAATATTGAATTTGGGACGTTGAAATATCAAAAGAATTGGGATGATGGAATTATAAATGAGATTTTCATTTTTGGACGTAAGAAATTAAAATTTCGTTATGACAAACGAAATCACATGGTAATCTCTTTATAAAAGTGTTTTCGATCTTTAAATACTATGATATCATTATCATTATCATCATTACAGCCTTTCACAAGTCCGCTGCTGAATGCCACAAAGCACGATCCTGAGCCATCTGCATCCATAGACTTCCTGCATACCCTACACTTCGCTTATCGGTACGAGGTTGCCACCCGAGAATCTTTCTTTTCCAGCGGTTGTCAGTTCTTCAAGCTATATATCCGGCCCATTACCACTTTAGAATACTAATCCGTTGATTTATGTCAGTTACTCTGGTCCTTGTGTGAATATCCTCATTTCTAAGTCTATCGCGCAGAGAAACCACGAAAATAGCCCTCTCCATAGCTCATTGAGCGACTTTGAGCTTCCTCATACGGCCTCATACTAGCAACACGAACTGGTTGGATAGTCTCGTTTTCAAGTTTTAAGCTGCTATGGTAACTGCGAATACTACTACGTGTATCATTTCTATTTATTCGTGTATGTATGTATTGTTGGAGCGCCTGCGCATTCTTTCTGAGCAAAGAGTTAAACAACGTACTTGTAATAATTACGTCCGTACTTAACGTTAATTTTAAACAGGGTCTTTGTCTTTGCAATATATTTTTACCCTCTCAGCTGTTGTAAGATCAATACAATCGTCCAAACACATTCAAGTTGCATTGTTTAAAATTCCCGTAAACTCCCGAACATGGTCCTGGATCGTCGCCGGATATAAAATAATAAGCACCATAATTTATATTATACTCGTATATGGTAAATTTAGTGGAGTTTACGTTGGAATCAAATTTGGAGTTACGTTGCCGCCATCAAGAATGTGGGTCAATTTGCAGTAATTACGTGGTGTTTAAGATAAAATTTAAGATTTATCATCACCCAACACTATTAAGGTAATCTAATAGTATTTGGTGTAAATCACCAGACTTATAAGGTTAGTGAATTTATTGTTCCTATCGATTAAATTACCTACTGCGTTGTGGTTAACATTCGCAATTTTTTTTGATAATTTGCAGTAATTAAGTAAGAAGTTGTATTGTAAGGATACTGTTAGATAAATTAATCTACATTAGTTTTTGCTTATTTACATTATTGAGTATAGTTGTGCAGTAGAAATCGTATAGTAGCATTAATTATTATTACCTACACCAAGTAAATGTTTTTAAGCTTTAATTATTATTTATTTTGTTGTTTAGAGTGTTTTATAGTAATAAAATTATACTAAAGTAATAGCGTAATTGTAGCATAGGGCGATTGAAATTGTTAGTACCTACATACTGTATAATATAGTTAAGTAGTTTTTCAGAGCTTAGTAGTTAGTACATTAGATAGTCGGAGATTGTTTTTGAATATTTGTAATTGTATACATTCCAGATTGAATACTCTCGTCTTCCAGAATGACCGAAGAAAAGGAGTTGATCAAAAAACAAGGTAGTTTTAAAGGCCGCCTAACTGCTTTCACTGGTTATTTGGATTCGCTTACTACACCTTTACAAAATCATGACGCGACGGAATTGCAATTGCGTATGGGTAAGCTGGACACATTGTATAACCAATATGATGAGGTGCAGTTACGCTTAGAATGTATGGTCGACAAGCCCGACTTACAACTAACTGAGCGTTCATGCTTTGAAACTCAGTATTACAAGGCGCTAGCTAAAGCTCAAATTTTACTGAGCGATCACCATAATGCTAACTCTGAATCGGCAGGAATTGACAAGAGTTCTCGAGTCAGTAATCATAAGTTTGTTAAGTTACCTACTATACAGTTGTCAAAATTTAGTGGATCATATGAGAACTGGTTGGAGTTCCATGATACCTTCATTAGCCTTATTCACTCTAATGATGAAATCGATAAAACTAATAAATTTCATTATTTACGCGCATCTCTCGAAGGGTTTGCTGCTGTGGTAATTCAATCATTTGAGTTTTCTGCAAGTAACTATACAGTGGCATGGAATGTCTTATGTGAGAGGTTTAACAACAAACGATTGTTAGTTCAAAATCATGTGTCAGCCTTATTTGACATTGAAACGATTACGAAGGAGTCGTCTGTAACTTTAAAGCGCTTAATCGATTTATTAAGTAAAAACTTGAGGGCATTAGAATCGTTAGGCGAACCAGTTTAGCATTGGGACACGCTTCTAATTTATATAGTTACACATAAATTGGATCAGAAAACCTACCGTGAGTGAGAGGAGTTTAAAGGTCATTTAAAAAAGAATGAATCTTTTACATTTAATATATTCCTCCAGTTTATGCGTAGCCGAGCTGATCTACTCGAAACTTTAGAGACGTCGCGTAATGTTCACTTTGCACCGCATAGGCCAAGTCCTAAATTAAAATCCATGGTTTCGGTGCAACAATCGAATATTCATAATACAAACTCAAATAAACAACTCAAAGGTTGTTATAAATGTAACGGCGATCACAATTTAGGTAGATATCCACAGTTTCTTGCACTCAGTAATGAGGCTAGATTGAAATTATTACCATCTTACAAGATCTGTTATAATCGTTTTAAGTCAGGACATTTTTCAAACCATTGCAAAAAGCCAGGGTGTAAGATATGTAACCGCCGCCACAACACAATGATTCACGTGACTGAACCGACAACAAGTCATACCGTACAAAATAAAAATAATTTCTCGCTCGAGAATGAGACGGGCCACTCGGACAGGGACTCACTCGTCATTCGTCAATGACATCAACTGCAGGCACTGATGTGAACAACGTTGCTTTATCGGTAAACGTAGCGCATCGTAGTGAACAACGAGATGTATTATTATCAACTGCTTTGATAAAACTACTTGATTGTAATAACGTCGAACACGTCTCCCGCGCAGTACTAGACTGCGGTAGTACATCAAGTTTTATAACTGAGAATATGCGCAAATGATTCAATTTAGATTTTGTCGACATAGATAAGTCGATTTTAGGCATTAATAGCGTGTATTCTCACGTAAGCAGAAGGTGTCGTGTACATTTAAATTCATTAGATAATAGTTATTCCGCTAACATTAATTGTTTCATTTTGCAATCAATTACTAGCAATACCCCAGGCCGCGAATTAAGCATACGTGATTTTCAACTTCCATCGAATATTTGCTTAGCAGACCCTGCATTTTATAAGCCTACCGATGTAGATATTTTAATCGGGGCTGATCTCTTTTGGGAATTGTTAGGGTCACAAAGAATTAAGTTAGGAAGTAATAAGCCCATTCTGCATGAAACCAGGCTAGGGTGGATAGTTTCTGGTCCAATTAATGTTCATCATTCTACATTGATGTCTAATGACTTACGATGCAACTTCGCTAAGACTGATTTTTATTTTTGTGGCGATAATAAAGATGATATTCGAATCGAATTAACGCGGTTTTGGCAGCTGGAGGAAATAAGTTCCAAGTCATCTCATTATTCACCTGAGGAGAAGTTGTGTGAGGATCATTTTGTAAAAAATACGTCACATCTTGATGATGGGCATTTTTGCGTTCGGTTACCTCTCAAAAAAGATACCGGTCTATTAGGAGATTAATTTAAAAGAGCTACACATTGCTTGTTCTCCTTAGAGCGTAGATTAAAATGTAAGCCTGAGATCAAGCAGATGTATTATGAATTTATGTCTGAATATCAGTCACTGGGACACATGACAATTTGTGAAAGACCTAATTTAAGTAATGGCGCGTATTTTATACCCCATCATGGCGTACTCCGTGAAAGTAGCGCTACGACTAAACTTAAAGTAGTTTTAATGCAAGTTGCCCGACGTCGTCAGGTATTTCGTTTAACGAAATACAAATGGTCGGTCCTGTAGTTCAGGACGACTTGACGTCGATTTTGTTACGTTTTAGGCAACATAAATACGTTTTGAATAAAACTAAATTTACGGATTCTATCGCGTTTATTTAACTGATTTTACTTATTTTTAATTCCCGACGTTTCGGGTACTTTACAGCAACCTTGGTCACAGGGGGGGGGGGGGAGATGTTTGACGTCCCAATGTCATTGTTAGCCCGGCTACATTCAGTTTTTGAATATTAATTTTTGGTCCGATTTACGCTAAACGAACTTACAGTATCTTGAAGTCTTGCAGTGGTATGCTTGGGTTTGGGTTTAATTTTGTTAATTATAGGATCCCAAGCAGATGGCAGCACCCAACCATCTTCTCTATTGAAATTAGGATGTTTTTTAATTTCAATAGCCCCGCGTATCATCCTTTGTAGGAATCGGTGTTCTTTTGCGAGGATTTGTGGTTTATTAAATCTGATGTAATGGTGGGGACGAACTTGAACATGTTCATAGACTGCAGACTTCCCGGAGCGTCGGTGCTTCACGTCAGCTATATGTTCTTTCACGCGGGTTTTTATGGATCTTTTTGTTTGACCTATGTAAGAGAGACCACATTCACAATCTAACTTGTACACTCCTGCATCTTGTAGAGGGATATTACACTTGACGGATGGTAAAAATTGACTAATCTTCTTCGGCGGCTTGTAGTATATTTTAATGGAAGCTCGCTTCAAGATGTAGCCAACCTTGTCTGTGACTCCTCTGACATATGGTAGTACAGCAGGCACACGCTCGACTGTGGTCGGCTTCACTCGGTCACTGTGACGTAGGCGCGAGATCCGAAGCTTGTTGTCTTGCAACACTTGCTTGACATGCTGCAGCTCGGCGGCCAGATGTTTTCTGTCACAGATCCCTCGTGCTCTCTGAAACAAAGATTTACCCACGGTAGCTAACTGTGAAGGATGATGGTGAGATTCACCATTTAAATATCGGTTGGTATGGGTCTTTTTTCTATACACAGTGTGACCAATAGTGTTATCAGGATTTCGAATGACTAAAACATCTAGAAAAGCTAAAGAATTATTTGCCTCTAACTCCATTGTGAATTGTATTTTAGAGTTTATAGAGTTAAGGTGGTTTAAAAATGCAGTTACTTTGTCAGATGGTAAAATTGTGAAGGTGTCGTCTACGTACCGCTTGTAGAATCTTGGATTTACAGGAGCAGTAAGAAGGGCTTTCTCCTCGAAGTCCTCCATAAATATGTCAGCGACTATGGGAGATACAGGTGAGCCCATCGCCACACCATCTACTTGCTTGTAGAACTCCTATTCCTTCCTTCCACAATAGATAGCCAGATGTGAGGCAATTTAGTTTTATTCAATGTGTTTTGTTAGTTCTGCAGATGTGGAGAAAATGTATAGGTGCATAATCGTTCATCCTGATGACAGACACCTTCAGCAGATAGTCTGCCGTAACAGTCCTAGTGATCCTATACAGACCTTTCAATTAAATACTCTCACGTACGGTACGGCAAGTGCACCATTTCTCGCAGCACGCTGCCAGAAACAACTTGGTCTACAGTGCAAAAATAAAGCCATAGCGGACATCATAATGCATGATTTTTAGGTCGATGATCTGCTTACGGGTGCTGATGACTTAGATGACGTCAAGGGGTTACCGAAGTATTGACATCTGCTCGTGCCATTGCGAAAGTGGAGATCGAACGATCCGGAGTTACCGTCAGAAATTGCCAATACATCACTTGACCTAAATATTGGTTCTCGCGAGCCAGACAAGTTGTTAGGTCTTGGCTGGCATTCGGATTCAGATGAACTCTGCTTTCCATTGAATTTACTAGTTCCCGATGGCAATACTAAGCGTGATTTGATTTCAGTGATTGCACAAATCTTTGACCCGCTGGGTCTTTTAGCCCCGTATGTAATCACCACGAAAATGTTGATACAAAGGCTTTGGTTAGACAAACTTTCATGGGATGAACCACTGTCTCCTGAAATTAAGAAACGCTGGTGTGGCATTATCAAATCTCTTCCTCTCTTAAATAACATTCGTATTCCACGACTAGTTATCTGTGAGTCATGCCGGGTGCTGCAACTGCATATTTTCACTGACGCTTCTGAGTGCGCATACGGTGCGTGCATTTATGTTCGAAGCGTCAGCGATAAGACACAAGTTATGGTTCGATTATTAACGGCTAAGAGCCGTGTAGCCCCAATCAAACCCACAACAATACCACGATTGGGGTTGTGCGGTGCGTTAGTAGGAGCTCGTCTTTATGAGAAGGTTGTAAATTCACTTCGTGTTAAAATTGACCCAGTCTTCTTTTGCACAGACTCCACGATTGTTTTGGGGTGGTTGCGAATGTTGCCTTGCAAACTTCAGCTTTTAATGCGTAATCGTGTCGCTGAAATTTTGGATAAGGCCAGTGACCATAAGTGGGAACACGTCCCAACAGATAGGAACCCAGCAGACTTAATATCTTGTGGTGTGGATATCAGTGCTCTGGCAGGTTTTAGATTGTGGTTGTCAAGTCCAAAATTTTTAATGTATGAGATATCAAAATGGCCTTCTCAGCCTAAGAATGTTGAAACATTGCCGGAAACGCGTCATGATATTATATTAACTGCAGTCACTACTCATCCAAAAAATAATGATTGTTCCATTGATTTTAGTTGTTTCTCGAATTATTCACGCCTTGTACGTTCCGTAGCTTGCGTTTTACGATTCATTATGTCTTGTAAAAGACAGCTTATTTCTGCAAATTACTTAACGGAATTCGAATTACGAAACGCGTTAAATATTATAATTTCAAAGTGTCAATATGATTCTTTTTTCAGAGTACAGTTTGCTTTTGAATAAACAAAATTTACCTAAGAAAAGCCCACTTCTTAAATTTAATGTAATTTTAGACGAAAATAAAATTATGCGTGTTGGTGGTCGTCTTGATAATTCTAAATTTTCATATAATAAAAAAGCATCCTATATTATTACAGACCAATCATATATTTACAAAATTATTATTTGACCACGAACACAAAAGGCTAATGCACTTAGGCCCAACTACTGGCAACATTAGAGATACTTATTGGCCAATAGGTGGGCGAAGCCTAGCAAAGGCCTGTTATCATAAATGTATACGATGTCATCGCATGAAGGGTAAGGTTTCGAATCCACTAATGGGTAACTTGGCACAGCAGCGTCTCCTTTCGGGTGGCTTTTGAGACCGTAGGAGTCGATTATGCGGGCCCTGTTATGAACGCCACTCGTCAAGGTCGTGGGTGTCGACTGGTAAAGGTTTATATATGTATTATTGTCTGTTTCACTACCAAGGCGATTCATTTAGAGTTGGTAGTGACTTAACCAGCAATAATTATTTTCTGGCATTGCGCAGGTTTATAGCTCGAAGAGGTAAGCCAGTTACTCGTAATATTTATTCCGATAACGGTGCTTCTTTTGTTGGTGCATACAATGACATCCAAATTTTAAAGGGCAATTGCGATTCTTTAAGCAAAAGCATGGCCAATGATAATATTAACTTTCATTTTATTCCGACTCCTCACTTCGGTGGTCTCTGGGAGGCGGGAGTCAAATCGACAAAATATCATTTGCTTAGAGTGTTGGGCAAATGTCACTTAACGTATGAAGAACTTTACACCACGCTGTCCCAGATCGAAGCATATTGAACTCCCGGCCACTCACTCCACTATCTTCAGACCCTACAGATTGTACGCCCCTCACTCCGGGACATCTTTTAATTACGCGTGCGCTGACTTCTTTACCGCAACCAGACTACCAGCATCACTCCACTCCGTTATTAACCAGATTCCAACGCATTGAGCAACTGTGGTCAGTCAGTGAGTGACAAAATTAAGAAATTTGACTAATTATAATTCCTAAACTACTGGTTCAAATTGAATTAAATTTGAAACATCTGTGTCTATACAATATCTGCTTGGTTTCTGAAAATTCAGGCTTCTAGTTTTATCCACTACGAAGTTATAGGGGATCGAAAATGGCCTGAATTGCTTCGTGAAAAGTATGGTACGGCCGCGCCGCTTTTTTGCACGACTTGGCAGGGGCACTGCCGTGCCCCCAGATTTTCAATCCCGAGGACTAATTTTTCCAAGAGAAATAAATAACAGGAAAACTTCACATAATACTAATAAGATGTGCATAGCGGGCATTTGATCAACAGAGTACGGAATAGCTGCGTTAACCTCCAGCTTGCTGGTTACTCGCGGGGTTTGTTTTACGTACCCCGTAGTACATAATAAACAATAATACTACGTAACTGTAGTTTGCTCGAAGATTTTTAAGATATAGATATTTACTGTTTATACAAGCCTATAACTAAGAATCAATATATAAATTTTGTACTTAAATACTTCTAGATAACAGTAGGAACAGCTTTGTTACTTCGTAGTATATCTAATCTGAATATCCAACATTTTCACCAAATGTGGTCATACCAGCAGTGCAACTGCGATTGTTACTCTGGTGAGAATCTTAATTGGCTTCGCTTTGACGTTTGACGTTTGGTTATGTTGTTTGGTATTATTTTTTGATATAATGTTTACTTTTTACATAAGTCTAATATAATAAGAAAACGTATAAATTTTATACCAAAATATTTCTAGATAACAATAGGAACAACTTTGTTACTTCGGAATACATCTAACCTTAATGGAGTGTAGCGGGGAATATCCAACATTTTCTTCAATTGTGGTTGTACCAGCAGTGCGACTGCGATTGTGTTACACTTGTGAGAATCATAATTCATAATTGCCACTGTTCCTTTTTGTTGTAAATGTATCGGTATCCATTAGGTAGTGATTATCCCGATATGTTATTTTATGTTATAAAATATTACCACAATAAAAACAATATCACTGTCTGGTAACATGAAGTCCACCAAAAAATTCCGAACTTAAAACCTGACCGTGGGTTTACTATGAAGGTTTGTGATTGTCAGCAGCATTCCTTGTGGGAGGATTCCTAGGCGGATTTGGTGAGCTATGAGCTCACCAAATCCGCCTAGTTTGGTGAATGTAAGCCCACCCATACGCATACGGTCCTACGGATCATGCGAGGGTGCCGGACAATATTTTTTATACGAAAAGGATGACAAGCGAGCACACAGTCCACCTGATGGTAAGTGGTCGCTGTGGCTCATAGACATCTACATCTATCCTCGTTTGCGAATCAAAATGAAGATGCGTTGTCGGCCTTGAGGACTAAGATGAAATGCCTCTTTTCCAGTAAAAAGGGTCTCCGGTTCTCTACACTCACCATACGAAACACAGCAGCATTAAGCTGTTATTTGACGTTGGTATTCTGTGAGAGCGTGGTCCTTCCCCGGTCGAGCCGACCCATTCGTGCTACAACTATACAATTAATATAGCTGCATAATGGCTCTACCACGTAAGAAATATTAAAATGTTCTTGTGAAATGAAATGAATGAAAATGAAATATTAAAATATTCTTTCAGACGGCAACAGGTTTGCCTTCCAAGTTTGCACTCTGGAGTAACATATCTAAACTGTGCTCTGGGTAACCGACCGGATATTTACAGAATAGATACCGGATAAAACGGATAATAAGGCTGAATAGTAGCAGTTTATGAGGGTCTACTAGTTAAATCATGTGAGTGAAGTAAGAATTGATAGAGATAAATGTTACAGGAGACTGGCTGCAAAAACTAAATGATAATTTAAAAAATCCGCCATCCAAACGTAACTATAGCGAATAATATATCGCTGCCCTTAATAATAATAATAATAAGATCGATCGATAATTACCGTGTCGCAAAGGCAAGGGCCCTTATCGGCAGACTGACAAGCTTCAGGTCGGGTAATAATAGACAGAGGATTATGCGCACCGTTAGGATGGCGTTTGCTGGGACAAATATCAGTTTGTCCCAGCCGGATATCACGCAGAAACTAACGGAGCGCATAGACGACCTGAAGCAAAAGATCGCTGCTTGGGGGAAGCGGATTCGACGATTTTCCGAGGGGTCAAGGCGGTTCAACCAGAATCGTCTCTTCCAGAGTGATCAGAAGAGGCTCTATAAATTATTGGAGCGACCAAAGGTATGTGGAGCGGGCCAAGGACCGGATCAGGCTGACATTATCGCATTCTGGCGTGGCCTGTGGTCAGAGCCCGTAAACCACAGTGAGGGCCCTTGGATGGAAGTTGTGGCGAGCCAGGGTGCGAGTGTTACGCCTATGGACCCCATCACCATAACGCCAGAAGACGTGGCTGAGGCGGTCCGTAGGGCCCCGAACTGGAAAAGTCCGGGGCTCGACGGGCTGCATCATTACTGGCTGAAGGGGTTCGTAGTGTGTCACGCTGTGCTCGCCCGACAGTTTCAAGAGGCTCTCGACCAGAAGTCACTCCCGAGCCTCTTCACTACTGGGATCACTCACTTGGTTCCTAAAGATCAGGATACCACAGACCCGAGCAAATACCGCCCCATCACGTGTCTACCCACCATATATAAGACACTGACATCCATTTTGAGCGCGAGAATCACTCGTCACCTGGAGCTAAACCAGGTGATGTCATGCGCTCAAAATGGATGTCGGGGCGGTGGTCGTGGAACTAAGGAACCACTCCTCATTGACGCGGTCATAGGCAAAGTGGTGAAACGCAACCGTCGGAACTTCTCTGCCGCCTGGATAGACTACAGAAAGGCGTTCGACTCGGTGCCCCATACATGGCTAAAGAGGGTCCTCGAGCTGTACAAGATTGACTGTACAGTTAGAGACTTCCTCGAGCAGTGTATGGGGCAGTGGAGTACGATCCTTTGTCATCTGGGCGAGCGGATGACGGCTGCGGAGAACCACATAAGGATAAGAAGGGGTATCTTCCAGGGCGATTGTCTGAGTCCAATCTGGTTCTGCCTCTCTCTTAACCCTCTCAGTACCTTACTGGAGGGCTCCGGGAGGGGATTTCAGCTACGGAAAGGAGGGACAAAAGTGACCCACCTTTTCTATATGGATGACCTCAAGTTATTCGCCTCCAGTCGCTCCCATCTTAAGGAACTGCTAAACATCACTTGTGAATTTAGCAGTTCCATTGGAATGGAGCTGGGGATGGATAAGTGTGCGGTCCTCCATGTTGAAAGGGGAAGGGTTGCTAACTCTGAGGGCATAGACTTGTCTATGCCCGTCAACTTAAGGACCCTTTCCGAGGCTGAAACATACCGATACCTGGGTATGTCACAGAACATCGGTATCGATGAGGCTGGTGTGAAACAGTCAGTTTGCGACGTGTTTTATGCACGCTTGACGCAAAGTGCTTAACAGCCTTTTGTCCGGTGTGAATAAGACACACGCATATAACGGCTGGGTCATGCCTGTCCTCATGTATACCTTTGGCATACTCAGGTGGACTCAGACTGAGCTTAGCGCCTTAAAGTCCGCACTACCATGACGTCCCATAGGATGCATCATCCGAGATCGTCGGTAATGAGGCTGTACTTGCCGCGGAAGTATGGTGGGCGTGGCTTTCTGAGCGCGCTTACCATGCATAATCGCGAAGTGTGCAGTCTCCGTCAGTACTTCTTGGCGAGATCGGATGATCCATTCTATAATGACGTCATTTCTAGTGATAAAGGGCTTACCCCTCTATCCTTAGCCAACGAGCAATGGCAGGACCCAGCAGTGCTTAGCAATTCCGACCGGGAGACCGTATGGAAGGAGAAGGAGCTCCACGGGAGGTACTACAAGGCTCTACATGAGCCCTTCGTAGATACAGTCGCCTCCCTCAACTGGCTACGTTTCGGTGACCTCTTCGGGGAAACCGAGGGTTTTGTCTGTGCAATACAGGATCAGGTTATTAAGACCAACAACTATCGGAGATACATCCTAAAGGATGGCACCGTCGACGTCTGTCGAGCTTGTCGCCATCCCGGGGAGTCACTTAGGCATGTCATCTCCGGTTGTTCGGCGCTTTCTAACTCTGAGTACTTGCACAGGCACAACCTAGTAGCCAGAATTCTACACCAGGAGCTCGCTCTGAAATACGGTCTCGTGGACCGGAAATTGCCGTATTACAAGTACTTGCCGGAAGCCGTGCTCGAAAATGACCGCGCCAGACTCTACTGGGACCGGGCCATCATCACAGACAGGACTATTCTTGCGAATAAGCCTGATATTGTGCTGATGGACCGGGCACAGTCAAGGATATTTTTGGTCGATATTACCATCCCGTATGACGAGAACCTCGTGAGAGCCGAAACAGATAAGCAATCAAAATATCTGGACCTGGCTCACGAGGTGACGGACATGTGGGGTGGTCTGCCGGCCGAAATTATTCCTGTAGTCGTCTCTGCGAATGGGCTAATCCCAGTTAGCCTCTCTGGTCATCTGAGGCGACTGGGACTCCGTGACGGACCGCTCCGGGCTCAAATGCAGAAGGCGGTGCTCCTTGATACTGCCCGCATCATCCGCCGGTTTCTTTCCCTTTCTTCCTAACCCTTGGCCGTTTGGTCTCCCCTGCCGAGGGCTTCCATCTGGTTGGGCTTTTATTTATTTATGTATTTTTGTATTTATTTTATTTTATTGATATTTATGTATATTTATCCTTTCATTTTCGTTTATAATTATATATTTACACATCCCAACCAGATGAGAAAACTATATAGATACCCCATTATAATAATAATTTATTTGCATAAAACATGGTACAAAATAGATTTTACAGAACGTTTCAGATCACCATGTTTTGCTATGGTTATTCATAGCATGCAATTTTTTTTTACATTTTTTTGGCTACAAAAAATCCTTGACACTATAGAAATTACAATTATTTAGCCACTGATATAGTTTTAATTTAAATGATCTTGTATTTAATATTTTTAAGTAATTAGGTATTTTATTATATAAGTGAACACACATAAATAAACAACTTTTATTATATTTTCTTATTCTAGGATTATCGTTTAGTACAAGTCTATATGGATCTCGACGGTTACGGGGATTTACATCAGCTATCGTTGTAAACAACGTTTTGTGCTTATGTACAAACATGCATACTTCATAGATATAAAGTGATGGTAGTGGTAATAAGCGAAGTTTTTTAAACACTGGTTGACACGATTCATACGGTTTTTGCCCACATATAGCTCTAATGCATGTTTTTTGCGCGACAAATGCTTTGTTTTGATCAGTGCTGTTGCCCCACATTATAAGACCATACCGTAGTAGAGATTCTACATATGCATGGTAGGACATGACAGCGGTTTTTATGTTTGTTATGTTTTTTATTTGTTTAAGTGCATACACGAATTTATTTATTTTGATAGAGACATCGCTTACCAATTTATATTAATTTATATCGTCATCTATAATTAAACCTAAAAATTTCGTTGTGCCTGCTGTCGTAAGCTGCTTTTATTTTTGGAATGTTAAGTTTAAGATTATGTTTATTATTAGTGAATTTATTAAATTGTATATATAAAGATTTGTCTAAATTAATTTTCAAATTATGTATGTTCGCTATATAGCTGCACATCTTTTGATTTCTTTCCCTCCGTCGCCTCTGAGCTGCTGTGCTGAAGTGGCAATGGACCGAACATATAGCTCGAAGAAGTCGTGGATATTCTTATACCGCCACTTCACTTACATAAAACTAAGTACTATTAATAATAACTATATATATAATTTTTAATAATTCCGCTGTGTTTCTTACTGGTTCTTCCAAGGACGGAGGTATTTTCCGAGCAAATGGTAAATAAGAAATAGACTTTCAAGAAGTATTACGTTATAACATCTATATAGAATTATTCTATTCTATTCAGCAGTGGTCTTTTAGCTAATATTTTGATTGGTAATACTATTGTATATTCATTTCTTGCAGTTCTGAAGTCACATATATTCTAGCTGCTACACAAACAAAGTCGCGGTACAACTCGTTATGAACAACTGTCACGTGGATTTGCCAACTTACGAGGTCTTCCTAACGTAACGGGATCCTCCTGGCAGCGAGCCATATCGCAACTTCAACTTCCGTGAGAGTGACAAACGAGCACACGGTATCAGTTCAAAGCTTAATGTTGATGTGTTTCGTCGACTTCATATTTTGAAACTATTTTATACTTTTTAATTGTTTAAAGTCGTCGTTTATTTTTAATTAATAAAAATATTTATTCGTGCTAATTAACGAGGTGGCAAACATTGTCAATACAAATCATTAGACACGATGAATGTAATGCAGTTATAGAACGATTGAGTACCCAAATATTCGTCTCATAGTTTGTAACATATTTTCAAGGTATAAAGACTCTTTCTTGTCTAAGAGGAAGTATAATAAACCTCCTTATAAGTATGCAGCTTATAAGTAAGCCTTTGATAGCGTGATTTAGGCTTCGGTGTGTTTCGCTTGCGAATACACATAAATCACGCTATCAAAATTCCGAGTCATAAACAATATATATAGAACAGCTCCGAACTATCACACGGAGCGTTGGCCGCTCCCCGGGCAGAACACCTTGCCCGGCGGGAGATCTCCTCTTTTCCTTCATAGCCACAGTGGTGACCACCCGACGTGATCTGAACACGCAACCAACAACCTTCGGAAACTTCAAGCTTCATCATCGTCATAGAATACCCCATCCATTCGCTCCCGAGCAGATATCGTCAGCAGTCTTCATATCCTGCAAGCCATCTAGCTTCACAAGATTCATCGCAGCACTGGAATAATAATGCTTCCTGTTCTTTCAAGCTACTCTCTGCGCTATACAGTGTTCGGCATGGCTCTGAGCCTTACTGCTCGCTTCTGCTTCACGGCACTCTCGCAGACTACAAGGCAATCTCCTGGCACTTGCACATTCGACCTCCGGTCTGAGCAGGGGGTGATGTGGCGGCGCGGTCGTCGTGCTGCAAGCGAAACACCCCGAAGCCTAAATTACGCTATCAAAATTCCGAATCATAAACAGTATACATAGAACATCTCCGAACTATCACACGGTGTGTTCGCCGCTCCCCGGGCGGTACATCTTGCCCGGCGGGAGATTTCCCCTTTTCCTTTTACGGCCACACGTATAAAATTTGAACTTGCTAGAAGAGAGACCTTGTTTATTTTCTAGGACTCGCTTTTAAAAGCGTTACATTGCTCCATCAATGAATTACCGACTTTGTGGTCTATAAATTACGGATGAACATATAACCTGACATACATACAAAAATAATAATAATACTATTTATGAATGATCTCGGCATACATAAATACTCGCTCCATAAAAAGAAAAACCTTCTTTTGGGTTCTGAAGAAGTTGGTTAAAAGACGATAAGATTATAATTTTCTATAAACAGATTATACCTACTCTTGATAAACTCACAAACTTTAATGTTAATAACAACAACACATACATTTCTCTAAAGCCGAGTTCCCAACAGATGCTTTACAGAACAAATTTGCGTTTCGCATTAGGTACTATAAATTTCTACTCGAGTACCTTCAGCCAGCAGCTAGTAGTCACAGCGAGAATTAAGTCAATAAACAACTAATAACAAACACTGTGCCTTTTTCGATTTTCGAATCTTTGATACACTTGCAAATTATATCATTCTTATAAAGATTTTGAAATCGGTTTTTATTTTAAAATGCTTTTTAACTTCACCTGTATCTATTTATGTAGGTAACTGAATCACTTAACGTGATTTTCACCAACTTATCGACGGCCGATTGACTTAAATATTGGCACTCGTATCAAGGACATATGACAATACAATAATTTAATAAATTTATCCTATATTTGCACCTTTAGGTGTGAAAAAAATTCAATCGAAGGTAATAAAACAAACATCAAAATCGGTTCACACTTGATGAATATATTTCGTAACATATATTCATAAAAAATAGTTGTATTAGGAATTGTTAACTTCCTCCTTTTTTAAGTCTTCTAAAAATTAACAATTCGGTCTACCCGCACCGTCAATGTTTCTTTCGGTGATTGGTTTTAAGCTGGATTCCTTTGTTCCCTATATAAAAAAGTATACTCTGTCATTCCTTTGTATCAAAAACTACGGTTACTAAGGAATCATTTTAATGAAATATCAGTAATTAAACTAAGAATGAAGTTGGTTCGGAGACTACATAATTACTTCTTCTCAAGATATGCAAGAAGAAAATAGTTAATTTACGAACGTAAAATAGAATTATGGTCTACAGAACAAAAAAGGTGGATATTGAATTTAGGACGTTCAAATATCAAAAGTTCATTACAAAAGTATGAATAGGGATGATGGAATTATAAATGAGGATTTCATTTTTCGACTCAAGAAATTTAAATTTCGTTATGACAAACGAAATCACATGGTAATCTCATGAAAGTGTTTTCGATCTTTAAATACTACGATATCATTATCATCATCATCATTACAGCCTTTTACAAGTCCACTGCTGAACATGAGCCTCCTCCTAAGAATTCCAGTAAGCACAAACCTAATCCACCTGCATCCATTGACTTCCTGCGTAACTGCGTATCTTACCAGGTCGCCACTCCATCGAGTAAGGGCCACCCTACACTTCGTTTACCGCTACGAGGTTTCCACTCGAGAACCTTCCTTTTCCAGCGGTTGTCAGTTCTTCGAGTTGTATGACCAATCCATTGCCACTTCAGCTTACTAATAGTGGGGCTATGTCAGTTACTCGGGTTCTAGTGTGGATATCCTCATTTCTAAGTCTATCGCGCAGAGAAACTCCGGTACTAGCCTTTTCTATAGCTCTCTGAGCGACTTTGAGCTTCCTCATACGGCCAGCTGTGTAAGAACACGTCTCTCTTACACATGTTGAACACGTCTGAGATTATCCCACCAGTGCGACTAGTAAGACGCACTGGTGGGATAATCTCGTCTCCAAGTTTTGAGCTACTATGACAACTACGAATGCTACTAAGTATATCATTACTATATTCGAGTAAATACCGTACTGAACAACTGGAAATAATGAAGGTCTTACCAACTACTCCCTTAATAATTTAAGTAGATAACTGTCGGTACGTCCCTAATTTACATTTTACTTACATTAAACTTCACCCTCACAACCGTCATCCGAACTTGGAACTGTTTCAATAAACAACTAATAACAAGTTAATGTTCAAAGTTGGGTCTCACCGCAGCAACTCGGTGCCTATATCGAATTTGTTAATTGAGGACAAACTTACTTAGGTCGAGAACAATAAGGTTTCGTGTATGATGATATTTATAAGGTTGATAATTGCCTTACAAGGACACCAATGAAATGTTTAAGCAATTTACTGGGGTCCCGGCCGTTGCCTAACTTCACATAACAGAGTAAGTTCTGTGAAACAACTTCGTTCGCAACACGTCACGCAAAGAAAGCAGCATCATCGTTACAGCCCTTCATCTTTTCATCGAGCTCATTGATGAACTTCGGCCTTCACCAACGAACGCTACAAAACCGCGGTCCCTGCATCCATTGATTATGCAGGAAGCATATCTTACCAGGTCGTCACTCCATCTAGAAGGATTTACTCTGCCACTCGGTTATGTGCTTGTGGATTATGAGCTTACTTCGGGAATTACAGGCTCCAAATATATCGGAACTATTCGAATCTTTGAAGATATTTTTCTCATAGATTCCAAAATTCGATGCAATCATTTTTCCAGCTTGTTCTAGAAAAATGATTGCATCGAATTGGCGTTGGCTTTGAATACACAATGGAATTTTTAACTATTCTAAGTAATAAAAGTAGCGATGCAGCCGAAGATTGTAAAGCACACTGACTTAATAAAAGCTTATTTACTCTTGCCTTGAAGAGACCCTCACTGTAATCGGATGAAAAAACAAATGCTGGCAATTTATTCTGCTCCTTTGCTATACAAACCGTTTTATTCGCAGAAAAAAAAAGAAAAAGTTCATGCATGCGAAGAAGAGTCTAGCATTGCTCGCCAAAAAGAGTCTACAGCGTGTTAACGGAAGTCAGTCGAATCTGCCCCCAGATCAACGTTGTAATGATAAAAAACATAACATAACATAAAAATATTGACACAAAATAAACTTTGTTCTTTCCTATGATACACACGTGAGGAATTCTAATATAAAAACCACAAAATATTATTTACTCAGGTCACTTGTGTGTACAATAGTAACAGTCAGACGGAAATTCTCAAGAGACTGCTTTTTCAAACAGGATTCATTCCATGCGCTTCAAAAGTATAAAATACAGGGTCGACTGTAATATGTTATTTTTCGTGTCATTTATGTTACTCGATATCTTCGTCAATATGGACAGATTTTAAATATAAGGTTTTTTTTAAACCTATTTAGGTTACCTAGGTGCATTGATAAATTTGGTAAATTAATAAATTAATTGGTATTGCGGGGCTATTTTAATTAATTAATTAAAATAGCGCCGTAATACCAATTTTTTGTTAAAGTCTGAAAGGACAACTTTACGAGTATATAGAAGGTAAGTATAAGCTTTGTTGAATAAAATTTAAGGTGTTCATACACTTTTCACAAAGATGGAAAAAGATGAGTATAGAGCCGTGATTAATTTTTTTTTTGAAAAAGTCGTCTGGTGCTCAATTACGAGCGAAGTCGATGGATGTTTATGAAGCATTTGTATCTGCACTTAAGACCATTTATTACTAGATAAATGAGTATATTTGGCTATATTTGCTCTGCAGACATCGCATGAGCTGGACTCCTAATTAAGGTTACTACCGAAGAAATACGAGTATTATAAAAAATGTCATAGAAGACATTGTCATAGAAGACCGTCATAGTAGCTCCTTAAGGTGGCTGAGATGGTAGGCATCTCATATGAGCAGGTACATTCTGTCCTGCATAATATTCTGCAGATGAATAAGCTGAGTGCACGATGGGTGCTATGTTTGTACACACCGGACCAAAAAATTCTACGAAGGTCATTTCAAAATCATGTTTGGAGAAGCTGCAGTATATAATCTGCAGGATTTCTGGCGTTGTTTCATTATTACACCCCGAGACATAACGGCAGTCAAAATAGTGGGTTAGCACCGAAGAAAGTGCATTGAAAATGCTGATAGGGTTTTATTGGCAGGAAAATTGATAGCCATTGCTTTTAGGATTCACAAGTATCGTTTTGATTGACTATTTGGGAAAATGTAAAACAGTTACGAGCACTTATTATGCAACGTTATTGCAGCGTTTGAGTGATAAATTGTAAGAAAATCGATACACCACTAACTTATGTAAAAGCGTAGATCTTGGTGCCTCTTAAAGATGTATATATGTAGTATATATATATATATATATATATATATATATATATATATATATAAAGATGTGTGGCAGTATATAAATTTTATAAACCTAGTGTGGAGTGCACATGCCGGTGACGGGATACAATGTTGTGAGAGAGCTCTGGTCTTTTTAGTAGGGAAGAGGCCCACGTCTATGTAAGGACTGTGACCTGCTCACACATCGGCCGTTGCAATGGCAAAAATGCACGAGTTGAGTTTCGAGTTCCCCATATTTAAAAATGTGAAACTTCTGCATTGATTTCGTCTTCCATATCCGCTTCGGCATTCGTAATGCGGCTTTTGTTGCTTAAGTTGCAATGTTAAATTGAGCAAGAGCCAGCGACTGTTATAGTGTCGTGGAACCTATGGTACTTTCATTACAATACACCAACCCAACAAACATCCAAATATTTGCATCCACATGTAAAAAATACTGCATACGCAATATCTCTATAATGCACTATATGGCCACCCTCAAATTCGGGATGAAGTTTTTATTAATATTTTTTAAACAGAGGAGTGAAAGCAAACAAAAGAAAACTTACTAAAAATCTTAGGAACTACAAAAAATCAATCACGATTTGCTAAAGAAAACTTCTCCAGCAATATCTGCCACCACGTAGCAAAAATATGTAAATGAGATCAGTCGAAACCTGAATAAACACGGTTTGCATTAGATTCGATAAAAATACTAGATTTTAACGAATTCAATGTTCGCAATGAAATTTTTTCGTTTACATAAGCCGGATGTCATTCCTTTAAACATGGAATGGTGCTCAAGATAATGCCGTGTGTACTCTCGTACCCACAGAAATCGTAATAATATTATGTAACTACTCAACTTAAATATTTATGTTACTACTGTAAATAGGTTTTACATTTTATGTTAAGTTTGAGTATATTGTTTAATAATATATTATTATATAACTGTTGGCTGTCCTTATAATATTTATGCTTATTTATTTATTTAATCCCAACAACAAACGTAACATTAGGTACATAAACACAGGTACACTGTAGGTAGTAAACTAAGCGTAGCTTGTAAATTAATACAATCAAGAGGAAAATGACAAAATTACTACTTATTTTAGTACATAAACTATTTCAATTAGACCGTTCTTTGAATTTTATGATAATTACGACCCACCGCGGCAGGCATTCACCATGCTGGTTCCATTACAATTCTTATGAATGTTTGTATAAATTTATATACGTATAAAAAAATAATCCCGCTTGGTTTCTTACTGGTTCTTCCAAGAACAGAGGGAATTTCCGAACAAGTGGTAAATAAGAGATTGACTTTCAATGAGTATTATGTAATAATCTATTTATAATAAAAATATTCTTTTCTATTCCACTCAGCAGTGGACTTTTGGCTAAAATTATGATTAATAATACTATTTAAGTTCATTTCTTACATATATTCTAGATGCTACACAAACAAAGTCGCGGTACAACTCGTTACGAACAACTGTAACGTGGATTTGTCAACGTACGAGGTCTTCCCAGTAACAGGCTGCTCCTGGCAGCGAGCCAGATCGCAACATTAACTCAAGTTAGACTTAAGTTAGACGTAACAGGCGAGTTACTTTAATTCCCGGCGTACGTTCTCTTTTATACGAGTATGAATGGGACGAAATGAGATGCATTTTTTTATAGAATAAGAGTGACAAACGAGTACACAGTTCACCTGATGGTAAAGCGATGCTGTGGCCTGTGGCCCATAGACATCTAGATTTAGCCTTGATATAGAATCAAAAGCGACTAAGATAAATGCCTCGTTTCCTGTAAACTCCGGTGCTGATCGTATCTCCGGTCCTCTATAATCACCATATCAAACACAGCCACACTAAGCTAATATTTTACGTTGGTATTTTGTAAGAGCGTCGTTCTTCCCCGGTCGAGCCGACCTATTATTGACACAACCACAATATAGTTTTAGCGTAACTTTACCACGTACGTAAGAACTGTGCTTTGGCTAAAGGAGTAAGTATAGTATAAGTATGACAAACGACACACAGTCCTCCTGATGGGAAGTGGATACTATGGTCCACCTGATGGTAAGTGGATTCTATGGTCCACCTGATAGTAAGTGGATACTATGGTTCCCCTGATGGTAAGTGGATACTGTGGTCTACCTGATGGTATGTGGATAACATGATCCACCTGATGGTAAGTGGATACTATGGTCCACCTGTTGGTAATTGGATACTGTAGACAACCTACATGTATCCTTGATTAAGAATCAAAACCCATGAGGACTAAGATGGAATGCCTCGTTTCTAGTTAAATGAGTCTTCGGTTACCTTCACTCGCCATACGAAACAGAGCAGCATTAAGCTGCTATCTTACGCTGGTATTCAGCGTGGTCCTACCCTGATCGAGCCAATTCATTCATGCTACAACAATAATGTTGCTAAAGCTACTACTAGTTTTACTAAAAACGTGGTTTACTGGTTGTATCTTGTTTATAGACAGGGCAACGACTTCGTGAAAGAAGTCTCTTGGCCAAGGCACAGTTCGTTGCGATATTTGACATTTGCTGTTAAATTTCATACTTTACTTCGTATATTTTTCCCGGAAGTTCCACAATAAAATAGAATATTTTAAATCTGAGACTAATTATAAATTCTCTTTGACGGTAAACAAGTTTAGAAAGAAGAAAGAAAGAATGAAATATTTATTGCGTACATGCCACAGAGGCACTTAAATATAATGACATTTGGAAACACATCAATTAAAAAGATTACAAGTACTACAACTTGACAGATTATATAACAGTACCCGGATGACCGAGCTTTGCTCGGTTTTTTTAAGTTACATTTATATACAAATTACATGAATAAGCTTTTGATCTTATTGACATAATAGAAAAAACTGAACTGATTATTTGAATAAAAAATCATGAGTGCAATTAGTTTAATTAAAATTTTCGTATTTTTAAAAAATACTAAAAAGGGGCTCGAAATAATAGATTTTCTCACAAAAGAAGGGAACTTGAAAAAAAAAAAGGAAAAAAAAGTCGGACCCAAGACGGGACGCGAACCGCGGAACTCCGATATCACGCCCGAACACCATTCCATCTGAGCTATTACGATCGTTGATAACCTGTCAAAATTTACCTTCTTATATTGTAGCAGTTTTTTTTATTGCCTGAAAACACGGACAAAAGGACATTTTCTAAAAATAAATCCTAGCTAGATCGATTTATTGCCCCCGAAACTCCCTGGACACTAAATTTTATGAAAATCGTTGGAGCCGTTTCCGAGATCCCGATTAAAAAAAAAAAAAAAAAAATATATATATATAAGAATTGCACGTTTAAAGGTATAGGATTTAACAAAGGTATGTATTTACAAATTACAATTAAAATACGTTCGTCATGTTTGTTGTGGTGCGTTAGGCAAACGGTACTTGCTAAGCTTATGCTTTTGCCCAAACAACAGTGCTGGTTGTCAGTGGGCCCGAACAGATAGTAACGTTTATGAAAATTTAGCATGCATTAATCATGGGCTGTGCTGTGAGAGTAATAAACCATTAATATTGAATAGTACTTGGTTATTTAATATAAAGGATAGAGTCATTGAAAGCTACGACTAATTATAAAATCCTTTTTGTAATAAGACTGTAAGAAACTAATGAGTTTATTTTATAGTCAAACTACGACGGTTTGTGACACAGTGCTAAACGTTCTAAAAGAGGCCGTCTAATTACCCATCTGCATATTCATGAATTGCTAATAATTCTTCCACAAGAGCGACCTATTATTGTCTACGTGCCCCACCGTAGAGGTGAAAATCTAATTTCACAAATTTATAATCGCTCAGAATTTAATACGAACCATTGCGTAACCATTTTGTTATATTTTATGAATATTGAATCATATTTTACGAGGTAGAGTCACATTATCTGCTGTAGCATCAATGGGTCGGCTCCACGCTCACGCACGACCACGCTCTCACAGAATACCGGGGTCAAATAGTGTGGTGAGTGTAGACTGTAGAGAACTCGAGAACCTTCTTACTGGAAACGAGGCATTCCATCTTAGTCCTCAGAGGTGACAACGCATATCCATTTTGATTTTTAATTGAGGAAATGTGTAGATGTCTGTAGGCCACATCATCCATTTACCATCAGGTGGACTTTGTGCTCTTTTGTCACCCTTACTCTTTAAAAAAGTTGATTATGTGTGTATTTAAAGGGAAACATTTTTAGGCTTTCTTTTTTTTTAACTCTAAGTTCAATGTCAAACACTAAATATTCTGTGGTCAAACAGTAGGTAGAACAAAGTAGAGACTAAAACGAAGGAATTTTAAAATATGGCTAGCAAATTGGTTATTATTATCATATTGACTGAATAGGCTGTGAATTTTGTGTAATTTTAAATGTTTTTTTTATATCCATAGTATGTCAAGGCAAAAACGTGTTAATTTAATTTTTTTGTGAATTAGTTATTGCTGTGTGTGTTTATATATTAATGTGCAGTTGAAAGTGAAATACAACTTTTTTAATATACGAATCTAAAAAATATCAATTTCAACGAATTCCGGTCATTCGAATTACGGTCGAACTTCGACCACTAAGCGACCATCAGATCTCATTATTGGGTCGTAAAGCTTCGACATGGGTCTATTCTTTTATAAAGAGAATTTTTCTTAGTCGGCACTTCTACACTTGGCAGGATTGACGATAGCAGAAGTAATTTTTTTTTCTTTGATTGTTTCCAACCTTCGAAAATTATTACGCGCTTAGCTTAAAGTTCACAATACAAGATAACTTTGTTTTATTTCACTTAAAAGTGTGCTATTTTAAAATTTCGTTGTCAAAAATAAAAATCTTGAACGTTGCTGTGTATTTTATGGGTGGCGTAAACAATATGGCTGTATCGCCATCTAGCGAAGGTTGTGGTATTTTAACATAGGTGAACTTTTACGAAACACACGGGACGAAATGGAGCGATGGGTTATCTTATGCCAGAATGCTATTATACTTTTACTGTATCTGTATTATTTTTAATCATTTGCAGTAAAACGCGTACCATCCTTAACGGTATTTAAAAAACTAGTCAAGAGTCATTACCTTGCACTTTAAATTGTAACTTCGTTTCTACACAATCCATTAAATATAATATAATATGTAGTATATTGATTGCATTTAATTAATTAAATAATTCAATATATATATATGCATTTTATTTTGTATGTATATATGTTTTAATATATGTATGCATGAGTTGACTGGTAGAGAATGCCTCAACGGTCAAGGCATTAAGTATTTTGCCCTTTGTATTTTTTTTTGTTTCAAGGATGAAATAAAGAATAAATAAATAAAAATAAAAATTATACATATAATATATATGTGTATTCTTATTTATCTTTTTTATCACACTAATTTACCTTATCACTGTCATCTTCGTGTAATCTTGTCCATTAATTGGTTGTCTGGAAGGAATTACTGTCAGCAGTAAAACCACCCATTGCATACCTCTTTTGTATATATTATTTATTAACTTCTGTAATTTTTAAAATAAAATAAATAAATAAAACGTTGCAGTCAACGTAAAAATACGCAGAACTTTTATTAGTATAAAAGTTCTGCGTATTTTTTTCTTATTCATCATGAAACAAAGCTCTTATACTAAAGATTATATTGTGATAAGAAAAGAAAATTGCCATAAGAACAATGCTCAATTAAGGAATGAATGTAGGGATCGTAATAAACAGGAGCGCACATAAATGAAATTTTTCCTTTGTAAAGAGAACAGCTACTGAAATTAATCGAGACGGTACCCGTATCCGCATATTTTCCCTTTCAGTAATATGTACAAAGGCCAGCCCTAATGATGTCTAACATCTTGAACATGATTACGTGTATCATAGGATATGGTATCCGCAAATAATCTTTACTAGAATGTTAAGTACCTAATAAATAATAAATATACTATGTTATCTTCTACGTTCTAGCGATAAATAAAATTGACTTAAATTGAATTAAATTAGAATTAGATGGTAGGACTACTTTAGTAGTTGGTAGTACTCGGGTGGTACCACTCTCTTACCCACTTCTGCCGCTACATAGTGCGTGCACAGCTGCATTCCGATCTGAATGGTATAGAGATCCAATATAGTTACAGACTTTGAGGTTTCTCAAATTAGTCCGCAGATGTAACAACGCATCTTCAGCTTTCTTTATTCGAAGTTGGCTATAGGTGTCTATGGGGTCACCATCAGGTAGACCGTGTGCCCCCTTGTTACCGTTATTCTATAAAATAATAATAACTTATGCTTTAAAAAATTGCACTAAAAAGTCCAGAATAAATATGAATTGGAACGCCTGACGCCAACTACTGGAATGAGCAGCACAACGTCTGCTGGGCTAGCTAGTACCAATCTAGAAATCGACCAAGATCCAAACCACTTCTGTAGCAAATTCAAATTATATAATGTAGAATTTTTTTAATGGTGGTGTCATAAGGTGTCATAAAGTCGATGTCTTTCTAGTGTAAACTACATAAAAATTGACTTCGACTCGTATTCAAACGCAGGGCCCTCGGGCACATGAGTAAAGAAACCGTACAATAGGTACACAGTCAAAGCTTCATATAATCGCGCTATGATAGTTACACTACTACAAGCTTGAGGCGCGTGTGTGCGTGAGCACTGGCGGCTCGTCACGTACTGAGAGAAACTGCTTTAAGCCGTCTCGGCCTGTACTCAAACTCAGGGTGATGTAAATTTATATGTATAAAGAATAACAAGAAGTGCCATTTTTCTTTAACAATTATTCATGTAAAATGATACAAAATAGGATAAATATAATTTACTGTACTGTTTGTTTGAACAATAATAGAACAAATATATATATATATATATATATATATATATATATATATATATATATATATATATATATATTATTATATATATATATTTATATATATATATATATATATATATATATATATATATATATATATATGTGTATTTCTTATATTGACGCGAACATTGCACATTGAATAAAACTGTGTTTTCGGATTTTATCGCGTTTAATTTTCGTATTTTTAATGAAATTTGGGAATTAAAAATAAGAAAATTAAACGCGATAAGATCCGAAACCATTAAAATAAAAATTATCATTTTTTATGTGGTAGATAAATACCTTATAACTTTTACCTCAACGTTGCAAGAAAACGTAGTACCTATATATAATTGAAAAATTACATGTATAAATAAAATACGTAGGTTCATGTTTTTTTGAATGGTTAAAAGCTGTCTTACGAGAAGATCTGTGATCCACTTTGAAAAATCCTGTATTAATGTTAGAAACACATATATATAAGTAAAAGGTTAACCTGACTAACAGGACTAGTTCCTTCCTAAATTTAACAAGCTTTTGATGAACAAAAACACAAATATATATATATATATATATATATATATATATATATATATATATATATATATATATATGTATAGATATAGATATGTATATAGATATAGATATACGTGTTACTAAACCTACGTACGTGCGCGCCGTGTATGTGTGTGTGTGTGTGTGTGTGTGTGTGTGTGTGTTGTGGGTGTGTGTGTGTGCGAGTGAGTGAGTGTGTTCTTACTATTTTACTGTGAAGATTTTAAATTTTGAAATTTGTATGATTGCCTGCATTATTAATGATTTATACGTATAATAACAAATAATATGATAACAATAAAAATTACAATTACATTTACATATTAGAGATTTAATTGACATTCAGTAGCGTCATAGTCATAAGTTTGCAGCCAATTAATAATTTTATTTTTGATTTGATGGATGTTGTAGCTTTTAGTAAAACAAATTTTATTAAAATTATTGTATAGTACCGGCGCAAGGTAAAAAAATTGTCTTTTGGCAAAAGCACTATGTGTTCTAGGGACTAAGTGTCTATCTACTTTATTTCTTCTATTATGTTTTAAATTGTCAAGTTGATAGTGTGCAGAGTATCTATGGAATCGTCTAATACATTGGTATATAATTAATTTTCTCACACTAAGTACCTGCGTTTTATCATACAACAATGTTGTGGGATGTCTATGCGGAAGACAAAGTAATACTTTGAGTATAACACGTTGAGCTCTTTCAGCATCTATTAAGTACGTTTTGCCTGCTCCACCCCAGGAACAGATCCCATAAGTGATGACAGATTGACAGAGCGCATTAAAAGTTTGTATCAGTAACTTAGAGTCTGCCACCTGATGCAATGATTTAAAAACATATATGAGTTTCCTTATCCTGTTTGATATGATTTTGATATGTGGAGCCCAATTCAGATTTTCATCGACAGTGATCCCTACGTATTTCACAGTTTTGGACCTGTTGAGTTTTGGGCAATAGCAAGGGGTCTGTGATTGTCTATTGCATTTTTTCAAGTGTATTTGTAATCCAAGATCGTTCAAAGGACTTGAAATACTAGTCTTACTAAACCAGAGGTATGTGGTTTTAAAAGCGTTCAGAGAGAGATGACTGTCATCGAGCCAACTTGCCACTTCACATAACCCCTTTTCAGCCAAACGTTTGGTTTTTTCATGTACTATCATGGAACAGAATTACTGTATCGTCCGCATACATCGTAATGTCTTTTTCTTCACGATCTAGGTCGGCTAACTGAATTATATATACTAAGAATAGCGTTGGCGCGAGTGTACTGCCCTGTGGGATACCATATGAGCAAGAAAGGTCTTGACTGATAATTTATCAAGTCTGACACACTGAGTTCTACCAGTTAACTAAGTTCTAAACCATGACAGAACTACACCTCGAACACCCACATTTTGTAATCGAGTCAACAAAACTGGTATTGAGACGGTATTAAAAGCTTTCAATAAATACACCTATACATTTATCACCTTCATCTATATGTTGAGTAATGTTTTTTGTAAGTGTAAGAAGAGAATCTTCGGTTGATTTGTTAGATCTGAATCCGAATAGATTTTTTGAAATATAGCTATTTGTCTCAAAGTAGTTTGTTAATCTTTTATTTACTAATTTTTCGATTACTTTGGATAATACACATAAGAGCGAAATGGGTCTTTAATTAGATGTTAAAGATTTGTCACCTGATTTGTGAATTGGGATTACTATTGACTTTTTAAGCGTAGTTGGGAAAATACCTGTGATAAAACTAGTATTGCAAAGGTATCAAATAGGTTCTGCAAGGAATTCTCGAAAGTATTTTAGTACATTAGTAGGTATTCCTTCCCACCCTGAAACACTGCTATTTTTAAGGCTACTAATAATACTTTTGACTTCACCTGTGTCTACTGGACTAAGTGACATCGATTGAAGTGGGCCAGGTCTAATTTATTGGCTTTACAAGCTAAGGATGATTCATTCAATTGTTTTTTGTTCAGAATACTATGAGCTAATTCACCACCAATGGAGGTAAAGTACTCATTTATTTTGTTTAGAGACGAGTAGGGATTATTTTCTATGTTTAATAATTCCGTAGTTAACCGATTTATTTTGTTTTAAATTACTTATTTCTTTTATTATTTTTTTGAGTTGCAAACAGACTTAGCCAGCTGTAATTGGTAGTAGTTGCGTTTTAGAGTTTTTAACATAGAATTACAGATGTTCCTATAACTTAAGTAATTCTTTTTTAGATAGTCATCATCACTCGATTTCTTTAGGATTTTATGTAAATAGGTTTGTCAAATTTGCCAAATAGGTTTTGTAACCACATACAATTTGCAAATTAATTTTTTTTCATTAAAATAATTTTTTTCAAAAAAAAAACCGCATTTAAAAAAAAATTATTTTAATGAAAAAAAATTAATTTGCAAATTGTATGTGGTTTTATTTCCTCTAACTCACACGAGTATCGGTAATGCGGGGTCTTTGACAATCCTCTTACTCATCGGCCAATGCAGAGATAATAAAACCACATAAAATTTGCAAATTAAATTTTTTTCTTTAAAATAATTTTTTTAAATGCGTTTTTTAAAAAAAATTCCGTATGATTGGATACTGATTCTGATAACGCAGTTAACGGGAATAACAGGGTTTTTGTTACATGTTATATATATATATATATATATATATATATATATATATATATATATATATATATATATATATATATATTACCTATTTGATCAATTGTAATGGCAAAAAGTCGTTTCCACTATAACTGTTGCGCGGATAGATACTAAATGACTAACAAAAGAGTTCAGATATATCATTCTTAAAGTTACCGAAGGATTTTAGTAGGAAGTTATGAAAGGTGAATTCATTACATTTTAGGCACTTACTTATACCAAAAAAGAATCAAGTAATAATTTATCCACAGAAATCATACCTACATACTTTATTACAAAACTTAGTTGAAATTTACTACAGTATCCAAGTATCTGCTTACATACCTAAACTTGTCTTTTGTTATTAAAATATTTTAAGTAAGAGTTACACAATATACTGAAAATAAAACTTTGTCTACTAACAAGATTTTTTAACAAAGTAGAATACAAATGTTAGAAATCATATTTGAAGTTTATTTGTTGTTTCTTCCCAGCCAAGCATCGCGATTCCCGACGAATGGTCTTGCAAGTTGCATGCGTTGGACATCGCAGAACTCAAATAAGTGCGAAAATATGGTCAGTCGATCGATCATAGTCAGAATAGGTACTTCACCTAAGTAACTTAATTAACATTTCACAGTGTATTTTTTTACTTTTTATTGACATGCCATAGTAACTACGGAAAGTCCACCGTGACTTAGGAAGGGGAAAAATGCAAAGTAATATGGACGCTCGCGCGCAGCGATAAAGTTTTATTTAGCTCGCGTGCGCGATTTATCCAACTAATAATAATTATTTAGGCTATTAAAAGTCAGCAAACAGACAACATCAAAAAAGTGTAACTTCTGTACGTAGTACTATCACTTATTCTGTTCTCGGGCGTAGTAATCTCATACGAAGCGGTTTCCGTTGGGTTGTCGGTTGAGTCGTGAATAATAACATACTACACTAGATATTTATTGTTTTGTTTGTCCTTTCGGCTTCTGTTATCTCATTTCCTATATTGTTTTCTGCGTCGGTAATTTACCCATGAGTTTGTTCGTATTTATTGAGATTGTGTACGGAAATAATTGAATATTTTTCGTCAGTTAATTTCCATATTTATTTTTCTCCACCTGATCTGAAACGGCTACTGCAGTATATGGACACCTACAGCCTGGATGTCGCCTCACAACATATTATTTCACTGGCTCTCTATATCCTTAATAGCCGATTTAAACTTCGACTCGACAAGTACAGTAGCGAGACCAGAACACAGCAGTGCAAGTGCTATTAATCAGTTTGTCACTTCAGTTTTGTAATATATATATATATATGTGTGTATATATATATGTATATATGTATTTATATATATATATATATATATATATATATATATATATATATATATATATATATATTATTACTTAAGTAAAAGAAGATACTTACTCTGTCTTTCGACTGTCAAAAGAATTTGCCATATATATATATATATATATATATATATATATATATACTACTTTTTACAAATAGAATATAAAACAAAGTATTCTTTATTTGACTTGTTGTTTTTCCCACATTGTAGAGTTTTTATTGCATTTAGCAAGCAGTGCTCTTTGGGGTAGATATAGGTAATATCTGGTTCCTACACTGACGGACTCTAAGGCATCCAAAAAAGGAGCGCTAATATCTAGTATTTTGTAAACAAACAGTAATCTTGGGGGTCTGTCACCGCAGAGTCTTCACCTGAGGATGCCTTGTGTAGAGGCCAAACACGTATCGTATTATCGACGGTAGTGTGTCTTTCCCAGTGTATTGGTGTTGGAGTAGTGGTGCCGGTATTAGTGGTCACGGGGATATTGCACGCAATCGGGGAAGGGCGGGCGGTGCTCTTCGAACAAGGTAAGACACATAATTATATTTTACTACGCGGACCTCAGTAAATAATTTTTGACATCTTTATATATTGGAATTTCACAAAATAACACCTGATTCCATTAATTATAATAAAGGGTAAGTTGTAACAGTTACCTACAACTTACAACAAAAAATATGTTTTAAGACGTCTTATACCCAAGAAAGAATTCCAAGAGGAACCCAGAGAATGTGCAGGAAATGCTTGCAATATGTTTAAAACTGCGACGTATGCCTTCCGTGTGAGGCTCTTTGGAAGCCTGTCAAGATTATTTTAAGGCTTCTTTATTAAAACGCCCACAATATAGTCATATGCGTAAGTTATCTCAAGTAAAAATTATTCATAGTTATATATAAAATTGTTAAATTTATTTCATTTTTAAATTCAGTCAGTAGTTAGTTAGGTTTGATGGGTTACTTTTATCAAACAATTGAAAAACCCTCCCATAAATATCTTTATCTTCGTACTATCAAATATATAGAAAGATGTAAAAATATTACTCATCATTACATCACCATTATACTTATACTACTGGTATTTTATTTATTTATATGTCGAATCGCCAACTAACAGCCTCTCTGATAGTAAGTGGCTACTATTTTTATTTAAAAAGTCAGCAAATGCGTTGCAATTCTTAAGAATTGAGACGGAATGTCTCGCAGACTATAATTAATATAAATAATAGATATTAAATGTAAATAATTTTACGGATTTCAACATAACACAATAAGTTGATACCCCATTTACTATATTTATGGCTAGAATTTTTTCTACAAATTTATATGGAATTACTTCTGAAGTGTAAAGCTATTTAATAAAAAAAAATTATTATTAAAATCGGTTAACAATTGGCGAAGATATCGCGTCTAATACATATCGCATAACATAGACATACATACAGTCGAATTGAGAACCTTCTCCCTTTTCTGAAGTCGGCTAAAAGCTTAAGGTAGCGAGCTAACATTACGGGTGCTATTTGCTAATGTTTGTTTCCGAGGAAAGCTATAATTCCAGCTTTGTTAAAGATTTATTCCGAATGGATTAATTCATTCTTACAGAAGTTTCTGTGATTAGTCTGCGTAACACTTGTTTATTATTGTTTCTTATTATGATTCCGATCTCAGCTAGTAATGGACAAAGTTTTGCGTTCTAGCCAATCGATTATACGCGGTTGCAAGATTACTTGGTAAAAACATTTTCTTATTCGACGAAGGAATAACTGTAACTAACGTCAAGAATGTTTGAATATATTGAATGTTTGACTATTTGAAGCGTCAGTAGTAATTAGCTTAATAGTTAAAGGTGGTAATTGTATATTTCAAAAGTCGTAGGTCGTAGGGCAGATTGTATACTCAGAAAGTCGTTGGTTCGAATCCACTTTTCAACTACTGTTGTACCTAAACCACTCCTTGAGGTGAGTGGTAAGCAGCGCATGATGAAAGGAAATGAGTTGTTTTATCTACGTCCCATTTAATACTTTGACTGCTTCGTGGCTCGGAAGCTTAGCAATGAGTTGCAGATCTCAGAACCGTGTGTTCGAATCCTAAACATAACAAGTATTTGTATGGCCTACAAATAATTTTTCCGGGTCTAGATGTTTGTCCTTGTGAAATTTATGTATGTAAACTGCCCCCACGGTATAGGGGTAAATTCTAGTGTGGAGGAAACGTCTTTAAAAAAGAAAGAAAGATTTAATATGTTCTTACAATATACCTCATTACAATCATCATCATCATTATAATTACAGTCCTTCACAAGTCTAGTGCTGAACATAGGCCTCCCCAAAGGAATGCCACAAAGCTCACTCCTGAGTCACCTGCATCCATCGACTTACTCCATATCTTACAAAGTCGTCACTCACGTACTGGATATGAGGCTGCCACTCGAGAACCTTTCTTACCCGTCGGTTGTCGGTTCTTTGATCTAAATGACCAGTCCATTTCCACTTCAGCTTACTAATCCGTTGAGCTATGTCAGTTACTCTGGTTTTACTGCGGGCATCCTCCATATCTAAGTTGATAACGCAGAGAAACCGCAAGCATAGCCCTCTCCATAGCTCGCTAAGTGACCTTGAGATTCCTCATACGGCCAGCAGTGGAGGATCACGTCTCAGATCCGTAAGTTATCACTGGCAACACGCACTGGTTGTGCAATCCCATATTCTAATTTTGAGATATATCTGACTAGAAGATGTGTCGTAATCTCCCGAACACTCCCCAGCCGAGTTGAATCCATCGATTGACCTCTCGGTCGAAATTGGACTTGTTGGAATATTTTTGTCTCAGGTAAACATACTTGTGTGGCCGGTGAGGAAGGAAAAGGGGAGATCTCCCGCCGGGCAAGGTGTTCTGCCCGGGGAGCGGCCAACACTCCGAGTGATAGTTCGGAGAAGTTCTATATATACTGTCTATGATTCGGAATGTTGATAGCGTGATTTAAGCTTCGGTGCATTTCGCTTGTGGCGCGACGACAGCGCCGCTACATCACCCCCTGCTCAGACCGGAGGTCGATAGTGCAGCCCCGTTGCCGACGAATGTGCAAGTGCCAGGAGATTGCCTTGTAGTCTGCGGTGAGTCGAGAAGAAGGCAAGTAATCTGCGAGAATGCCGTGAAGAAGAGGCGAGCCGTAAGGCTCAGAACCGTGCCGAACACTGTATAGCGCAGAGAGTAGCTTGAAGGAACAGGAAGCATTATTATTCCAGTGCTGCGATGAACCTTGTGAAGCTAGATGGCTTGCAGGATATGAAGACTGCAGTTTATATATCTGCTCGGGAGCGATTGGGTGGGGTATTCTGTGACGATGATGAAGCTTGAAGTTTCCGAAGGTAGTTGGTTGCGTGTTCAGATCACGTCGGATGGTCACCTCTGTGGCCGGTGAGGAAGGAAAAGGGGAGATCTCCCGCCGGGCAAGGTATTCTGCCTGGGGAGCAGCCAACACTCCGAGTGATAGTTCGGAGAAGTTCTATATATACTGTCTATGATTCGGAATGTTGATAGCGTGATTTAAGCTTCGGTGTATTTCGCTTGTGGCGCGACGATAGCGCCGCTACACTTGTCAACAACTTCGACCTTAGTGCTCTCAACAACTATTGGCATAGGTGTGACATGGACGTTAGACATAACCTTTATTTTGTCCATATTCATCTTAACACCTATCCGTTCGGAGGATTGAGCTTGAGATTGAAGTCATTGAGAATAGTATTTAGGTCCTCCAGTGATTCTGCCATAACGTGGACTATATCGTCGCCTAATCGAAGGTGGGTGATGTATTCGCCATTGATGTTAATACCACCCTCTCGGCAGTTGGATGGAATTTATATTCTGGTTCAGTACTCGGACAGCCGTCGTAGCTCTACTATACAAACACTTCAGTATCTACTTCTATTTTCCTGACTTGTTTAGCTATGTCGCCTCTTACGACACTTACGGTGATATGGGGCATATGGAGTAGTGGAAATTCTTACACCGCCACTACATGATAACAGCTCGAAATAACAAACAAACTCTGCTTGCCAACCCGCCTGCCAAACGTGGTAACTGAAGCAAGTCTATGAGATGATATTCAGCTGTAGCATTTGACAGGCCGTAATGAATGAATGAATAAAAAAATAAACATATAAGTGATGAAGGTTCACCGTGTGAACAAGCGCAAGTGTTATTTATTTAAACAGTTGTCCATATACAAAGTACGTATGTAGTACACCTTCACACACTGGATAAATTATAAAAAGTAACGTTTTACTTAAGAAAAAAGTTAAATAAATATTCAACTAATAAGGTACATAGTATATGCCGACGTTTCTTTTTTTACGACGAAAATTTCTAAAGTCACTCCCGAGTATGTAGTTTATTTAATTTCGCTGGCCCACGTACTCAGCCTAAAAACAGAAGAGTGGTTACACAGCACTTACTTACCCTTAGCATTTTTTTCTGTCACAAAATTTTTATTGAAAATAAAAGTGGAAAAATTTATTTAACAAGCAACCAAAGAAAACATTTCTTTGAAAAAGTTATATGTGAGTTCATTCACGACATACGTGGTAGTGTCACGCTGCAGCTGTTATGGTTGTAGCACGAATGGGTCGGTTCGACCGGGGCAGGAACACGCTCTCACAGGATACCAGCGTAAAATAGTAGCTTGATGTTGCTGTGTTTCGTGTAGAAAAGAAGAGACCCTTATTGATGGAAACGATGAATTCCATCTTAGTCCTCAGGGGTGACAACTCATTTTCATTTTATTCTTAACCGATGATAGATGTAGATGTCGATGGGCCTTAGCATCCACTTTTCATCAGGTCGACTGTGTTTTCCTTTCTCACCGTTATTGTATAAAAAAGAAATAATGAACCTAAAGTCTACCTGATGATAAGAGATTATCTCCAATTGTTACCAGCTTGACGCATGTGTAGCTCAGCATTCACTGGGTTACTCTAGCGATATTTGAGTCGTTCGGATAGTTCTCTTCCGTCCATTCTACATGTCGAAACCACCAGAGTCGGAGTACGTTTAATTCTTCAATAATGTTTGCCTCGTTAATAGGATCGTGGTTTTTCCTAACCCGTCAGCTACTTTCTGACGCGGCTTTACTTAATTAAGAGCAACTGAATCCTATGATACATAGGCTGCACTAAAAGTATCGGGAATGGAATATTTCCACTGTTCCTGTCATAATAAAATCTTTTTTAATTGAAAACTCCTTGGTTTTAAAAATCGAATACCATTTATTTATTTAAAAAAAAGATTCTCGGTCTTGTCACAAGGTTTTGTCAAACTTGTTTAGTCGTTGAGAAAATGGAATTGACTCGAGAAAATTCAAGAGCGATGATTTATTATGACTTTCGAAGTGGTTTAACACAAAAACAGTGTGTTGACCGGATGATTTCTGCATTTGGTGATGAAGCCTCATCCAAAACCACAATTTATCGCTTTTGCTGTTTGCTGCTGTTTGCTGAATGTCAATGTGGACGTGTCAAGCTCAGTGATGATTCCCGTCAAGGTCGTCCAAAAACTAAAAACTAAATAACACCCAAGAAAACGTTGATGCTGTGCGTAAGCTGATTGAGAAAGATCGACATGTGACATACCGCGAAATTCAGGCAACTTTAGATATTGGCATGAGTCAAATACAAATAATCTTGCATGAACAATTAGGTGTAAAAAAGTTGTTTTCTCGATGGCAAGAAAACATAGAATTATTAGACCATCCGCCGTACAGCCCCGACCTAAGCCCTAATGATTTCTATACTTGCCCTAAAATGAAGAATAAATTACGTGGACAGAAATTTTCATCAGCTGCAGAAGCTGTGGACGCCTACAAAACGGCCATTTTGGAGACCCCAACTTCCGACTGGAATGGTTGCTTCAATCATTGGTTCCATCGTATGAAAAATGTGTCAAATTTTGCGGAGAGTACTTCGAAAAACAATAAATACATTTAAAATAGTTATGTTGTGTCACTTCCTTGATTCCCGAAATTTTCAGTGCCGCCCTCGTAATAATACCCACGTTTAAGTACTAAAAACAATTGTTTTCGAACTAAACTAACTTTTTTAACTTTAACTTTTATGCAAGTGCTCCTTATCGAAGTAATACTACATTTTGTTTGCAAGTTTCCCCCACGCTCAGTTTTTTTTTTCATTTTAGTCCACGCTCAGGTAGACTATACCGTGATAATATTGCGGAACATTGTTATAAAAACTTCCGAGGCTCTTTACCGCGGCAACTTGTATCGAATCGAATTGATTGTTGCAGAACTGAGAAGTTTTAGATCAGGCAATTTAAATTTATTTCACTGTTGTCAATTCAAAACGTGTTAAAAATAAAACATTAAAAAAGATTTTAGATGCTTTAGAAAATTTTATAAAATTTCTTTCAATATATCTCTATGAATTTTTAGTTTTTATTCTTACGTTCACATGTTTCCTTTTTAAAACTCCTACACGTAACTAATTTTTTAAATAAAAATGAAATGAGACTCGTGCTTACTAAACGGTAAGGGATAACTGGAGCTCATGGATATCTGCTATTATCTTCAAAGTAAGCTAGCTGAACAGATACGTCGTCATGTCTGAGGACCTCACATCCTGTAATTAAACTGGCTCTTCACTGCACAACAGTACACGCATTTAACTCCTAGGCATACAAAGAATCCTACCTCTTAGTACATTGAAATTTGCTGAAAAGCATCGAGATGTTTTAATTAGATGCTAGGGCTCATTTTATGAATTCTTATCTTACTGGTTAGGTATCCACTTTTTTGTCGCTAAACATCAACTCGGCGTTCATTATCGTCTTAAGCTTGCTTGTTTGTGTTCGGTCTGGTCTCTTTATGATTAGTGAACTTCTATGAGTTTCTAACTCTGTGGACCCTGTAATGACCGTGCAACAAGAGAAGTTCGACAAGCTTCGTTTTACTAATGAGCTTATGCATTCTTGTTCGCCTCTTACACTGACGAACAAGAATACATAAGCTCCTTAGTTAGCTAGAGCTATATTGATAATTTTAGTTGCATTTTAGAGAAGTGGGAGTTGACTTCCGAGCCGATATAATAAAATAGAAATACTGGTACTATAAGATCATTATAGTGTGCTAAACGCTCTTATATCTTTAAACTTTCCTTACTTATAGAGCCAGCGTACTCTATCTGAAAGGAAAGTAAAACAACGCTTTTATACTGTAAAAAAGGGCAATCATTGGTTTGGGATGAATCTTTCTGTGACAAGCGAGCA
>CAJQZP010001270.1:0-63206 GCA_907164705.1 Parnassius apollo
AAGCTTGCCGTGTTCGAAAGGAAAGTGCTGAGAAAAATCTATGGCCCCATCAAAGAGTGGACGCCGCAACAAAAGAGACCGAGAGGCAGGCCTAAAAAGCGTTGGAGTGACTGTGTGGAAGAAGATCTCAGGAAGATGCGAAAGTTTACCAGCTGGAAGAAGTTAGCGAGGCAGCGTGACAACTGGGGGAAGATTGTGGAGGAGGCCAAGACCTACAAAGGGTTGTAGCACCAACGTAAGTAAGTAATTAGTAAAGTTGAGATAATCCAAATGCCGCGGTGAAGAGTAATGAAAGAATAGAATTTAAAAAAGGAGAATTAAATATTAAATAAGAGAGTTTAAAAAAGTCATGAAACAAAAATTTTAAGATTGGAAATACTATTAAGTTTAATATTAAGTTAAATAAGTCAAGTGCTATATATTTTGAGACAATTTACCATGTTTAAAAAACAGTTATGCTGCCATTTTAAGTTACGTAAAAATAAAGTTCATTATTTGTTAAATAACAGAATTTAGGTAAATAATTATAATTATGTTTTAAACAATGTTCGCTTGTATAGCAGGAGCAAAATGAAACTCATCAGACCGTGCATGACATGTGACGTAAGGGATTTAATGCTTGAAAGCGATGTTAAGCGACTTAGATGTTACGTCGTATGCTGAGTATATTGGTACAAAACCTGTTTCACACGTTCATTAGGCACATTAATTGGTAGACGTTCGTGATATTTTGCCAAAATAATAGAAACCTAAATAGGTTAATTTAAATGACCGCTTTACTTAGTTTACTGAGAATAATTAATCTTACTTACTTAGGTTACTGAGAAAAATTTTAATTTTATTTAAAAAAAGTTTTACACATATTAGATAAATATCATACGGTGATAGAGCGTTGCTGCAACCACAACATCATGGTTGTAGCATAAATGGGCCACACAGGATGGCAGCGTGAAATAACAGCTTAGTGTTACTACAGTGTTTTGTATGGTAATGTGCAGAGAACCGGAGACTTTTTTTTTTGGAAACGGAGCATCCTATCTTAGTCCTCGGAGGTGACAACATATCTGCATTTTGATTAATAAGCGAGGATAAATGTTTATGTTGATGGGCTATAGCATCCATTTATAATAACGTGGACTGTGTGCTAGTTTTGTTATTTTTATTCTATAAAAATAATTAGTAAAATTTAATGCATATAATATACACATCTACATATCATTCCTTGCACATTTCGATAACGTAGTAACTTAATTTAAAAATTTCTTCAATTTCGTAGAATTACGTATATAATTAAAGGAAATATAATAATAGTTATATATACTTAAAACGTAATATAATTAAATATTTATTCATAAGTAATATAATTTCGCAATTAAACAATAAAAAACTTTGAAGGTTTGGAATCTTTATGTTCTGAACTACGTCATCATCATCATTATAGCCAATCTCAAGTCCACTCTTTCAAAGCTTGATTAAAATCTTTAAAAATTGCGGATAATTAATGCATTTCTAGATATAGTGTTTTAATTTGAAGTCGATAAGCTTAGAAGAAAAATTAAAATCATTAACTACCTGTTACCGCCTAAAATAACGAGTTCAGGCTTCGGAAAGACTCCTTCAACAGAGCAAATAATATTCAAATATTCATCATTTAGTCGATCTTGAATCATGTCGAATCTTGTTTCAGGCACTGAAAGAAGTAATATTATTTAGTTTATTTAAATGTACAAATAATGACATATACTTATTTTATATAAAATGGTCATTGAGCCTCTTCCCAATACCTTAACAAATTCATTAGCAATAACACTTAAAAGACCATTTTATAGACATCTCTCACGTACGTTATCGTAAAATAATTTTCGTTGCCATAAGATCCCAGTACAACAGAATCAGTCAGACCAAAGTTATAGGGCCCAAGTGTGTGCGCAGTGCAGGTGCAGTCACTATTCCCTCTCTCATATTCCGGTGGAAGAGTAATCCGACAAGACTGTAGACAAATCAGGCGCAGGATCAACTGCCCTACGTTTTTTTTTTGAGGTGCGGGAAGGAAAAATAGCCAACTTCCTGACTCCGGATTACTACTGAGAATTTCTTGACAACAACACTTAATAACAGATTTTGAACGGACCCGGAGGCTGGGTGCGTCAGTGGTAGATAAAGTTAAAGTTACACGAATTATTTCCGTTTTGTCACATCTGACATAGCGCATTGTTGAATTAATGAGCATTCCTATAATACAATCGCAAAATAAGAAACAACTGCGTAATATCTACCAAATTTTGATTTGTCTACAAACTTCTATGTTTCTTAATGTTGTTTGTTGGTCAAATAAATGTTTCTTTCTTTCTCGTCTTTCTTACTTCATGGGTCAACAATTCAGGCCAATGAAGAAGAAATAAATATTAAATATCTTCCATCTTACCTTAATAAAATTTTACTCGCCGGTGAAAAAGAATGCACCTCTTTATTTTTAGAAACTATTTGCGCTACTTTTACTTCAATTCGCTCGGAAGACGGATTGGCGATCGCAGTACATGATTTAAAAAAAATTAAATGATAAACTTACAGTCCACCTGATAGAAGGTGGCTACCGCCGTCACCTTCAAATAACTTCAAACAAAAATGGCTACATATTATGCGTAAAAGGAAATGCATCACAGCCTGTAATTAAACTGGCTTCAGATAGAAATACAGCAGTTCACGAACAGCTATTTAGCAGGTCAGAGGTGGGTAACTAACCATGTGGATTCCTAGCATCTAAAACCGTTTCATAGCTTGCTCGAAATGAGGTGGATTTCACTAATCAGTCCAAGTTGATTTAGGCCTGCGTCCAGCTATGGACTCATAAAGATTGATTACGGGTGCGTTGAATTATAATGTTATTTTAACTAGCATTCGTTGTTTTTATTATACCAGATAGAATTAGAAACCTAAATAAAATCTTATGTACTTCACTCAGATAAGCACATGCTTCCTCCTGTTATTGGGTAATAATTATTGTGTAATAATATTATTTAATTCTTCATCTGTCTTATTATACATTTTTCTATTTATTTGATAACAATCTTACAATATTTAAATTGATATTTTATGCTATAATCATTAGCTATACAGCTTTATCGTATACCGATAAGGCATCAACACTATACATAATACTTCTTTGGATATAACTCTGTCCCACAGTAGATAACAGAGTCTCAAGTCCCAGTAGGAAACCTTGACTGACCCGGACTGAGGAATAAAAAAATTCGAGATGATGTTGTGAAGTCCAACAAAACGCATGACGTAGCGCGAAGGATTAACTAATACTGCTCTACCACTTCTTCATAACTGGGTTTTAATTTAGTGACGAAAACAGCCATGTAAATAGAGTTACAGCCTATATAAGTTTATAAGTCCCATAGCTGGGCACAGGCCTTCTGAGAGGAGTTTAGGGCAACGAAATGTCCGCCGCGCTGCCCCAGTGTGTGTTGGTAAACTTCATATGTTTGTCTTCAAAATATTTATCTTATTTCTCGGATATGTTATAATTGCTGTAATAAACATGTAAAATTATTAATGGCATGTAATAAACATGATATTTTTTTTAATAGAAAAAGGATGATAGCAAGCAGAGTCGACGTGACAGTAAAAAGATGCTGTGGCCCATTGACATCTACATCTATCTTCGATTAAAAATGAAACCTGAGGCGATGTCCCCTGAGGACTAAGATACCTCGTACCCGGCAAAAAGTCACCGGTTCTCTACACTCATACGTAACGCAGAAGCATTCACAAAGCGTGATTTTTTCCTCAATCCCTTAATTGACTTATTTGTGGTTCAACCCTAATATGGCTGTAGCACGATTCATATAAAAACTAGATTATTTACAAAAAATACACTTACCAAAAATCGTCATGGGGCACGTTTTTTCATCCTCGGCTAAAAACGTTGATACACGTATAATTTCCAGTAAGTTCTGTCCCAGGTTGTAATATCCGCAAAGCTCTGTGTTGAGTATAAGGGTTATGTGATACTTTATATGACAAATCCAACTGAAATTAGGAAAAACGAAAAATTTAGCATTTTATAATTATAATGAAATTAGTGGATAATAAGAAGTGCATTACTCTGTTTGCACTATTCTCTATAATGCTGTGGAGTCATTATACTAAATTTGTTGAGCTAAGAACTGACAGACATCCAGACTCGGAATAATTGTTAGCAGGCCATATACACTTGTTCTGTGCGGGATTGAAGCTCATGGCGCAACAGCCGAGCGATTAGGCACTGCGCTATTGAGCCAAGAAAATGCACAAAGTATTACGGCGGTTTTGTCATATAATATTTTTCAGGGATTTTTTTTTCAAGTTGCAAAATATCCCGCGAATGGTGGTATATCGAAATATTCATCTTACCATTTATCCCCAAACTTACTTCACATAACCTTTCAACTTAGTATACAACAAATTATTCGTATTCATTAATCATTCCCTTCCATTTTTGTTCACTTGTGGTTTTGTGCTTTCACGACTACTGGACATAGTCTATTCTCACTGCTTGCCTCACAGGCGTGTTTGTAATGGTTGGCACGCTCGACAGACTGATTGGGAAACGCAGTTTTATTTTATTATTTTAGAGCAGTTAAAAATGCTGTAGTGCATCTCCTGTTTGTAATGGTTGGCACGCTCGACAGACTGATTGGGAAACGCAGATTTATTTTATTATTTTAGAGCAGTTAAAAATGCTGTAGTGCATCTCCTGTTTGTAATGGTTGGCACGCTCGACAGACTGATTGGGAAACGCAGTTTTATTTTATTATATTAGAGCAGTTAAAAATGCTGTTGTGCATCTCCTGTTTATAGTGGTTGGCACGCTCGACAGACTGATTGGGAAACGCAGTTTTATTTTATTATTTTAGAGCAGTCAAAAATGCTGTAGTGCATCTCCTGTTTGTAATGGTTGGCACGCTCGACAGACTGATTGGGAAACGCAGTTTTATTTTATTATATTAGAGCAGTTAAAAATGCTGTTGTGCATCTCCTGTTTGTAGTGGTTGGCACGCTCGACAGACTGATTGGGAAACGCAGATTTATTTTATTATTTTAGAGCAGTTAAAAATGCTGTAGTGCATCTCCTGTTTGTAATGGTTGGCACGCTCGACAGACTGATTGGGAAACGCAGTTTTATTTTATTATATTAGAGCAGTTAAAAATGCTGTTGTGCATCTCCTGTTTGTAGTGGTTGGCACGCTCGACAGACTGATTGGGAAACGCAGTTTTATTTTTATTATATTAGAGCAGTTAAAAATGCTGTTGTGTATCTCCTGTTTGTAGTGGTTGCCACGCTCGACAGACTGATTGGGAAACGCAGATTTATTTTATTATTTTAGAGCAGTTAAAAATGCTGTAGTGCATCTCCTGTTTGTAATGGTTGGCACGCTCGACAGACTGATTGGGAAACGCATATTTATTTTATTATTTTAGAGCAGTTAAAAATGCTGTTGTGCATCTCCTGTTTGTAATGGTTGCCACGCTCGACAGACTGATTGGGAAACGCAGTTTTATTTTATTATTTTAGAGCAGTTAAAAATGCTGTTGTGCATTTCCTGTTTGTAATGGTTGCCACGCTCGACAGACTGATTGGGAAACGCAGTTTTATTTTTATTATTTTTAGAGCAGTTAAAAATGCTGTTGTGCATCTCCTGTTTGTAATGGTTGCCACGCTCGACAGACTGATTGGGAAACACAGTTTTATTTTATTATTTTAGAGCAGTTAAAAATGCTGTTGTGCATTTCCTGTTTGTAATGGTTGCCACACTCGACAGACTGATTGGGAAACGCAGTTTTATTTTATTATTTTAGAGCAGTTAAAATGCTGTTGTGCACCTCCTGTATCAGTTTCCTTTCGTCGATTCTTTACTGCTTGAGAGTTGATATCTTCTTTTTTTTATGAAATTGAAGTGACAAGCGCAGTATACAGTCCACCTGATGGTAAGCGGCTACTGACACTCATAGGAACATGTAACCAACTTCTAACAAAGAAAGCTACAGGTGCGTTATCAGTTCTGATGAGTATAGTGGAATGTCTAACAGCCTATAGTGTCTTAGCTTTCTACACCCTTCAGACCAGAACGCAGCAGTGCAAGCTCTGATGTTAGGTGGTAAATTTAATAAAAAAAACTAACTTTATTTTTTTATAATCCTAATGCTTGAAGTTTCTGTTTGTCTGTTCTTCCATTGATACACAGGCTGCGATCGGTCCACATTTGTTGTTACGTAATCGCAGTCCAGCGTCACTGCGTCTGTAGTTCCATATTGAATGACTTCGGGTACTCGTATGTTGACGATGCGAACGGATTGTACACCTGTAACACCCAATTGAAAAACATTGGAATGGAAGATCATTTTTTTAATTTACGTTTTTCTCAACATTAAATTTAAAAACATAATATGTTGGTGTAGAAGGAAAAAAATGACAACCTGGACTCAATTGATAGTAAATTTATTAATACATTTTATATTTACATTGTCGAGTAATACTCAACGCATCACATAACGGAAACGTCAGATTTACGTCTACTGGACCAGCTAGTATTTTATAATACGAAATCTACCAAAATCTTAGTAGGTTTTTAGATCGGCTAACGATTTTTACGACACGAGTATGTTGGAATTGAAGAGTTATTGCAAGGTCTATGGAAGTACATCAACTGTCACAAGCAGATCTGTTTATGTGATATGAAGGGGTTAATGATGAGTATAAAACTTTGAGGGTATTTGTGCCACGTGCGCAGTACGTCGGTGTTCCTATCTCGTGTGCCTATTAAGATTTTAGTTCATTTTTTGAAACAGACTAAACCCTTAACGTAACGTACCAAGTTGTTGCTATTGCTTACTTTTTTGTCGGTAAGAAAGAAATAGGGTATGATAGTTGCGAAGAAAAAGCCTTTAGTGTACTTATTTTACCATCATACATTTTTGGAAAGAGGTATGATATAGGTTAGATAAAATGTTAAAAGAAAGACAATTTATGGAAGGGATATGTCTTCAATTTATGGAGCTTTAATTTACTGTAATGAATTAATGATAAAAAAAAGTACGTACAATACTACAATTAACTTAGAATTCCTATATTGCATTTACTGGAAAAAAGGCTCTACAATACCAGTAGGTTATCACGACCGTTAAAGATTTAATTTTCGTTTATTTCTATTAAATAAAAAAGTAACCATTTTATCCATAACTAATAAAGTATAAGAGGAAATTGCGTCAATTTCTTAAACTGGTAGTGATAATATCATAAAAATTTATGTTCATGTTGAACAAAACTTTACTACAAAAGGTACAAGTACTGCAAAATAAATTAATAAATTTTTATATCATTACGACTTTTAACTTCGACAGAAACAATATACCAAGAAACGAAATTACTAAACATCAAACAATTATACATCTATAACACATGTATATTAAATATATAAAATCACACATAATATGATCCATTCAAATATAAAATTCACCAAAAAAGGAGAAACACTAAAATACTCATTACGCCGCGCAAACCATCTTGTATTACCAAATATTCGCACTAATTATGGAAAAAATTTCGCAACGTTTGCGGGTGCACAGTTGTATAATAAACTCCCTTCAACTATAAAAGATGCAAGTTCAAAGATGCAAGCAATGCAAAAATTTTTAAAGAAAAAATTATTAGACCACTTAAAAAACAAGATATATAACTTGGACCACCGTCTTATATTATCAGTACTTGAAACATTGCTCTTACGTAGTTAACTTGCAACTTCTATTTAATTTTGATCTACCCTAATTTATGTTTACTATCTTATTATATTGTTCTGTCTGATTTATTTTAAATTGTGTGAATGTACTCATGTGACATTAGTCTTAATGAATAAATATAGATCTATAAACCGAAAATTTAATATTTCGAGATAAAAGCAGACTTTTATGAGCTTACACCAAATTATTCCACCTAATTATTTTAAGATAATTTAAAGGTCTACTAGCGTCTTCTGTAATCGTATCCAGATTTATCAATACCTAACCCGAAAATTAATAATTTTTAGACCCGAAAATTTATATTTAAGCGGGCCGAACTATTACTATCAATGTTTCTAAATGACCCTGTATATAAAACGAGCTCAGTCCTGCTAACAAGGTGCTGGTCGCTCTTCGAGCTGAACATCTCACCTTGTGGGTGATATCCTTTTTCGGACAGCCTATTTCGTCAAAAAAAAATTAGGCCGGCGTTAAATGATATCAGAACAAAAATTGCTAGGTAAACCAATCACAAAATTATGGTGGTAACAATTTGCGTACGAAACAAGTTTTTGTATACCTATTCTACAAATGAAATAACAATTTTAAATAATTTATTGTATCTGCCATTAATTCTTACCACTTCCAGAGTTGATTGCAATATGCAGTAAGTCCATCCTTTATAATCTTTAAATTGATAAGATTTGAAAATAAATAGATAAATAAATTACTGTTTTAAGTTTAGGTTCTTTTAGGTTGCCTCCACGATGTAAGAAAAATTGCTTGCCTAGAAGTATAGATTTGTAAAATAAAAATATATGTTTCTGTAACTATTAATACATCAAGAGCTGAAAGTCTATTTCATTATATATAAATCTATGGGAGAAGTGTCAACCACACTATGGGTCACAATTGACGAGATCTTGAGAAATGCTCACACCCACGCACAGGACTGCCGCAGACTGATCATGATATTTAATTGATCAGTGTAATGTTTTTCATTTTTATTATAATGTTAAAATTTGTTGAATATTAATTTAACAAAGCTTCTATAAGTATGTACACATACAAGCAATATCAATAACTAAACTAACTTAAAGTTAAAATACACGTTCATGCTAGGATGCAACTGCAAACAACACATAAGTCCCAGTCTTTCACGTTGTCACGGTTCTGTAACTTGGTTAATATCCGGCGTCGGTATGTACGCAATACGTGGTCGGGAGTTGTCGTATTCAAACGTTCAAATTTCTAACCAACAACTATATGCTGATCTACGTATTTAAATTATCCACAGCTACATCAAAATTAAATATCGTAAACACCGGCCCCTATGCAGTGTCAAAAAAATATATAATAAAATACTAGAATGTATCAAAAGCACTAAAAGCCTAAAAAAAAGTTCAAAAAGGAAGTTAACGAATATTTAACGAAAAAGCGTTATTCCTCGTTGCAAGAGTTTTTAGTGATTGAGTAGGAAATAGGAATAAATATTATAGTATAATCTCGTTAATATTTAAGTTAATTGTAAATATTCATTAATTGCTAATTTTAATTAATAATACCATAATGTAAATGTAATATCAATAATATTAATGATTGCCAATACTTGCAGTGCCCTGGCAGGGTTCTTGTTTTGAACTATTTTTTATAATTAATACCAAATGTACAAGACGAAACAAAAGACAAAAAAGAAGAATAGCAAAGAATTTGAATTGAATATTTATGTGAGAGACACTATATATTTGTATATGTGTATATTGTGTATAGTGTATAGAGCCGTGGTAGCTCAGATGGTTAGCGGCGCGCGCTGTAAAATTTCACAATACGCAAACAAACCGGGTTCGATCCCCGCCGGCACCAATGAAATTGTTAATTGCAATTTTAATTGCTGATTTACTACATGCTCGGCGGTGAAGGAAAACATCGTGAGGAAACCTGCATGTCTGAGAAATAAGAAAAAAAAAATATTTCGAAGACATGCGAAGTTCGCCAACACGCATTGGGGCAGCGATTACTTGAATGTGCTGTACATAATAAATGAATTTGAAAAAAAAATTGACATTTGATAGTTATGTTCAACAGACGTACTAAAATATGCTTAGAGAAACAATTTCAAAATTACTCTTACATTATTTAGTTAGTTACAAATTTAGTTAAGTCTAATTAAATTTATTTATGTATTTTTCATATATTTACACTAATGCTGCACATTAAATAAAACTAATTTTACGGATTTTCAACGCGTTTAATTAGTTTCATTTAAGTATAATATCCGTTGAGATGAAAACATTTTGACACTGTTTGACCAATCGTATGAATATTACTACATATTATGAAATGTATATATTTCTTCATGGAGAAGGTTTTAATGCTATCTACTTCTGTACCGCTCAATCGATCGGCCAATAAAATTGGTATATACAGACAGGACAACGTCTGCCGCGCTCTACTAGTATTAAACTGTTAGTGTGTCTATTAGTCATATTGAAAAAATATGAATGTCTTGACCGATTGAAGTCATATTCATACAATATTTTGTCGAAACGATGGTTCACAATTACCCTAGAATCCGATAGATGACGCTCTTGTGTAATTTCTATGGTCGTATATTATGTTGATGAAGTAGCAAAAAATAAATTCACAAAATATGCGTCACGAATTTGGAATGTAACTATGAGTTAGAGCAGAGCAACGGCTGCCGGGCCAGTTTAATTAAGTATATCTGTAGCATATCTTCAATTATAAGTGACTTCAAAAAAGGACGAGGTTTACAATTTGGTGTACGTTTTTGTGTGTAAAAGTGTGTGAAAGGAGTCCATAGGAGATCATGCAAACTGGAGGTTCAGGCCTTCTAGCCAAGTAAGACCACTGTTCCATCACTGGCGATAAAAAATTAATCCGCATCTTAGCTCTTGCTTCCTCCTCCCCTCTTTTCATTCTTTTCCCCCCTGACTATTCCTTTCGACTCTAGCAGCATCTCCTATTCTCAGCTCCAGCCTTATAACATCCCTCGCCAAACTTACCGATTCCTCCTGAATTGGTCAGTTTGTCGACATCGTCATCAGTCAAATGAATTTGACACAGTGGATGTCCCACCTCCCACTATTGTACCCCCCTACGGCCCCATTGTGGATGCCCACGCCCACGTTGCGTTCTTGCGTTCTTCCACTCTGCCACCTCTCACTCGTTCCCGGGGACACAAACATGGCATGGGCATCCGTGGCTAAAAATACCTATAGCCCTCATTTAAAATTTCAATAACCACCATTGGTTCACTGCAAAAAATTACCTTTACTCCACGTCAATTTCATCAATAATAATAAAAATAAATAAACTTACGACTCATATGACTGGTATGGTCTAATAGGAGACCTGTCACAGCCTTCCGGTGATGTCACGGACACGATTCTCTTCCTAAAACATAGGTGCAAACAAAAATATCCATGAACACCACTTCACCAAAATATACAAAATTCAGTATCAATGCAAACATAACACAAAAAAATGTATCACCTTGAATCCGAATTCCGCTTCCACATCATCACCGGGCTGTTCGCGACGTTAAGGTGGTGTAGGAGGAGAGTAAGCCTTAGGTGACGACGTGCGCGCGTATTCCACCTAAACATACAAAAAGCATATATTAGTCTATTCCGCACATCTTCCCCTTAAAACATGCAATAGTGTGCTTGCTTGCTTAAACCATTAGAACCGAAATCAAAAAAAAAAAACGCAATACAAGTGTAAATCAGACAAAGAAAGTGAGATTAGTGCAAATCAAAACATACATAATACCAGTGTTAAACCAAACATGAAAAACATAATACCAGAGGTATTAGTGGCATATAAAAACATATTATTTAAGTTGACTGTGATATTGTCATTATCGAGTGGGTCTGACAGATCACAGTCAGACAAATCAATACTTATCAATATATATATACTAGCTTTTACCCGCGACTTCGTCCGCATAAGTTTTTTTGTTTTCTCCCGGCTATAAGTCCCCCTGCAACAATGTCCCACTATCGTGTTCCAGTCCTCAACTTCACATCAAAATTTGTTCAAAAGCAACCTAAGCTACATAATGGATAGCTCCGAATGTTTCCTTAGTAAATATAAAAAGTAAATAATGTAAATCGGTTTAAAATACTACTAACTACCTACCTGCCAACCCCCGATGTTAGACAGTGTGACATCCGTAACATCGTCTGCGTAGGAAGTACTAACTTAATGTAAGTAGTATAATAATGTAGGAAGCTAACAATAAGAGGCCTTATTACTGTAGTACATTTTTGTAAACTATGTTCTTTGTTTTTCCCTCTCTGGCCAACACATGGAGGAGCAATTCTGTGGACTTGAAACACGTGAGCAAGCCACGTATAATTGTCCGTGAGAAAAACAACTCTTTTCTAAATTAATGCCGGCTACTTTTAATGTTTGCCCCTGAGCTTTATTTATCGTCATAGCGAATGCGATTTTCAGCGGAAACTGTAATCTCTTAAACTGGAATGGCAAATCTGTCGGAATTATGGGTATACGGGGGATTAAAACGTTCTCTCCTTTTTGCCATTCCAGTCATAATGATTGCTTTTACAATATTGCGACCGAGGTGTGTCACTTGCAACCGTGTGCCATTACACAGTCTTGGTGCATCTAAACTCCGCATTAAAAGGACAGGAACGCCTACTTTCAGCCTCAGTTTGTGTGAAGGTACTCCCGACAGTTCTAAAGAATTAAGAAATTCTACAGGGTATGATGTTACTTGTTCAGTATCCATTACAGTGTCTACAGAGAGAAACTCAACAATATCACCTTCCACGCGTGACATAATTTGCTCGTTTATCTGTCCCACCATTTCATTCGTCGGCGCTAAAATTGCTCTTTCACATAACCAGTCTCTATTCCTCATATTAGTTAGCAGTTCGCTATAGACGAAGTTATTTAGATCATCTGGATTATGCACAACATTGCAGAATTCACGATCCAATGTAATCATGCCATTACCATCCTTTGCCATACGATCTTCTCCAATTTTAAGAAGAGCAGCAGCATAATGTCCAGATTGTACATCATTGTGTAGTTGCACTCTCATATTTGTAGACAGACTAAACGTTTTTACGTGCACCCATAACGTTGACGCTTTTAAACACGCATTTATTTCATCTGCAGGGGTGCCTTTAGTGATAACCGGCAAAGTCTGTCTAAAATCGCCCGCTAAAAGTACCACCATCCCCCCATGATATTTGGATTACTCTTGATGTCTTTCAAAGTCCGATCTAGAGCTTCAATTGCTCTTTTATGGGACATAGTACACTCATCCCAAACTAATAATTTACATTGCTGCAACATACGTCCACGCTCGCTGTTTTTACTTATATTACAGACTGGCATTTCTTCATGGGCTAAGTTTAATGGCAGTTTAAGCACCGAATGTGCCGTTCGACCACCATTGAGCAGAGTGGCGGCTATTCCGGAAGAGGCAACTGCTACAGCAATTCCTTTATCTTTTCGGATTTGCGCTAAAAGCAAGTTTAAAAAGAAAGGTTTTTCCCGTGCCTCCGGGAGCATCCAAAAATAACAAACCACCTTCGCCATCTTCGATTTTTTTGAAAACATTGTCAAATACTAACCTTTGTTCTGGGATCAAACGTGGAACAGACTCTGTCAATTGTTGTTGTAAGGAAGCAGTATCGTAATCTAGTTCCCGTATTAAATCGCTACTGATTTCCTCGGTTCTCTGTGGTCTGATCATTCCATAATCTGATAAATCCTTTCCAGAAATTGTTTTAACCTGGTCTTCAATTTTTGTCAAACCCTCATTGTAAATTAAATCACTGTACGTGACATTGGGATTTTGCTCTTGTAATCTGTGCAATATATCGTCGGTCATATCATTTTTGTATTTATCCCACAATTGTTGAGGATTTTAAAGACCACATGTCGCTACTAATACAGCAAATAGCTCTCTCATCTTGCCTGCTGATCTACATTGAGCAGCTTCTTCCAGTGTCACATCCCAATGGTTGTCATTCTCCAGTAATCCTCTTGCCTCACATGCCTCTCGAAATGTAGGATAATCTTGTGTGTTGTATTTTTTTAGATCATTGAAAGAGGTAGGTCCGCGCACATGGTGTAAAAGCATGCGTAGACAAAAACATTCCATGTTACTAACATGAACTGTATAAACTCGTCCTAAAGCATCTCCAGATTTGACGCCAGGCCAATCGTGAACTGAAGTACCTTGAATGCGGCGTTTCCAAGTTTTCCTACTTGCATCCCAAGTATAATACCTCGGCACCTCGACATAAAGAAGAGTTTTTGCAAACTCATCTCTGATACAAAAGATCAAAAAAAGCAGTGAGTGTGGTTTTTGGCGGAGTAGTTATTCGTTCGTGGAAATTGTGTTCATTAAAATAAACGCGTTCACCATTTTCTAAATGCACGCTGAGATGTGTCACGGTGGGATGCCTTTCGTGCAACGGAAATGCTAACAGACGCCACACGGCTTCGTTGCTGCTGACATACCGACCAGACTGATAAGTTTGTACCTCATCTACGGGATTCACAAGATCAGTATTTCTAAAATTGAAAATAGCTTGATCACTACCCTTGTTTATATATTTGCAAATATATTTGATGGCGCGTACTGAACTGCATGCCTCAACATTTATGTGGGCGTTAAACATTTTTGATAAAATTGGTGAATAGGGGACTACCCAACTATTATCAACCGTAACGTAGCTACCATTTCGGAGCTTCACGGTTGCTGTTCGACCTCCGTCTGCTGGCGCTCTTCTACGATACTGCGGGTATCCGTGGTCGTTGTGAACGGTCTCTTTCACTAACTTGCGAGGAAATTTTTTTGTGCATTTTCCGTCTTTCATGCAGTGGCACTGTGGATTTTCGGGTCCGCATGGACCGTGAATCATATTTTTTACAATAATGTCATGGAGAGTCTTGTCAATGTTAGGATCCGGTATTTCAGCGCTGATTATGTTATCTATTTGATCGGGTCGTAACTTATCTTTTAACCACAATAATATATGGACATGTGGCAGTCCACGTTTCTGCCATTCGACAGAGTACATAAAGCAGCGCACTTCTCTGAACACTCGGCCTTTATTAATCACATCCATTAGTTTTTTAACTTTTAGTCTAAAAACTCTTGCGACTACATCATGTCTATCTATTGCGCTTTGCCCCGGCATCAACTGATTGACTATTTCGGGCCAGGCTGGGTTGCAAGTAAAGGTGACGAATAAGTCAGGGCGACCATGTGTACGCACATAAACAAACGCGTCCTGAGTATATTCGTGTAAGTACCGCGGGCTATTTACAAATGAAGATGGTAAAATGACCATACGACCTAAGTTATTTGGATTTAAATTAGCGTCATTTGCCACAGCGTCTTGAAGATGGATGTAATTCTCTGCTCTTAGTTTAGTTTGATTTAATGATATGTACCGTAACCTCTCGCTTTCAACTTTAACGTACATGTCAACGTAAAACTGATTGGCCAGTTGCTTGCATCTTTGTACAATGTTAAAGTTGTTTTCTCGTATCATCATGTTGTAGGCATAAAAATCCATGCATGAAACCTTTTTGTTATGCAAGGGAAGACCTGTTACAGGATTAATTTGAGGAACTTGAAAGTGGTACCCCTCTTGTCCCTTACTAAATATGATCGGATATTGCAACGCATCATAAAATTTATGAGTATCAGGCACCCTGGTTAATGTGTCATCTCGGGCCTGTAAAACTATATCACGGAAAGCAAACTGTTCGCCTGTAACCAAGGCTGCGACTTCATTTATTAACGGTGCATTATACCGCCTTTCATGTTCCCCACTTGGTGTGCGATCGGGGTGCATCACCAACCTATAATCCTCTCCCGGCATTCTTTCTAGTGCTGTTTTGAAAGTATTGATAAGGCGATTATGTTCATGCAACATTCTCTGGATTTTTAAAACAGTATCCCTTTCGATTCCTTGTATATTTTGACACCTGCGATCAGCTTCGTTTTTTTCATCGCCCATGAAATAAAGTTGCAAAAACTTTGGTTGTTCATTATTTGCGGGAAGTAAGGAACCAATCCTGTGATACACCTGTCCTTGGATGGTAAAAGTAGGTGAAAATCCAGGCATTACGACCTCCTTATCTACACCAAATGACGTCATCTGAAAGCAAGAATTATACTTTCTAATCCTGCTTAAAAACCGGCGCGATTCGTTACTGTCGTATAAAAGTAAAGATTTAAGAGGTTCCTCTGGTTCGCCAAGTAATGGAATTTTAACCTTTCCACCAGAACAGCACATACCTGGAATTTCTTCTTTCCATTTCAGTGCTTCACAATATCTGCATTTTTTATCCATTCTCCCAATGATAACCAATCGGTGATTAACATAGTCGATCAAAGGGTCATACTCAAAAGCAGCACCATTAAATGCCTCCCACGTACTCATTGAAAACGTACGTCTTCTTTCTGCCTGCCGTTCAGCATTTAAAAGACGTCGTCTTTGTGAATCTTCGTCAGTCTCTGCCGCAATCAATTGCGCGTGACGTTCGGCATCTAAAACTCGACGTGTCTGAGTCTGTTCCACTGTCTCAGCAGCTCTTTGAGATGCGTGGCGTTCAGCATCCAGGGTCTGACGGGCCTGAGTCTGCGTAAACGTCTCAGAGGCCCTTTGAAATGCGTGGCGCTCAGCATCTAAGGTTTGTCGGGCTTGAGTCTGCGTATAGGTCTCAGAGGCCCTTTGAGATGCGTGGCGTTCAGCATCCAGGGCCTGACGGGTCTCAGTCTGCGTAAACGTCTCAGAGGCTCTTTGAGATGCGTGGCGTTCAGCATCTAGGGCCTGACGGGCTTGAGTCTGTGTAAACGTCTCAGAGGCCCTTTGAGATGCGTGGCGCTCAGCATCTAAGGTCCTACGGGCTTGAGTCTGCGTATAGGTCTCAGAAGCTCTTTGAGTCGCATGACGCTGAGAATCTAACATCTGACGCGTCTGAGTCTGCTCTTCAGATTCTTGGCTTCTAGCAACTTTTGCAGTTCGAGCTCTGCTAGAACTACGGCTTAGATTGGATTTACGTTTGCGTGGCATATCGAAAACAATAAAACAATAATTAAAGATTTGTAAAATCGGTAGTTTTAAAAACTACAACGTAAGACAATTTTTTATAAAAACTTCGATAAAGCAAACTTTTTTACTTATAACCTAAATATCTAAATCAATCAATAACGTATTGAACCGAAACAACTATGCACCTGACAAACCTTTTTATACCTAAAACCTAAATTAACTAAATAAATTCAAAAATATTGAATTTATGTACCACACCACAATACACAATTTTTCTTCACTACTGGTACTACCTACTTATCTATCAAAACTAACATAAAAGTACTATAATATAATGACAAAATCTATTACTAAACTAATTTACTACGAACTATAAACATCCTGATGTGAGCTAAAAAACACTTAACCTACACATGAATAAAATTGAGAATTAACAAATGAAAGCGACTGCAAAAATAAAGAATAATACGTATCTGAGTAAACCTAGAGATATGAATGATTGGTTAAGAAAATACCTACATCTAACAGCTACCTTAACTACCTAATAATAAAAATGTAACTAAGTACTTAATAAAAATACGAAAATGACGTCAACTTGGACTCAAAAATAATAACCTACCAAATATTTATTTAGATATCTAAAACAAAGGACTAAATTAAAGCTTACAGACCCTACGCGTAGACCGTAGTACCTATTTCAACTCTGAATTTAAAAAGAACGTTTTTAGCTAACCAAAAATACGCAACGAATAGAGTTTCGTAACGCAATATTTCAATATTCGCATACGTGCGACGACGACGTCTGCCCTCGTGCGTCTGCCCGCTTGGGTAGGCACAGTTGGGCACGGCCCTCCCCTCGCGCCGCACCGCCTCTTCGCTCGGCGCAGCGTCTTGTATTCACTACGACGACGTATGATTTGAAGGTTTGCGTTATATTGAATTATTTTCCCTCGTTGAATAGTAAACAAACTAAGTGTAGGTGTTATAATTTCGGTGATGAACTGATTACCTATCCGTTTCTTTGTCTAAAATGAGTATTAACTTATCACTATGATTGATTACTGAGCATAAAGTTCGTATAAATGTCTATCTAATTACCTCCTCAAGTTTAAAGCGTAGCTAGTTATGTAGTACTATATTAATTCTGTGGTGTAGGTAATTAGATTTTATCTGTATGTAATTTAACAGTCAGTTGAATAAAAAATCGTATACAAATCAGATCAATAGCTATGGCGTAATGTGATTCTAGACAGAGTTTTAATGTTGTAGATAGATAGCTGTGTATAGGTTCCTGTGGGAATAAGATATTTTCCCGAAGTAAAAAGTAGTCTGAATTTTGGTACCTTCCTACCCTATAAGTTAAGTAGTGTGGTGGTATGTCGCTAAGTTTCGATCCAAGTAAAACTGTTAAATAAAGACAGATGCATCAAAATTTTATAATAAATTCCCTAAATTATGGCGCCTACCGACCCTCTAAGTTAGAAAAGTGATCAAATACTAACTTTAAGTCTTAGTAACACTCATTTAAAAAAAAACATCAAAATCATTTCAGTAGCTATGGCGTCATTCGCTTCTTGACACGATCACGCTAGATTTCCGCGGGAATGAGGTATTTTCCCGCCGTAAGAAGTAGCCTGTGTCCGTGCCTAGGATCCTATCTTTATATTAACCAAGTCTTATAAAAATCCGTTCAGACGTTAAGGCGTGAATGAGGTAAACTTTTAAACCAAACTATTAAAAATCACTAACTTAATTAGTTTTCTGCCTACTGCCTACGCCTTAAGTACGATAGCATGAATATTAATAGCCCATATCCTTTTCTAGGTTACTATCTATCACCTAACTAAATTTCATCAAAATCCGTTCAGCCGTTTAGGCATGATAGAGCAAAATTCCCACCAAAAACCATAAAAAAATCACTAACTCAATTCAGTTTTCTGCCTACTTCCTACCCCCTAAGTACTATGACGTGATCATTTTGATCTTATATCCGTTTTTAGGTAACCATCTATTACCTTACAGATCTGTTCAGCCTTTTATACGTGAAAGAGCAAAAGTCCCAACAAAAACGACTAAAAATCACTAACTCAATTTAGTTATCTGCCTACTGCCTACCCCCTAAGAACGATGGCGTGATTATTTATAGCCTATGACCATTTCTAGGTTATCATCTATCACCATACCAAATTTCATCAAAATCCGTTCAGCCGTTTAGGCGTGAAAGAGGAGCAGACAGACAGACAGACAGACAGACAGAGTTACTTTCGCATTTATAATATTAGTATGGATATATGACCGGTTCCATAGAAATGAATAAATGGCACATTTACTACTTTATTATTTATATTTGACAATTAATAATAATTGATGTCTATATAAACCCGTCTAAAAATTTAAAATAATATAATTTTAATATTTTAAGCGTCCTTTCCCGGTCGAGCCGACCCATTCGTGCTACAACTATACTACTAATATAGCTAAAGCATGGCCATATAAAACATATTGACCATATATTGACTGCATACATGACTGAGAAGAATTACATCTCATGAAACTTTACTAACGGCATACTATGTGTACATTTATTCTGCACTTGATTATGGTCTTTTACTTTGGAGTAACAATACAGATGCTGTTAAGGCCTTTACAGTCCAAAAGAAATGTAGGTATTCGAGTTATGAATGGTTTGGCACCAGATTCATTGTGTAAACCATATTTTAAAAAAATTACACATTTTGACGCTGATATGTATGTACATCTTAATTTTAGTATGTTTTGTTAAAACTAATATACTTTTGTTCACAAACTTAAGGGATACTGTACAGAGGAACTTGAGGCATACTGAAAGACTGACTCATAGTGTAATGCCAAGCACTAGCCTATATAGAAAAAAATGTTCAGCTATGTGTATAAATATTTTTAATGCACTGCCTACAGAGTTCCAATCACTCCCAAAAGTATGTTTTCGCAGAATTGTTAAACAATGGCTTGAGGGAATGCTTCTACTCTGTTGAATATTTTAAATTTATGATTAGGATTAGGCATCGATATTAAAATGAACTAAGTAATTACAATTATATTATGTTAATTAAATTTAATGTAATGAAATGATTATGATGAATTTAAAATATGTTATTTATTATATTAGTTGTGAAAATGTAATAAATATTTGTATGTCAATAATATGACAAAACATGCTGGTCAATTACCAACGTGTAATGTACCATGTTTTCTGCAAATAAATTATGATTATGATTATTATTTAAGTTGACTGATATAATTAATATTGTCATTGATGAACGGGTTTAACAGATCACAGAGTCAGACGAATCAATACTTATCAATGTATATGATCGGGTCTCTAAAAATTAATGAATGACAAATTTACTACGGTAAGCCCTCGTTAACACGAACACGAAAAAATCAGACAAATAGTTCGTGTTACAGGGGAGTTCGTGTAATTCGAACAATGCAAAAATTGAAATCAAAAAAATGGAGAAAATTTGAGGTATTGTTTCTATTTTTAGGTACTCAAGTGAATGTTTGATATCCTAATCCTTTGTCTATTTTTAGAAACTCGAGTTAATGACTTTTCTAATTTCTTCAGCCATTGTTTACCGGTAGTATTTGTATTGACCGAAAAAGGACAAAAATATACAAAATACATGATTTGGGAATTATTATAGTTCGTATTATCCGATAATTAACCGTGAAGGGACGAAAAAGTTGTTCAAAGTTCGGATTAACGAGGGTTCGTCTTAACCGAACATAATTACATTGAAGCTTATGGAAATATTGTCTAGAGCAAATTTTTGTTCGCCTTAAAACAAAATTCGTGTTAACCGTGTTCGCATTAACGACGGTTTACTATAGTTTATTATTTATATTTGACAATTATTAATAATAATTAATGTCTATATAAACCCGTATAAAAATATTTTAAAAGTAATATAAATACAATTAATGATAAGCGTAGTCCTTTCCCGGACGAACCGACCAATTCGTGCTACAACTATAATACTGTTGCGTGAATAAGTCAACTAGCGCCATCTAGTGTCAGGAACGAGAGCGAGGGGAGCTTTGCAGAAAATGAGATCACAAATCTCTCAACCGACAGCGCCATCCGAAGAACTAAGTTTCTAGAAAATCTACACTCGCACACTCGTCCCTTTGCGCGCATTTACTTGAATATTCCGGATGCTTCTTTGCTAATTTATATAAATAGGCGCTGCAAGATGCGATCGAGGCAGTATTGGAATTGGCGACACAAGCGAAGCTTCGGAGCGGAATAAAGTGAATTAGTGTGTTTAATTATTAGTGTTTTTAACTTTAATTTGTGTAAAGTAAATTAAAGTGTTAATTTAGGTAATTTTATCGGCAATTTTTATTGTCACGAACCTCAAGCTCGTAACAATTTGTGTCAGAAGTGGGATAAAATCATGCCGATTTTACCTAAGGAGGAAACGGAGGGTGTCCGTACCCGCAGTCAACGCCAGCATGAGATGGTCCAGCGGAGTTTTGGTGGTGCAACGACGCAGACGTCGAAGGGCCAACCGCCAGCCACGGAGGCTGCGGGCCCGTCATTAGCTCCTACATCTGCAGCACCTGACTTAGGTGCTCTGATGGCGATGCTACAGGAGCAGCTGCAGCGCGGACGAGAGGAACAGGCCCGACTGTTGAAAGAGCAGCAGGAGGAACAGGCTCGCCGACAGGAGGAACAGGCCCGCCGACAGGAGGAACAGGTCCGTCGTTTGGAAGAGCAGCTGCGAGGCGGACAGGAGGAACAGGCCCGCCGGCAGGAGGAACAGGCCCGTCGTTTAGAAGAGCAACTCCAACGCGATAAGGAAGAGCAGATGCTCCTCATGAAGGACCTTCACGCTACCTTCGGAAAAGAGATACGGGAGGTGAAGGATAAGGTTGCTCAACATGACAACCGCCTGTCGGAAGCTGAAACCCGAATCGACCAAGTAAACAATCGGGTTGACAACGTAATGGCTGACGTGAAGAAAACGCTGGACGACCTCAAACTTGGGGATGGAACAACAGCTCCCGTAGTAGCTACCACACCTTCGCTACGTGGATTCAAAGTGCCGCCGTTCGACGGGACTTCTTCCTGGTCAGCCTACAAAATCCAGTTCGAGGCTGTTATGAAGGCGAACGGCTGGAATAAAAGCCAGGCCATGACTGCACTCACCTTAGGCCTGCGCGACCAAGCCTTAACCGTGTTGGAAGCTCTCGGTAAGAAAGTGACCTACGAGCAGCTCCTTGAGGCATTGGAGGCGAGATATGGCGACGCTCACCTGGAACACGTCTTTCGCGCGCAGCTTAAAGATCGCGTGCAGCGCAGCAACGAAAACCTGCAGCAGTGGGCCCTTGAGGTGGAGAAGATGGTTCGAAAAGCATACCGGTCTGTACCTGCGTTCATTGAAGGGAACCTGGTGCAGACATTCATCGATGCCATCCGCGACCTGGAAGTTAGAGCTGCTGTGAGGCTCGGGCACCACGAGACGCTTAAGGACGCCTTAGCCCATGCACTGGAGGTGGAAGCCGTGCGGCAGGACCATCGTTCCCATCGCGTCAGGGAGGTTGCAGCAGCTACAGTTCGCGACTGCAACAAAGGATACAGCCCTAGGTGCTATGGCTGTGGGGAAAGGCCATCTTCACTCCAGCTGCCCTAAGCGAACTGTAGAAAGGAGAGTTGATCGATCTCGAGAGGGTAGTGCAGCTAACGGCACCGTCTGGCGGTGGCCGGATCGTCGTTCCCCTCGCGCTAGGGAGGTTGCAGCAGTTACGGTTCGCGACCATAATAAAGGATTCAGCCCTAGGTGCTATAGCAGTGGGGAAAAGGGCCATCTTCGATCCAGCTGCCCTAAGCGAACCCTAGAAAGGGAAGGTGAACGATCTCAGAAGGGAAGTGCGGCTAACATCACCGCCCAGCAGCAGCCGGGATACGACTTTACTATCAGACAACGCAGCGGGAAATCTCATGGCAACGCAGATGCATCGTCAAGAAGGCCTTGTCCTGAAGATTGAAACCATTGTAGTAGGCAAGAGAGTAAGGAAGTGGTATCCGTGAGGATGCTCAGGACAGACCACCTCAGCAACGGGTGGAAGGACAGCCTACGACACGCACAGCAGGAAGATCCAGACATCAAGCCGATTCTGGGATGGATGAAGGCCCGTGCTACCAAGCCTAAGTGGAGGGACGTTCAGCGATGAGTTCAACCACGAAAAGCTATTGGGCCCAATGGGGCAGCTTGCTGATTCAGGATGGAGTCCTGTGCCATAAATGGGACAATAGTCGAAGAGACAGCTGTCGTTTGCAAATGGTTGTCCCTAAAGCTAAAGTGCCAAATGTTCTACAGCTGTGCCATAATGGTCGTTCAAGAGTCCATCTGGGAGTTAAACGAACTCTACTGAAGGTCCGAGAACAGTTTTACTGGGTCCACTATCGTGACAATGTCGAGGATTGGTGTCGTACATGTACAAGTTGTGCCGCTGTAAGGGGACCTCAGACACGTAGTAGAGGAGCGCCGAAATTGTACAATGTTGGTGCACCACGGGATAGGACAGCCCTTGACATTGCGGAGCCGTTACAGAAAGGCGCAAGAGGGACTCTTAAGATCGCCCATGTGGATCGCTTGGCGCGTTATTATGGGACCGATAATGCTCGGGACGAGCATGTCTTAGGAGGGGGCAGTGTTGCGTGAATAAGTCAACTAGCGCCATCTAGTGTCAGGAACGAGAGCGAGGGGAGCTTTACAGAAAATGACATCACAAATCTCTCAACCGACAGCGCCATCCGAAGAACTAAGTTTCTAGAAAATCTACACTCGCACACTCTTCCCTTTGCGCGCATTTACTTGAATATTCAGGATGCTTCTTTGCTAATTTATATAAATAGGCGCTGCAAGATGCGATCGAGGCAATATTGGAATTGGCGACACAAGCGAAGCTTCGGGGCGGAATAAAGTGAATTAGTGTGTTTAATTATTAGTGTTTTTAACTTTAATTTATGTAAAGTAAATTAAAGTGTTAATTTAGGTAATTTTATCGGCAATTTTTACCGTCACGAACCTCAAGCTCGTAACAATTGGTGTCAGAATTGGGATAAAATCATGCCGATTTTACCTAAGGAGGAAACGGAGGGTGTCCGTACCCGCAGTCAACGCCAGCATGAGACGGACCAGCGGAGATTTGGTGGTGCAACGGCGCAGACGTCGGAGGGCCAACCGCCAGCCACGGAGGCTGCGGGCCCGTCATTAGCTCCTACATCTGCAGCACCTGACTTAGGTGCTCTGATGGCGATGCTACAGGAGCAGCTGCAGCGCGGACGAGAGGAACAGGCCCGTCTGTTGAAAGAGCAGCAGGAGGAATAGGCAGTATTGGAATTGGCGACACAAGCGAAGCTTCGGAGCGGAATAAAGTGAATTAGTGTGTTTAGTTATTAGTGTTTTTAACTTTAATTTGTGTAAAGTAAATTAAAGTGTTAATTTAGGTAATTTTATCGGCAATTTTTATTGTCACGAACCTCAAGCTCGTAACACTATTAATATAGCTGCAGCATAGCTCTATCACATATAAAATATTTTACAATAATAATAATAACAAATTATAAAACACATAAATGTGGATACTGACCTCATCATCATCGGGCTCAAACTCACTGTCCTCCGATAGATCTTCATCGTCATCAGCATAAAGCATGTGGTTGAAGTCTGCAGGCGGATTATTGTTTGCTTTCCAATTTGACATCTGTAATATATTATAGAATAAATAAATAAAAACACCACACTCTATATCACAGGGGTATTTGTATCATAATACATGCTAACAAATTATTTCTCTCCTTTAGTAATATAAATAATGCTTATGAAATGGATTATTCATGTAAATATATAATAAAAAAATTATCAACAGATCTGTAGAGTTTTACTCCGGTACCCCATCATATGACATTGATCCGTGACCATGAACACATTACACCACAGTAATAATAAATAATAATAATTTTCACACTAAACAATGTCATCATCATCATTACCATTACAGCCCTTCACAAGTACACTGCTGAACATAGGCCTTCCTCAAGTAATGCCACAAAGCACGGTCCTGAGCCACCTGCATCCATCGACTTCCTGCATGTCGTCACTCCATCTAGTGGGGGGACGCCCTACACTACGCCAACAAAATACCACCTCTTTATCGATATAAACTATTGACATATCCCGTTACTATTCCAATTACTGCCGAATAATGGATTCAACGCCGTAGTTACGTTGTCGACTGTGGAAACTGCAATTTTATATGTTTAGTACATGGAATTTGTCGTACTTTTATTATGAATAAAAATCATTGTAAACTTCAATATAATACTTGTTTCTGTTTATTTATTATGTTATATTACTTGTTTTAGTGGTTTTACTTCATTACAAAAATAATTTATTGTATTTTGATAACAAAAAACGTTCAAAACTAGGCGGATGTCGGCAGAATGAAAATCACTATTATTTCTATATATTACTCGAAATTTTTACGTAAAAAGATAAATTATATTCACACAAAAACTTTTATAACAATTTTATAATAAAACACTGTACTTAACTTAGAAAAATCCAAAAAAACAAGGCAGCATTGTAGAGAAGGGCTTAAAAGTTAAAAAATAATAACACTGCTAAATGCTAATGCTAGAAATAATTAACAGTTAAAATTAGTAGTTATTTTTAGCAACTGTTAAATTTAGTCACAGACAGATTTTTAACACATAATTAGTTCTCATTTATTTCATAATTTTCACAGGCTTAGGACTGTCAACTTTTTCTGTTGGCGTATTTATAATGAGAATCAATTTATTTACAACGATTTCTTTTTTTCATATCTGCTTTTTTAGTATTCGTAATTTTTATATAATTATCTTTTTTATTGTTTTTTTTATCTTTTTGTTTTTTTTTTCTTATATCTACTTATCACTTAGTAACATAACATATCTTAAAATTTTATATATTTTTTATTTCCATTTAAAAATGATAATTGTTAATGACAAATTACACGTACCAATTTTTTTTACGGTATCGCTATCCGTCAAAAAGTTCCATATTTCACCTTTTTTTGGCGTTGTATAATTGTTGTTGTATATCCATTTTAGTTATTTTCTTCCAATTTGTAAGTATTCTGTTTCAAAGAATTTTCACTCAAAACACTAACTACCTACCTACTACCTAGATAACAAACTCGCGTAAACCTTCCTAACGAAAATCAGTCTTTAACACTAGTTAAATATTATAATAAATTATTTCTAAATTCAGCAGTTAGCACTTAGCAGTTAATTAAATGAACTCGCTCGACCTTAACATTCTAACTGTGACCACGGTAATATTATCTATACAGTATTCCAACTTCATACAAACGGATGAAGCGAAAGCTATGCCTACGCGCCTCGATCTCGGCATGCGCTCGGCATGCAGACAGTCGATACTGTGCCGCAGTCATGATTTTGTGAAATATATAAAAAATGGAGGAAACAAATAATAGAATAGAAATAAAGAAATAATAAATCTGAACTTCATTTAAAAACAAACATATAAATTGTAAAGTAGCTGCAGGTATCTATAACCTATTCCTTTTCACCACTTTGTCCATGTTTCCCAAAACAATTTTTAATTTATATTATTTTTAGCTTTATATTAGAAAGCGGATTTTTTATATTTAAAAATCTAATAATAAAGCATTTCGTAAGTCGCAGCCGAGGTGCAAATATTTTTCGGTCGCAAATTTATTAACCGATTTGTTATTCAAACATAAACATGGTTTTTTAATTAAATCTACCAATCAAAAAACGACACGCATTTTTATTGAACACTTCCTATTCAATTCACAAAGTACCTATTTTATTTGTTTTTATAAAAAGTATATTTACAATCATAAAACTAAATGGAAACACAAAGTAGGCAAATGTAAAAATGCTGGAGGCAAGTAACCCTATCACATGTTTACGTGCCGCACGGCTGTAGGCATTTATTTGAAAGATACGGCCGAGTTACAATACTGTATAGATAATATTACCGTGCTGTGACTGAACACTAAATACAAAATTAGTAGTTGCTAAATAAATCGCTATGTTGAAAACAATTCAATAGAGACGGAAACGGAACACGTGCGTCGTGTAACCTTATTTTTACGTTAGTACCTACTCTTATTAGTTTGTGTTTTCTTTGTTGTTGCCGTCGCGTCTGCCTGCGGTCTGCAGTAGTGGGATAAAGCGAGACAAATATATATCCGGCGTCCGTGTATGGTGCGGATGGGAGCACTGTCCATGTCCAGCCAGCAAGACCATTATTGTTTTGTTGTGAGTTGTGACTGCTAAATTTAACAGCAATCTCAGAGCTTATTTAACAGGTGTTGACACTAAAAAATTTAGCAGTGTTAATTTAGCAGCTTATTAATTTTAGACCCATCTGTACAGCATTGCACAATAGCAACCACATCCAAATGTCGCAATTTTAAAGGAGAATACAGAATACCATAGAGGAAAGTAATATATCGTGAGAATACAAATGTCAAATCATAGAGTAACAAACTTTTTATTAAACTAGAGAATAGAAAATTTCATATTGAGCCTATAATGCCAAACTTCTTCACAGAAAAGTAGTCTCTAATTACAAGTTGTTATGGGTTAAAGTGCTGTGGGTGTGTGGTTGGATCCAACCCGTTGGAATTTGGTGTGGTCGGATCCGACCGCGTGCATATTGAGAGGTTAAACAAATGATATTAAATTGTTGTTGGACAAGGAGTTCTCAGACTTTGGAAAAAAAGAAAGAATCGAAATGGGATGATATTCAGAACTTGTAGGATATGCTTTTTTGAGTAAAGTAATGATTTGGGCGTTCTTTCGTTGGGAAGGAAAATAAGATGAGGATATGGAAAAATTAAAGATAAAGATTGTAATAGATGTCAAAAAATCTAGCAAGGGAATGATCATTTTACGACTGACGTGATCACTTCCGACTGCGTCGGAATGGATCAAGAGTATGTGTTTCCTAACATCACAATCTGAAAATTGCCTAAACACAAATGGAGAAAAGTACAGGAGTGAGAAACGACGAAAGTTGAGTAAGTGTTGTCAACTTTGCCATATGGTCCAAGCAAGAAACAAAATAAAAATGCTGATTAAGAAAATTTAAATTGAGGTTATTTATAATAGGACATGAACCTGTTTCCCAACTCAAAAAAGTTGCAAACACGACATGGATCTTCATTTTGTACTGATTTATGGATGTGGCGGTGTAGTAAATCTCTACACATCTTGTTGCATTGATTCCGCAGGAGTCTCTATTTTGTCCAAATCTTGTCATTATTTGCACCTTTTTGCGTTATTCTTCCTGCCTATCAAACTTTTAAGATCTTCACTTAACCACCAAGCTTGAGGATGACGTCTTCACACTGGACGAACAGGAGCATACTGTGCATCATAAAGTTGATCAAAAAGTGAATTAAACAATGTTACCTGTTTGTCAACAGCGCAAGCCCTTATTATAACACCCCAGTCCGTATAAACAGCGTCTTTTTGTCCAAATCCATATCCTCAAAATTACGCTACAGAATTAATTATCCTCGATTTGGCTTTAGGTGTTCTTATTTTGTAGAATAAAAGAAAGATAGAAACAGGAGATCATGATAGGAATCGTCATTGGCAGCACATTGACCAAATCAAGGAGGGATGGGATACAGTTAGATAAAGTTAGAAATGAGTTTTAGAGAGAGGAAGAATATTTAAATTTGCTGCTTCTATGAGGGATTTAAGGTATTTTGTACAATCTTTAAAAATATAGGTAATGGGTACAGGCAGCTTAATTTAATATATTATGTAGTTATTTTATATTGTTATTAAATTATTTTAAAGATGTTGATGATGTCTTACTTCATAGATGATGAATTTATATATGCGTATTATATAGCCGGTTCCGTTATGTACTGCATGTCGTCGTGTAGTAAGTAGTCAATAAAAGTTTTATGGTTTGGGCGCTGCTCATGTAATGGCTATGCCTTTTCTGCAAAATATAATAACTTTAAATAGTTTTTACAACTAACGTGAAAAAAGGGTTCGTTTTAAGTGAAATTATGAAAAGAAATAATAAAAAAAAAATAAAGCTAAATCAACCTTATTCATTGACGTATTATGGGCGGCCGCGTGGGCTCGACTGTTCTTGAAATGTCTGGTGACCACTGGGTTACCAACACATAATTCAAGGTTAGACACTTAAATAATTTTACTGAAAATCACTTCTAAATATTTAATTAAACAATCTACAGTTGAGGAATCAACCTGTTAAACTCCACTTGTTAATTTTGGATTGCGTATATTTGGCTTTAGTTTCATGGGTTATCGCTTTACAGCGGGGCTTTAACCCTGAGTTAAGCTTCCCTGTCAAATAATTCTAGACAGGCCAATGTTTAGTTCCAACAAAAGAATGATTGTTACATATCATAATGGCCGTGTAGTGGCGGTGTAAGAATATCCACTACAGATATCGTCCCGTGGTGATAGAGAAAAACAAAACAGTAGCAGCGTCTTCTCAATAACAACTAAAAAAACTGCGGTTGCCAACTTTGCAACTATGGCAAATATTCTCCTTATGGTTTAATCCCCCGCCTTATGGGAGGTCTAAGTTTATTGATGGTATTTGACAGTCCGTAATGAATGAAAAATGGTACAAAATTTGTATAATGCAAATATGGGGAGGTGTATGTTCCGCCAAGCCTGCCTTCCCCTAGATTGCCTCACAGGCATATATTTACCATAACACGATTGCCAGGTGGGTTGAAAACAGCGGGTTCTTTATTATGATTGCGATATTTTCAGAAAAATGCTGCTGCCCCTCCCCTGTTTCAGTTGTCATCTGCCAGCTGTTTCGATACCGGAAGTGTTGATATGTAGTAGTACGCCGTGATAGACATCTGCTTAATGTTTATTCTTAGAAGCAATGCACTATAAAATGTTATCAAACAATAAACGTAAATAAAATACGGTTCCATTTATTAACAGCATAACCAAGTAATACATCGACAGTAGTCTATACACTCGTAAGTACCGGGAGGCGCGTGTAATCCATCATATAATACTCAGTGTGTATTATGTGTGTATTACATCTGGAGCTTCGCGTACGAGGCGTCATCGGTTAAGCCGTTGTTACTTACTGATATTGATATAGGCTTCGCCAAAATGACAATTACGTGTTGCGTATATTTCACGAAAGGTATTATAGAATAGCTGGAAGTGCTAACATTCATATGTAAAGTCTCTCATAAAACCATAATAAGAAAGGATGAGGTAAGTAAAACGTTCAATTCACAATCATTCTTGGAGTTTTGATTTAATTATTTTTTTTAGATATAAGCTTAGTTTCTTGAATTTTTTTCGTGTTTAGTAAATGTAATTAAAGTTAGTTAAATAATAAACATAAAATGTAATTCTAACTATAGAAGAGCGGGACATCCTGCCACAAGTATATATTTACTTAAAAGGATGTCTCACTTACTCCCATACCTATGTAATGTGTGATGTAAAGAAATAAACAATTTTTAATTTTTTTAATTTAATTTAATTATATATACAGAACTTAATACAAAATATATGACCATTGTCGTATCGAAGAACTGTTAATTCTATGCTATTATTATATGTATAATTAGGTACCCTGCGCATACTTTTACTATTCAAGTCAAGGTATCAACTAATTTAAAGGTGTTCCAGATAGTCCATGTCATCGTTAGGGAAGGTAGATTTAGTGGCCCAAAAACACCTCCACAACACCAATATATATATATATATATATATATATATATATATATATATATATATAATTCTTCTTCTATAATAAATATAATTTTTTCTTCTCTCATAGAGAGGATTTCCCAATTCGTAATTCATCACGCTTTACAGGCGGATTGTCGATCACATTCCTAAATGTTTCGCACCTTCGAGGCGGCTTTATATTACCGGTTATACACACCGGTATAGACAACGCCACGAGTCATGGAAGTGCGCAGAACCGAAAAATAGGTGTCGGCACGGTGAGATGTGAGGTACGGGGAAGCGAAACCATAGCAACGGGCGACGCGCTACTCCCAAGTAGTTTCTTTCTGCGTCTCGTCGCCCGCGCACCTTCTTGTGTCGTCTTGTGTACTATCGATATCGAAAGTGTTAGCGACTACCTGTTATAAAATTTTAAATTTTTGCGATTATTTTTGTACTTTTAAAAATATTGTTCTATAATATTTTCAAATAGTGTGCAAATATTTATTAGTTTATAAATTATTTTGGGACTATTTAAAATAGCGTAGTTTGTAATGTATTGTATAAAGTTGTAAATATTTTGTTATTTTCTACAAGTGCAAATTATTGCATGTAAAATATCCTTATAATCGAAGGCTATCGCATAGTATAGTTTAAACAGCAATTAAAATACAAAAATACAAAATATTTTATTTCTTTAACTAAGTGAACATAAAATGCAGAATATTATTTAGAAGCAGTTAAAACCTAACGATGATATATAAATATATCGTTCAGTTTTCGTGGAGATTTTGATATGTAGTTATAATGTTTGTTGACCTTTGAATTTTTACATATTAAAATGCTATAGTAAAATTTTCATTTTTCTGCTTGATTGTACATGCGCAGTGGACTCTATTTAATTTCATCTTACGTGGCACGACCTATACCACAATCTTTGAGATGCCATAATATCTTTTGACTTATCCCGCAGTTGCCTCTCACGACACCCACGGTAAGGAATAATTTAAGGGATTCTCTTACGCCGCCACCACACGGCAAGAAGTATGTTTACTAATATATAACATTTTTAAACACACAACACATTTAAAAATGGTATGTGGAATATGCTATCTACTTTCTCTAAGTATGTCATATAACATCAATGCATTACTGGTTGATGGACGAAAGTCTGGCGCCTGAATGATGATGAAAAGTATAGGAGGAAGGGCTATTAAAGAGCTCAAAGTCAACTTCGTAAGGTAAGTGAATTCTGTGGCCAATAGACATTTTTATAAGTTGAAATGTAGATGTGTTGTCATCTCTGAATATTATGATGAAGTCTCGGTCGCAGTAAAAAAGGGTCTCAGCTCCTCATCACTTGATATTCTAAACATAGCACAAGGTTATTTTTCTTTAACAGAGTGGTATTCTGAGATGTGCTCCATTGCTAGTCATTACACACCTGCAGCGCGACTATACTTTACTACTACTACTCTACGAGAATATTATCATCAGCTCATCATCAGCAACAGCTGGACTGAATAAGTCCAGTTTGGTGAGTATGGCCGAATTTTCTAAGATACGGCTGACGCATTCTTTTAAAGGCATCTTCAGTAGCAAACTTAAGAAGACTCTTGTTGTTGTTCTTATAGATGGTGATGATTAATTTCAATTACGAAAAAAATGAAAAACCGCCCTCGAACCTTAGACCATCACAAATATAAAAACAATACATTCCATTTTAGTCCTCAGGGGTAACAATGAACCTTTATTTAAATTAATGATGTGGATGGCTATGGGTCTCAGCATCCACTTACCATCAGACGAACTGTGTGCTCGTTTGTCACCCTTATTGCAAAAAAATAAAAATAATACGCTGGTCACCTACATAACAAACTAACATCTCAGCTATCAATACTCGCGACACGACAACGAATTCCCCGCGGAGCGCAATCTACAACAAGCCGCGACGAAGAATAACCAAGTGAATACAAAATGAACATTATCATACAAATTCCCTTTCCTATATGAACCAGAACCGTCACGCACTGTCACGATGTAAGTATGCAAAAATATGGGAACGACTCCTTTGTCTTTCAAATGTTAATGCAAATTAAGAATATGTGTATTTGTTCGAGAGTATTTTCCTGCACGTAATTTAAAGAGCTCTTAATTTGCATTTGTAACGTAAATAATGCATGTTAATAATGCTGCCGTCTTTTGTTGGTCGCGTTTATTACCATAAATATTTCATTTTTCTTGATCGTCATGTTAAAAAAGGGAATGAAAAGGAATTAAATTTTCGTTTGAAATTAAATTTGTTGGTTTTCATTTTGGCAATTCATAATTAAAAAAAAACCAAAGCTACCACAAGCGCAAACCTAAATTTGATCTATCTTGTAAGTAAAGGTATTTTTTAAGAGAATAAGGGTGACGAACGAGCACAGAGTCCACTTGATAGTAAGCGGATGCTGTGGTCCATAGACCTCTATATATATCCTCGATTAAGAATCAAAATGCAGATGCGTGTCATAAATGGAATGCCTCGTTTCCAGTAAAAAGGGTCTCCGGTTCTCTATATTCTACATACGGAACGCAGCAGTTGTGAGCTGCTATTTTAGTTTATATTCTGTTGTAGAGGTCCTTCTCCGATCGAGCCGAGCCATTCTTGCTGCAACCATAACATAGCTGCAGCGTGGCTCTACCACGTAAAGTAGTTTAAAATAAGTCTCGGATTAAAACTAGTCTATTTCAATGAAGAAGTCCCGCGGAAAATATGCAAGCTATTTACGTCATCATCATTACAGCTCTTCACAAGTCCACTGCTGAACATAGGGCTCCCCAAGGATGCCACAAAGCACAGTGCTGAGCCACTTGCTTACCCACGACTATCCATACCAGTTACGTTTCTAGTGGGGGTCACCATACACTACGCGCTACCGTACGAGCTGCCATCGAGAATTTTTTCTTATCCGCTTGTCGTAAAGATAGTTATTCGATACCTATTTGGCCGGAAGCCATACTTGCTTTTGAAAATTCTCGCATTTATATTGATCATGGAACATAATAATTCATGTACTTTAGCGCTTGGGGAAGATATGTGACAAAAAGGGTGCAACTTCAGCATAAACGAACCTTTAGGCTAAAATGGACCCCAACGACTTAGTAAGCATGTCAATCAATCACCATTATTATGCTGCTCTTCACAAGCTCACTGCTCAAAAGAAGCTTCTCCAAAGATTGCCAAGAAACAAAGTAGCTACCTGCATCTGTCGATTTCTTCTACATCTTACCAAGTCGTTATTCCATCTATTACCTCTCTAAACTTCATTCCTTGAATATTTTCACAAAATATCCTAGTTTTATAAAATTGAAAAAACTTTGATCCTTGCGTCGAGTCTGGCTTAGCTCACACGCGGCCACGTCAAGTGGAGTGTGGTTGATTGCACACGGCGCGCAGGAAATGAGCGGAAAATCCGATAACTGCACAGACGATGAACACGTTATGAGTTAAATTCAACGATTATTTCTTTAGTTTTTAATGTGTCTACTCCATAATTCACCAAAAAAGTAGATTTTGTTGTAAGATAACTGTAACATTTGGTGTTAAATTAAAATATTATGTGTCCTACAACTTAACCACCTTTTCGGGTATTCTTTTTATAGGAATAGGGTGACAAGCGAGCACACAGTCCACCCGATGGTAAGTGGTTGCTGTGGCCCATAGACATCTACATCTATCCTAATTTGCGAATCGAAATGCAGATTCGTTATCAGCCTTGAGGACTAAAATAGAATGCCTCTTTTCTAGTATGATGTTGCGGCCTGCCGACTTGCAGTGGTTAACCTCAGCCACACTCACTCGTCTGCCGTTACTTTAGAAATGAAATGAAAATACAAACAATTTTAAAATACATATATTTATCGCAATATTAATGCGTCAAATAAAACATTTAGAGCATTTATTTCAGTATTTATGTAGTAGCTATTTATATATGCCATATTATATACATCACTAACTGTTATATACGTTAGTCTATGTATAAAGCATAGGCCACTGACGGTATAGAGGACGAAGTTTATTATGTTGTGATATGTGTAATTGTAGTTAACCTTGAAATATGAACTAAATAAAGAACTGATTTATATAATAGTAATATTTGTAATTAATATAGATAAGGTTTAAAAAAATTAATAAACAAATAATAATACAGTTTCATTCACTTCCAGTTAACGCACGCGTATAGGTTTAACCTGGCGCCAACTATCGTCGAACAAGAAAATGGGTTGTTTCACAAAACGTTGGGCTTAAAGTATGTTCAAAAATAATTATTACGATGGTCGGTACCACTTGTACACTGCTGAACGTTATTTTATTCTAAAACAATTTCATACAATGAATCAATCAATTTAACGAACGTTAGAGATCTTAATGTATAGTTGCGGTGTGAGAGTATCCGTCACTCCAGATCGTCTCGTGGTATTGTAAGAGGCGACAGAGAAACTAAAACACGAGATAGGCAGAAGAATCTTCCTGATAACAATTAAAACAGCGGTGTACACCTCGTCTGCCAAGTGTAGCAACTATCATTTGCGTGTAATAACACTGTTAGTGATTTAGGTGAATTATTCATGCAACAATTATCTGTTGCAAGCGCCCCACGGTTTTCGTTTATAATCTTACAAGTATTTTCATAGATATACAAAAGTATGATCATAAATTTTCAAGGCAATGTGTGTGTTAGGAATCTGTATAGGGTTATAAGTCTGTACGGGGCTTAGAGAAATTATTTCATACTTTCGGTTTCAAAGATGTGGTCTATTAGTTTTTTATTTAAACAATTTTTAATAAATAGATACTAAAAGTAGCGATCCACTCCGGCTTCGTACGGGTAATGTATGGCTTTCGACAACAGCGCAACCTACCGCGTCCGATTGTGAATCTAAACCATTCTGTAATCAACTTACATAATCACACACACAATTTTATCAAAAACCGTTTAGGAGGACTTCAGTTATATACATACGGATAGAAGAATTTTATATATAAAGATAACAGTCTATAAGGTCGCACTATTGGCACAGAATACATAATAGTACTACGTAGTAATAGGGCTTCTACGATTTTGTAAAGGAAGAAGAAAAGATAAGGTAGAGTCCGCCGCACTGCGATGGATTTACCTTTTAGCGGATTTCAATTGCTCCAAAATATTATGAAAGTCTCGTTACGTGCTCGTACCTTCATTCACTAGCAAGTACGTGGTAAATGTTTATTTTAATCATGAACTCTATCTTAATTAATCTGACTATTTTATGGTATATCCGGAATAAATACGCGTTAAAAATCAGAGGCCAGTATTTACCTTAATCCAACATTGCCAAATCTTACAGGACAAAACGGGGGCGGGGAGATGAATTTTCAAACGATGCTGTATCTAAAGGTTACACAAGACACGTGAACGATATTGTTAACTGTAAACACTTCAGAGAAAACCGGAAAACGTGGTACACAACGAGGTGGTAACTTTATCAAGCAAACATTGTTATGTAAGGTAACAGTGTAAGTTTACGTCAGTTAATTCTCACATGATACTGTTGCTGTAATTTTCTATTATTAGTTGGATAATATAATTTTTATTTAAATGTTTTAATTAAATTTCATGAATTTATTCATTCTTTATTCTTGGACGATTGTGTGACAGACATGTGACGTGTGAATAATGATAATAATAAATCTTTAGGTATTTGCTTTAAACACGCATTACGCAGTTGTAATTATAGATTTAGAATATACTGGCTGGTAGACATCATCATCATCATCATTACAGCCCTTCACAAGTCCACTGCTGAACATAGGCCTCCCCCAAGTAACGCCACAAAGCACGGTCCTGAGCCACCTGCATCCATCGACTTCCTGCATGTCTTACCAGGTCGTCACTCCATCTAGTGGGGGGTCGCCCTACACTACGCCTACCGGTACGAGGCTGCCACTCGAGAACCTTTCTTCCCCATCGGTTATCGGTTCTTCGAGCTATATGGCCGGCCCATTGCCACTTCAGCTTACTAATCCGTTGGGCTATGTCGGTCACTCTGGTTTTACTGCAGATATCCTCATTTCTGAGTATATCACGCAGAGAAACTCCGAGCACAGCCCTCTCCATAGCTCGCTGAGCGACCTTGAGCGTCCTCATACGGCCAGCCATTATTATTAATTTTGAACGTACGTGTTCACAGTAGCAGATTTGCAGTATGTTTGCAAATATTTACGTGTAAAATTCAAATATTAAATAATAATAATAAAAAAATAAAAAAAAACTTTTAATATATTATTATCATGTTAACTTCCTTGAATAATAATTTGAAATACTATTTTATTATTGTTTATTTTAGTGTTTATTTTACAACCATACATACATTTGTAAGTTCATTTTTCTTTTAACAAAAGGACATCTCACTAGCAAGTAATATAAGCGGTTTATATGTTTAACGAATGTTAAACTTCTCTCACGGTTCATTGGTCTGTGAAATCAACCACGCCGTACTTGACGAGGCTGCACCTGAGACCAACTCGGTGTAAGTTTGGGCGAAGTTTATTCAAACAAAAGTTAGTGAGCACAAAGTTATTTCGAATTAAATACACAGTTATTTAATGTAGCCCTGAGATTAAAAAAGATACTTTTTTTTATGTAAACCTTCGTTAACACGAACACGAAAAAATCAGACAAATAGTTCGTGTTACAGGGTTCGTGTAATCCGAACAATGCAAGAAATGAATTCGTGTTTCTAAACCCAATATTATGATTCATCATAGAAACATTTTTATTAATAACTTTGATATTATTATTTTATATTTACAATATTTTTTATTATAAATTTTTTAACTTAACATTATTATTACCTACCTACATATCATTTATAACTTAACATTATTATTATGTTCATCAGACATCAGTTTATATGTACTTCTTAACAAAGCCAAATTGGTAAGAAGTCTTTGCTTTTGTTAAGTAGTTTTCAAAAGGTTACAACCTTTTCAATAGCTTTTGTAAGACGGAAAGAAAATTTGAGATACTGTTTCTATTTTTACGTACTCGAGTGAATGTTTGATATCCTAATCCTTTTTCTATTTTTAGAAACTCGAGTTAATGACTTTTCTAACCTCGATTTTTTACAGTTCGTATTATCCGATAATTAACCGTGAAGGGACGAAAAAGTTGTTCGAAGTTTGGATTAACGAGGGTTCGTCTTAACCGAACATACTTACATTGAAGCTTAAGGAACTATTGTCTAGAGCAAATTTTTGTTCGCCTTAAACCAAAATTCGTGTCAACCGTGTTCGCATTAATGAGGGTTTACTGTACTATACATTTATGGCTAGTTGCTATGATTACGATTTAAAGAAAAACGCTTTGTTTTCCTTTACGATCCGATCGTTATATTTCTATAGGTCCGTTATAGCATATAAAACTATTTCTCGTACTGTATCTTAAAATATTTTTCGGTGCATTATGTTAAAAATATTGTTTTTGGTATTAATTAATTCATCAAAAAGACGCTATCCTATCAAAGTGCCCAGCTGCACATAGGTGTCCCCACAGAATGCCAACGAAATGCCAAAATGAAACGCTTAGCAAACAGGTTCGCAACCACAGCTTTTTCTTTTCTAGTTGTTATTACTGAGACACTGCTGGCCATCTCCTAGTGTGTTTCCCTGTGTCATCTGTTCATCATCGCCACCACAAGATTAGGTATTAATGTTATAGGATAAAATACAATGCAATTCTTTTATAAAATAAGGAGAACAATTCCTAAGTAGTAAGTAATTGTTTAGAATCAATATTGTAAGAGTAACTTACACTAAAAGAAACTTTAAATAAAAAGTATTCAGTGCACTATTAACAATAAAATAATTTCAAATCCTGAAGGTGGTGCCAAGACGTGGTGTATTTGTCACAGTCGACTAGCTTAATTAACCTTTCAGTTAACAGCCTAGATTTTTAATTAAACGGCGCCTTTTAACTAAACCGACCATGCCACGTAATGTCGCTAGTCTGTGCCTAATTAAGCGCTATTTGCTATATTATATAAAAGTACGACGATGTAGGATGGCTCAAGGGCCACTCTAGCCGCACCATAACCTGCTGTCACTGATATTACGAGACAGGTGCAATGTTGTACTAGACGCTTCAGCTGAATATTATTGAGGTCGCTAGTTCAAAGGCGTCGTTTACTAAAAAAGCTAGGCCTTTAACTAAAAGGCTAACTCAGCTATTTGACTGCGATATAGAGAAGAATTACCGTCAAACCGTCCAATTTTGCCAATGTTTTATATTTTGACCGCTATGCCAATTTTAAGCTCAATCGCAAATTTAAAAATTACTATTTAATTTACGTTGATTTGTTTTGTTTTAAATAAATGTAGACTATATTTCTAGCACAACTGGGGAATGATGCTTACCTTTGATTACACTCAGTTGCTTGTCAGAACCAGTCAAAGTGCACGTGTATTTTGATGCGAGTCAATTTAGCCTCAGCGTTTCTTGATATGCTTCTCAAGGGCGAATACAAAGGTGAGATTACCTTGTTACATGGTCTAGAAAGGGGTTTCTAGAATATTTTTCTTGTGTATTCTTTCCTGTCAGTATTTTAAATAGAGAATGATGACAATGGGCAAAATAAGCCGCATGAATTGTGTCTCGCGGTTGTCAATTTTGCCCATCCAAAAAAATGTACAAGGGTTGTCACTTTTTTAATACCCGACAGCGTAAGAAGAAGAGATATGTTTGTGAGCTCCTATGCAACTTCCTGTACCTTAACCAGCTTGGCGATTTTAATGCGTAAGGTGTCATTTTTGCCTCAATGTTCGGAATGTTTACATGTTGGCTACGTGCTCTGGTTCATACTAATGTATTAATTGAAAAAAAATCTGCGCCTTTTATGCCCCATTTACATTCAGCCATGTTGGGCAGGGAAGTGAGCAGGGCAGTGAGCAGGGCAGTGGGCAGGGCAGTATGTAAACAGGCTACTCGCGCTGACACTGCCGCTGCCGCTGATACTGCCCGACGATCCCTCAAATGTCGGTTTTTCGTGCGGAAGTCAAAGGACGGGCAGCGCGCAGTGTTGCCACCTTAGTGGATTTTCCACTAAATCTGGTGGTTTGGAACCCCCTTTTAGTGGCAAATTTTTGCTTTTAGTGGCTAGTGGTTTTTTTAGCGGATTAGGAATTTTAAAAGTAACGTTGCCTACACATAAGATAGATATCTTTACTCAAAATATTCGTGACTATTTGGACCAAAGATGCTACCTGGGATTCCGATTCGAAAAACAGATTCAAGAAATGAAAGAGAAAGGTTTTCCACGGGAAGAGGAAGAAGTATTGCGGAATAGGTGCATACAGTTTATAGGTTGTCTGATTGACGAAATAAAAAACAGATTGCCGGAAAATATTACTCTCATGAAACAAATATCCCGTATAAGTCTCGAAAAAGCCCTGCATCACAACAAAGAAAATCTGGTTGATATAATGGCTCGGTTCGTAACAAGTACAGAATTAATTGCAAAAATTGACGATCAATGGCAGCGAATTCATTTACTGAGATGAATTGAAACAAAAGATACAAAAAAATTTTGGAGCAAAGTCTTGAAATTCAAAGATGCATAAGGTGTTGCTCGATTTCAAGAATTAGCAACATTTGCGATTACACTTTTGGTATTGCCACATTCGAATGCCGATGTGGAAAGACTTTTTAGTAGCATGAATATTATAAAAAACAAGCAGCGAAACAGAATGAAGCTAACTCTTTTGAAATCAATTCTAAAAATACGCTGCGGTATACAGTTAATGGGAAAGTGCTACAACAATTATGAAATTCCTTTAAATCTTATAAAACAAATCGGGACGAAGGAGTCATATCAGTCTGATAAGGATAACAGTAAGGCTGAAATGAAAATGCAGATTCATCTGAAGACGATTTATTAATGTAAATAATATCTTAAGCAACTTGATGTTTTTAAGTACTAAAAGTAAAAAAATTATATTAACAACAATAAGATTTTTAATAATAAACGTAATTTTACTTTTTTTTTTGCTTTAATCATATTCATATATCTTAGTGGAAATTTTAGTGGTTTTCAGAGGGGGACATCTTTTTGTTAGTGATTTTCTGGTGGTTTGAGGAGTCTTGTCTGGCGGATTGCTATTTCATCCGTTGGCAACACTGGCAGCGCGAGCGGCAGTGAGTGTTCACCCAAGCGCCTGGATGAACGGACGTGCGTGCCGTAGTAGTACGATCTACCAAAATGCCTTTCGAGTGGAATAATGAAAATACAATAAAGTTCAATCAGAAGAATCAGAAAAAACTATGTGGGATTTGAACGATAAAAACCACAATTCATCATCTACGAATACGAATTTTCTTTTTGAGATAACATAGTACCTATGTACATAATTAATTACAAATTCGTCAAATTTATTATATTAATATAAAATTTAGTTTAAGGAATTAATGAACATTGACATTTTATTTCTAACAACGATTAGTAACTCATATTGATTATTTATTTATTAAAATGTGAAATAAGTTAAATGGTAATATTTGCATAATAGCCTGAGTTTTTTAAATTATAATTTTATTATAGTTAAAATTATGAATTAATTAATACTGTAGTGTAATTATTAAAATAATAATAGCTTAACTAATCTCATATAATATTTAATATTATTTATGTAACAATAATGTAATAGATTGATAGAATCAGGCGTTACTTTGCGGAAATCCATTATAATAAAAAATAAAAATATAAATTTCTTTGCAACTTTCCGCTAAACAACTTGTTTAAATAATGTAATAATTCAATTAATAATTTTTGCACAAATTACACTATAAGAATTCAAATAGAGTGGATCTGTATAAGTATTTAATTGTACATAATACCTATTTGAATTCAAAAAGAATGTTTGTACCTAACTTTTAAGCAATACAATAATTTTAAAATGTAACATTGGGTTTGTGTAATTAGCTGTATTTCTGTAGTAAGAAGAAGACTAGGTACACATGTTTTGATTTCTATAATATTACAAAAAAATAAACCTACCTTAAAATAGTGCCATATATTTTAGACAGATTTAAAGACTGTGGATAGAGGAACTTACATCTATTTAATTAAAGAAAAGGTTTTGCTAAGTATATTTTTATTTATTTTCCTACCTGTGCTCGCCAGATTTTAACAACCCTTTTTTTTTTTTTTTTTTTTGCGGATGGAAAATCATCTAATGACCCCTTTCGCTCTGGGTGGAGCGTAAGGGAGGTGTCAGACTTTTACTGACTAAAAACCATCCGTGTTCCTTCAGTGCCCTTACGTTCCGGAGCCGCGGTATCTCTTTCGAACAGCCCGCAGCCCCGGCAGGCGTCGGCCCTTGCGGGCCCCTTCACGCTGCTGACAGCTCTTTGAGGCGCGCGTGGAACAAAACGCGCCGTCGACACGGCCTGTCGTCATTAGACGGACGGACGACGAGCTACCCATTGCTCGCCGTCCACAGGCCCGCGCCTACGGTGGCCGGGGGCCACGACGTAGCCCCCCGACGCCCGGGGCGTCTCCCGCGGCGGTCGGGGAGGAAAGCTGCTGCTCTCTCCTTCTCCCGCTCCGCCACCTCCTTCGCCAGCATCACTGCTTCGCAGAAGGTGGTGACGGCATCCCATTCCGTCTCGCTCCGGACCATGGCTTCGACCAGGGCCGGACGCGAGAGGTCGCCGCCGCCTATCGCCGCTACGAGGACCCGGCGGTGCTCCGCCCAAGCAGGGCACACCTCCACGGTGTGTTCCACCGTGTCCTCCGGTCCATCCTCGCAGTGGGAGCACCCGGGCGTTTCCTCCCGCCCGATTCGGTGCAGGAACCTCCCAAACACACCGTGTCCGGTGAGGACCTGCGTCAGGCGGAAGGTGAGGATGCCGTGGCGTCTCTCAAGCAGATTTTGACAACCCTAACACCTACAAATTGCTTATATGAAAACAAATGGATATTGGAGGCTAAAATTGCCCAAATGTTTTATAGTGAATCTATTGTGCAAAAGTGTTTGGTACCGTGATAGAACGTCCACTTTGCCTTTAAACTTATATTACTTCTTTTACAAGAATGCCATAGGAGCTATACTTCCGCAAATAATGGATGCGGGAAAACATGGACGAAAATAAAGGTAATTTTTTTTTTACGTGGTAGAGCCATGCTGCAGTTATATTAGTAGTATAGTTGTAGCACGAATGGGTCGGCTCGACCGGGGAAGGACCACGCTCTCACAGAATACCAGCGTGAAATAGTAGCTTAATGCTGCTGTATTTCGTATGGTGAGTGTAGAGAACCGGATACCCTTTTTTACTGGAAACGAGGCATTCCATCTCAGTCCTCACGGGTGACAACGCATCTGCATTTTGATTTTTAATGGAGGATAGATGTAGATGTCTATGGGCCGCAGCAATTACTTACCATCAGGTGGACTGTGTGCTCGTTTATCACCCTAGTCTATAAAAAAAAAATTTGCCAGTCATCAAAATTTCAAATTATTTGTAATTTTATGTAAATAAAACTGAATTTATAATCGTAACACAATTCCATAATCGGCTAGGCCATCCTTAGAAATTGAGAAGTATACCATACAATACCATACCATACAATTTTTTTTAAAGAAAATCAACATAATTGTAAAAAGTCGGGCCAAATTGGACGGTTTGACGTTAAGGCCTCCGCTTTAGAATATGAAATTATTTTATTGTTTGTAGTTCCTCAAAGTTGGCTTTTACTTTTTATTCAAAGATATGTTGTACCCTTTTGAGTGCACCAAGGAATATTCCTTGTCCGCATGTACCGTAGTCTCGTTATCGTCTAAATAGTTACATTAAAAACATTATCTCCTATTTTACCACTATTCGTTGGGATATTTTTTTCCAAAATTTGTATGGGACCACACGTGAATTATATCGTATTTAATTGTAAAAGAACCAAAACTCAAAATTGACTACGATGTCGCGTGTTATACATTATAAGAAAATCATATAGCAAAAATGATAAACAATGCAAGATATTAAGTTTAAAAACAAGTTTCCGAGAACAAACAAGTTGCTTTAGAACTGCTCTGCTTCTTTAATATAATATAAACATAAATATAATACAAACCGGACATTAGACAAGACCTCAATGTATTTGTAAAACTTTTCCATAAGGTAATGGTGGAAGAATCCTTTATGTATTTTACGGTTTTCAGAAGGTGATTATGGCAATGTCATAACATCTCATGGCATTCCAACATTACTGCCTTGTGCATCAGATGACATAGAGCAGCGTCAAAAGTGGGAAGGATTAGGGGACTTACTACGAAAATTCATGTACAAAGTTTTCGATGAAGGATTCGACGTTTTCATTGTTGGGTATTCGTGATTTGATATTTTATAGTTTAAGTACGTCCGAAGTATTTTGGTGGAATGCGTTTATAGTCGATGTATGGGTTTTGTATCCAAAGCTTTGTTATTCGTTTTCTAGTTGCACTGCTGGCGCCGGAGATTACGGGAAATTGAGAGAAAAAAATTCTCCAGAGGCATACTTTTTGAAATATTCTTTATGAAACCGAAGTGATAATCGAAATGACAGTGCATCTGATAGTAAGTGGCTACTGTAGTCTACATGTAGGACACCTTCAAACAAAGAACGCTACATATATGTTGTCACCTGTGAGAACTAAGACGGAATGCTTCACAGCCTGTTATACAGGCCTTCCGTCTCTATACAGTTCAGACCGCTACACAGTAGTGTAAGCACTGATGTTTGGCGACAGCAATAGGTGAGCGGGTGGTAACTAGCCAGACGGATTCCTACCACCATTCCTACCACCTACCAGTTAGTTTATTCACGGAAGACACGCAACAATTTAAAAAAATCTCTTTTTTTATTCATTAGGAAAAAATTATGCGCTTGAATTGAGGCGACTTAAAGAGTAGACCCACGTATTATACGTAGGTCTTCTTCTTAAATGCAACTAGTAGACAATGGATCTTCCGGCAATTGATCTGTTATTGCAGAGCATTCTTTGTTTATTGTGAACGTGCTGTAAGCAGTAATTTGAAACCTTAGTTTTACTTAAAGATTTCTTCTATAAATGCATACTATTGTTAATGATATGAACGTTTTATATATAACATATATATATATATATATATATATATATATATATATATATGTATGTATGTATGTATGTATGTATAAAACTCCACACCTGATTGACTCACAGAGAAGACGGATTTTACGATAGATAATTTGAAGCCCTCAGCCTGATTTTTTTGACAAATATTTATAGTGTTTTATCTATAACCTGGTCTACTCGATCTTTACAACCTTTATCTTAACTTTATCTTTTAAATTATTTTGCGCACGTTGTTATTACCAAAAGGTTAAAATGAAAGACTACAGAGACTACAGACTATATAATCACTAGCATTTAACGGAAATAAACACATTATAAAGCAGCCATTACTAAACAACTGTTTAATTCACATAACCATGTCCGAATTTATAATGTAAGCGACGAGAAAAGGATTTGAGGATGGGACTAAATTCTTTTTAAAAGGGTTATTACAATTCTAAATTAATTCAGTGTAGAGGAAAAATTGTCAAAATTTTTATCAGGTTTTAAATGTAATGCGTGAATACGATAGCGAATACTTTAGTAAAAAATAAATAATTGCGAAAAAATCTGCGTGGATAAAAAATGGGACTGACATATCGCTTTGCATTACGTACTCAAATCAAATATAAAATTATAATACATTTATTAATTATTTATTTTAGTATTTTCATCATAGATTTGTCGTTTAGAGGCGGAGAGTCCGCTGTTTACTGTACCATACACAGAAAAAATACTACAGAGGGAAACTGAAACTCGGCAGGAACATTTTTCTGACAACAACTCAAAATAATAAAAATATAGCAAGTATCGTCCCCTATGAAGCTATGTTCGTAGTAGACTTTGACAGGATATAATGATGATGATGATAATGATGGTGACGATTACAAAAAAAATAATATTAAGGCGCTGTACATAGTCAAAGTAGGCTTCAGAAATTTTTTTCAGGAAAATGTATACATTTTAGAGCTGCAAAAAATATGTTACCTAATCTTGATCATATATATTAGGGAACCATTGAGTTTAAAACACGTTTTCGGTAAATTTTATCGATAGAAAAAAATCACAAAAATCCATTAAAAATGAAATTCTAGCGATTGTAACTAGATTATTTATAAACAAATATTGATCAAGTTAATAACAGTAATGTAATATAGAATAGTAAAGGGAACTGTTGTTTTTATTTATCGATTAAAATAAGATATTTGTAAGCATTAACATATTTAATGATTAATAACTCGAACGAGCCCAACGAAACATTGCGCCATCTTGGCGTTTATTTGCTTCTCTTTCATTTCTACGCGGAGGGACACTGACCGCTGAGGCGCGCTGCTAGGTAGACCTGTTTCGCTCGCCGCTCAAAAATCATTTACGCATGTTTTGTTGTTGAAAGCTGTGTATATTTTATTTTGTGATTATTTTTTTATAAGTTGTATTGTTGATGTAGATTTTTGTTCGGTTTCGGTTCTAGTGACTTCTTTTTAGAATTGTCATTTCTTACAAATGTCACTCATAGGAGAAAAAAGGATTGGCTGTTAATAAGTTTAAATATTTAATTGATTAAAAACTGTATAAAAAGGGTTGTTATAATATAAATGAATACATGGTTGATAATAAACCCTGGGAATGAAGTGGTCGCTTCAAAGTTGTTTCTAAAATAAATTTTGTAAATAGTTTGTAACCAATCATATTGTAAAATATATGTTTTAAAGTCCCACTGGGTTAATTGCTGGTTTTTCCTAGGTCAGAGATTTTTTTCCGAACTAGTGGTAAAGTAAAAATGACTTTCAATAACAATTAAATTTGTGATCTATATTGAATAAAAATTCTATTTGATTTTAGAGCTGACACCATAATAAAAGTTTTTCATAACGATGTGTACAATGTCTGCCTTTGGTATTATTACTACACTCTTTTGTAACACACTGTATATAAATATTTTTCTCCATAATCAACCATCAAGCTCGGTGGATATTTTTATTTTATTTTTATTATTCGATCTTGATTCTGAAGAAGTATATTATATTCTATAGTAAAATATTATATGTTTTTATAAATTAAAAAAAATTTGACAATTAGCCGTTTCGAGAATAGACCATTTTTAGAATTGACCATTCTGCACCAGCCATTTTATTTATTATTCGTCTAAAGAATCTGTTACATAATTTCTCGATAATTTTTGTAGAAAATTGACTATTTATTTTTAAATTAAAATATTAAAAAAATATTTATGTATTTTAAAAATAACAATACGAAAATAATATTTTCAAAATAAGAAAACAAATATATAGAGATATTTTAATAACGACATTTTAAAAATACGAATACAAAACTATAAGCGTGCGACGGGATTCGAACCGCCAACCATCGGGGTACTTAGCAACTGTACAGCGGCGCACTGGGCCAAAAGTACATTTTACAAAGCTGCGAAATTACGCATTTATACGTAATGGACGTCGCACATCGGTGAAATTCGTGTTCAGCATATGTCATTACAGATTTTGACAGGCTGTAATGACATATTGATTATGATGGTGATGATTACAAAAAAAATTATAATGTTAATCTCAAAATGGCGGCATCTATTTAATAAAGGGTACATAACCACTTGCTCGTTACAGAGTCACGTAAATATACTCTTAAAAATTTAAGTCGTTAGTTAGGTATTTTTAGTCTGCATTATCTACATGCATTAGTATATTTATGTGTTACCTACTACAATAATTATTAGCATAAAATTAACTTAAATACATTAAAGCAGAAACGTCTGAAAAAATCGACCTCATTATACCGTCACACTCTCTAAAAATGTGGATCAAACTACTAACGCTTTTCAATTTACAGGTTCTTAGGATTATTTTGCATTATTTCAAGATGAAGGTATGTGAAGCGTTATTGAATTATTGGTTGTAAGGAGACACGTTTTATTTAACCCTTTTTCTTAAAGATGCTGTTACAATATTCTCTTAGGGAATTTCAACCCTGGCGACAGTATTTGGAAATACAACTGGAGGTATTTAATCGCGCAAACAAGTGCGGTCTATGTAAAATACCGTAAATCGTCCTCATGATGAGATACTTATAATAGACATGATATTTCCAAAGAAATCGAATTACGTGGTCACTGGGCACGCTTTTAACAGAATTATGCATGGGGAGCAGTGTGGCATATTCTAGAACGATCTAATTTATTCAGCCCTAGTCTATCGCCATGGTGAGCACCTTCATGCTCACGTGAGTAAAGAGACGCGCATTGGTCATGTTGGTATTATTGCATAAATAATTTATAAATCGACATGAATAACTTCTCCTATATTCTGTACGAGGAGTGATTCAAGAATTGTAATAAAGAGTACCAATGTAAAACAACGGTTATTCATAACCCTCTCTAATACAAAGGAAGTCATATGTCCAGCAGTGGAACGTAAATAGGCTGAAATTTTATTAAACTTTTATAAAACCTACAGCATAAAGACATAACAAAACTAAGATAATTAAATAAGTCTTCCGCACTGAATCGGTTTAATTGTTATAAAATAGATTGCATATGAGGGCAATGAATTATTTTGTCTACTACAGAACAAAAGGCAAACGAGTTATTTACCTTTCACTTCACTTAGATCAATATGACCATAGTGATATCCTCCTTTTGTTCTGTGGAGGCAGCGAAAAAGAATCCATCAGCCTTTCATCCCCTGGGTGTCGTAACGAGGCGACTATAGAAATCGTTAGAAGATAGACGTGTCGTCATAGTCATCATTATCGTCATCGTCATCTACATCGTCATCGACATCGTCATCGTCATCATCATCGTCATCATCACCGTCATCGTCATCGTCATCATCATCGTCATCTTCACCGTCATCATCATCGTAATTGTCATCGTCATCATCATTCTCATCGTCATCGTCATCATCATTATCGTCATCATCATAAGCATCGTCATCATCATCGTCATCGTCATCGTCATAGTCATCGACATCGTCATCGTCATCATCATCGTTATCATCAACGTCATCATCGTCATCATCATTATCGTCACAGTCATCATCGTCATCGTCATCATTATCGCCATCTTCATCATCATCGTCATCATTATCGTCATCGTCATCATTACCATCATCGTCATCTACATCGTCATCGTCATTATCATCGTCATCATCACGTCATCTTCATGGTCATCATCATCGTCATCTTCGCCGTCGTCATCATCGTAATTTTCATCGTCATCATCATCATCATCGTCATCGTCATCGATCGTCATCGTCATCGTTATCATCATTGTCGGCGTCATCGTCATCTACATCGTCATCAACATCGTCATCGTCATCATCATCGTCATCTTCACTCTAAGCCTAAGATCTCTAAGCCGTATACGAACGCGACCCTCCTTGGCAGAAAGGAGGGCGCAAATTTGAGCCGAAATTTGCTCGACTTTTATACCCGCCGGCGTTTCCGTACGGACGTTAGCGCGGTTTTCCCTGTCTCGCGTGTTGTTTTTATTTCGAGCTGAAACCTTAGGACGAGGCTGCCACTCGAGAACCTTTCTTCCCCATTGGTTATCGGTTCTTCGAGCTATATGGCCGGCCCATTTCCACTTCAGCTTACTAATCCGTTAGGCTATGTCGGTCACTTTGGTTTTACTGCGGATATCCTCATTTCTGAGTCTATCACGCAGAGAAACTCCGAGCATAGCTATATAGCCCTCTACGTAGCTCACTGAGCAACCTTGAGCGTCCTCATACGGCCAGCAGTGAAGGACCACGTCTCTGATCCGTAAGTCATCACTGGCAACACGCACTGGTTGTACACTTTAGTTTTCAGAGATTGTGGTATACCTGACGAGAAGATGTGTCGTAATTTCCCGAACGCTGCCCAGCCGAGTTGAATCCGTCGATTGACCTCTCGGTCGAAGTTGGACTTACCTAGTCGTAGACTATTTGTCCCAGGTAAACGTACTCGTCAACAACTTCGAGCATAGTGCTCCCAACAACTACCGGCATAGGTGTGACATGGACATTGAACATGATCTTTGTTTTGTCCATGTTCATCTTAAGACCTATCCGTTGGGAGACACCATTGAGGTCATTGAGCATAGTGCTAAGGTCCTCCAGCGTCTGCCATAAGGACTATATCGTTGGCAAATCGAAGGTGAGTGATGTACTCGCCATTGATGTTAATACCGTATCCTTTCCAGTCCAGTAGCTTGAAAACGTCTTCCAACGCAGCGGTGAAGAGTTTCGGGGATATAACGTCACCCTGTCTTACACCTCTCTGCAGTTGGATAGGTTTCCAACTCTGGTTCTGTACTCGGATAGCCATCGTAGCCCTACTGTACAAACACTTCAGCACCTCGACATACCGACAGTCAACTTGGCACCGCTGAAGGGACTGTAGCACCGCCCAAATTTCGACGGAATCAAAGGCTTTCTCATAGTCCACATACGCCAGGCAAAGTGGCAGATTGTACTCTTCGGTCTTCTGTACAATCTGCCGCAGGGTATGTATGTGGTCTATGGTACTGAAGCCTTTTCGGAAACTGGCTTGTTAGGTAAAGGTTAGCTTTTAATAACAAAATTATTATTAAAAGCTAACCTTTAAATTTTATAATTATATTTAAATTATATTCTAATATGAGTTAATACGCTAATTACACTATTTGAAAAATTATAATAGTCTCAAAACACAGTTCGTCACTTGGTAAATTATGTTTTGTCGCGGGCACTAACTACACTAATTAAGAAATTATAATAGTCTTAAAACATAGTTCGTCACTTGGTAAATTATGCTTTGTTGCAGGCACTAACTACACTAATTAAGAAATTATGATAGTTTTAAAACACAGTTCGTCACTGGTTAATTGTGTGCTTTGTCGCCGACACAAATTGTGATCCATCCCCTTTTTTGAAGTCGGCTAATAATGTCCTCCAGACCGCATTTCGGCAACTAAGACCAGATTCGACGGAGGCTAGCCAGCAGCGCAGGGCGCGATTATTTTACTCTTTATTCACTGTCTCTCATACTCCGCTGGGATGGTTCTTCGACATGACCGGAGAGAGATCAGACGCAGAAATACAGGCTTGTTCAACCCATGTTCCTGAGTGTTTTCTCAAGAACATGGGGTGAATTCTGTCAACTTCATGACTCTGGGCTATCAATGAAAATTTATAGACAAAAAACCCCAATAAGTACTATCTTCGGTTGGACCCGGGATTCGAACTAATGATTAGCAGTCGCGTTTACGATCACTAGGGCAACAAGACAGTCAACTACGATATAAATTGCCGTATGAGGTCATCTATGGTATTTTTGATAGGTTATAATCACGATTGAATGCTACATAGTGATTATATATGTAATACATTAACTTTATATGAAAACATAAATTTTAAAATTATATAATTTATTCTTAATCAGAATATACGTTTCAATAATCATGACAGATGTTTTTAACGTGGAAACAGATGCAGACCTTTGCAAATAGGCAGCAACACAACAAAGACGTGGGAAGCAACACCATAATCGAAATAAATTATTCGCTAGTTGCCTATGAATCTGTTTTCAAATTCCGCTCAAAATTACTCCGGCACGTTAAAGAACTGATTTTGGCGAAAATGTTTTCGAAGCTTAAATTTTGCGACAAAAATCCTACAGTGATCAAAATTAACTTTAGCACTTTATTTATTTTCCGGCGTGTAAATTTTAAAAATTTTATGGCCTGTTTTAACTACGGAATTCATTGAGTTTATTATAAGTTCATTATAACAGATTTGGCATATTTCCTACCGCATACAGAAACCCACTCCTCCATTTAATTCTGTATATGTATTTTGTAAGTTTTTCATAAATTACTTTTTAAAGGGCTCAGATATCATCCCGTGGGTGTCGTAAGAGATGACAAACGTAAATAAAAAAGCAGATGGACAGCAGAATTTTCTTAATAGCTCGCTTGCCTAACGGGTCATTATGGCAAATAGGGGGGGGGGGGGTATTTATAAAATGGATTTTATAGATTTATGTGGCAATCCATGGGGGAGACATATGCTCAGACGCGGCTTTTCCGACCAGAATGTGGTAAGTTTATGTGGACGCTTTAGAGACGCTTTCGTTGTGTGACTAAAACTTTAAATTGAAAACAATGGATATAACAAAGTAACTAGTCAAAGGCCTACTTCTGGTCACAGGTGTCTTCTTCCAAAGTCCCGCTGGGATTCCTGCTGATTCTTCCTACGACAGAGGTTTCTAAAAAAAAACCTAATACTCACTATTCCAATATCAGACTATTTTGTACGTTTTAAAATAATTTATCATTTGAAATGCAAAATATAATCAAACTATTAGCAAACCAAGTTTACGTTTTACAATAGCCAAAACAGACTTTCATTAATACAAATTCAGAGTATTTCAGAGAGATTTCAGCTTCTTCGAGATAAATACTGGAACTAATTGGAGGCGGACTTGTTGCCTGTTTACTTTTAATTGAAGTTTCTGCAATGTTTGCACCCAATTCACCACAACCAAGGCAGAAGTTATACAGTTAATTTATATAGCCTTTATATTAAACAGGGCTGCTTCTTTCAATGCATGTTTCAACTGCACGCGTTCCCTAGTCAAAGAACAAGGTTCTTGTGGCACATAAATGGTGGCGTATCAATTCCAAAGGCCAAATTTAAATTTTATAAACTGGTAATGAAAAACAGCATAACCAGTGCAAGCAATGGTTTCAGCTCTAAGTTTTTTTTAACATTTTCATCATATTTGTTAATTGCAGCCTATCAAAATTCCACAGCCTGGTCAAACTTTTTTATAGAACATCATACAATGATATTTTCCATATTATCTCTGTACACTTAAATCCAAATTTTGAAGCCATACGAGTATAATGTTCACCGACGCAATTTTGGCACCGCGTGGGATATCTTGCGTTAATACCCTTCACAAATGCCTGTGCGCAGTAGTGGGAAGCTAAAAAAACTTATAAATCTGAAATATTAAGGATATTATTATGACAAGTATATACTGATGATTCAGAATCTTGAATGAATGATTGATGAAATGATCAATTGTTATATAATAGTACCCAGATGACCGAGCTTTGCTCGGTTTTTTTTTTGAAATTACATTTATAAATTACATACTGATGAAACAAATAATATATTTGATCTTATTGACAGAATAGAAAAAACTGACCTGGTTATTTGAATAAAAATCATGAGTGCAATAAGTTTTATTAAAATTTTCCTATTTTTATAAAATACTAAAAAAAGGCTTGTAATAATAGATATTCTCACAAAAGAAGGGAACTTGAAAAAGAAGGAAAAAAGCCGGACCAGAGACAGGACGCGAACCTCGGAACTCCGATATCACGCCCGACCGACATCCCACCTGAGCTATTACGATCGCTAGTGATTTGTCAAAATTTACCTTCTTAAGGCGGCTTCTCACTGCGCGTGTTATCACGCGCCGCGCCGCCCGTGTTGATTAGTACGCGCAAGCACGCCCCACGCGCGAGCCCGCGCCACCCATTTTAACTGGCGCGGCGTGGCGAGTGCTTGCCCAAACTCCGAGCCACTGAGTCAGTCTCATAGAGTAGAGTAATATATACAAAAATGGAGAGCCATCTCCTAGGATTTTTTATCACCCAATATGAATAGTGTCGCCGTCTGGTATCATATCCCTTGAACTAACCTCAATATCATGTTGACTATAGATAGTTGTATGTAGTTATGTATATACGGCTATCTATACTGTAGGCGGTTATATTTATATTTTAAGGGATTAGGGTTCAATTAAAGACGTATTATAGATTTCAGTAATATTAACATTTATTTTTGTTTATATATATATATATATATATATATATATATATATATATATATATATATATATATGTCGGAGCAAGTACATCATCGGTTGACAAAGCATAAGCTTTGCATTGTCTTTTAATTGATTATAATAATCAACGGTGTATAATTATTAATACTACAATTTAATAAGAGCAATTTATCAGAAACATAACATGTAACTAGCTAGTTCTTTAAAACTCTTTTTGGTTTACAAATCTCTTTATTGACCACTAATTCCTGGTAAAACAACTATTTATTCCATTATCAACTTTTAACTCAAATATGGTTTTAAATCGTAGAATAAATAATTGTCGATTTGATTAATAATCCTGATAATTGAAATTGCTTAAGTAACCTAATGAATTCAATAAAAAGTTATTGTTTAGTCAAATATTGACCAATCAAATCGTCGACCAATCAGAGCACACCTAAGTCGTTATTACGTTTTCCTTATTGAATGAACGCGGCAACAGAATCACTTCAGTTCCAGCGCTCGTCAGTGTAGTTCTATTTTCCTGGTAAAACTTTGCAAGTATTATTTGTGAGTCTCATAATAGGAAGTGTAGAATAAAGTTGTAGTGCAAAATTAAAAGTGCGTGGTCTTAGATCTTTTTCATTACAATGGAAACAATATGCGGTAGCTCGAATGAACCCTTGTCAAATGGGGACAGTGGTGCTGCCTCACCATAAAAACAACCACTAGGTTTTCCGCTCCAACAATCATGTAGTTGTGTCCTTCACATTGCGCCGGTGTGTAATTGTGACGGGGACACACTGCAGTATGGTCAAACTGTAATTACTCTATGCTGAATGTATAGAGCGTTACGCTGTCCTATTATTGATAACAATAAATTGCGCAAGCAAGGGAGCAAGTTGAACATCAGCTCTCACATTTTTACCATTTTTAATAATTAACACTATCCTGTTATTTCCCACACAATTTTGGTTTATCGTGTTACACACTATTTCCGACATATATATATATATATATATATATATATATATATATATATATATATATATATATATGTATATATATATATATGTATATATATACATATATATATATATATATGTATATATATATATATATGTATATGTATATATATATATATATATATATATATATATATATATATAACATAAACGATATAAAAGCGTTTATTCCGCAAAATACAACACCAAACCAAATTAAATATGTCCACCGGGTTACGGAATGATAAATGAAAGCGTCAATTTCGCACAACACTACACAAACATACAATGTGGTTCCAGCATGAAAATCTAAGCAGACAACAAGAAACAGAGGGCTAATCCCAACTCAACCAAACTTATTTTAGCAACAACCGAAAATCACTTATAAACTATAATAAAACAACAACTTGCTCAGACGCCGGGCCGGTAGCCATTATGTCATATATAAAGCCATATATAAATTTCATCAGCACCGCTGCCGGACTTTACTGATTGGGACTCTTTGCTCCTTAATTTTTTATAGGTTCCCATTAAAGTATCCTTTTTTTCTTAATTTCTTTTAACAGCATGTTTTTTCGTACCATTTTTTAAATTCATTTGGATTCGTAGACAGGCATCGTGCTGGTTGTTTTTGTTTTTATGCTCTGTACTTTTCGAATTCCACAGAGAGGGTACGCTTTCGTACAAAATTAAAAATTTAGCAATCGTCTCATTAGACCACTCCATATCTATATACACATGAAAGTACCCCAACGTCGAACGATTTACGATGAAATGAACGAGTTCAATCTTGTAAGCACACGCCGCGCCGCGCGCGCCCGCGCACCGACGCGCGAGCCCGCGCCGCGCCTTTGAAGTTACCGACTTTAAACGGATAGCGCGCGCCGCGCCACGCCTGCCCGCGCCAAGCCCTTAACACTGCGCGCGGCGCGTGCGGGCGCGGGCGGCGTGTGATAACACACGCAGTGAGAAGCCGCCAGATAGCGCGCGCCGCGCCGCGCCTGCCCGCGCCAAGCCCTTCACACTGCGCGCGGCGCGTGCTGGCGCGGGCGGCGTGTGATAACACACGCAGTGAGAAGCCGCCATTGGACTTTTTTATCTCAAATTTACAAGATAAAAGATAAAGCAATACATACTTAATAGTGTTGTCTTTTATTTATTATGGAGGAAATGATATATTATCCTTATATAATGATATATTGTTTGGTCTTGGTATACCACACACCTTTTACTTGATCTGATGATGAATGATTTAAACACGATCTTGAGAAAAACAATGATTTATTGCGATTTCACAATACACGAAACTTGGTAAAAATATAAGATTGAGTCACGCGACCGTATTGGTAGGCAAACACAAGCACACTCAAAAATAAAATATTAATGAATGAGGTCAGTCGCGCATAGTGTCAAATTACTAAAATGCTGACGCGGGAGAATACACGGTGTTGCACCGTACATGCTCCGGGCCGCCAGATGAGGGCGGGATGCTGATCACGATTGCTTGAAAAAAGATGTATGAGTTGCTATGGGCGACGTAGACCTGTTTACAATTCGAACACTGTCTAGTTTATTGGTAACAGGATCACTACGATTGGTCGTTTCTTCTTCACAAATGCTGTTTCGGACGGAGGAGAGGCGAACCGCGGTGCGGTCCTCCGCTGGGGGCACTGCCGGAGAGTTGGCTCTTGCTAACCGTGTTTATCGCATTCGCCGCCACGCCAGGCCAGCACCCACGATAATTGCTGCTCCGATCATAATGTAGATGAGAGCATAATGATGCACATCATGGTATGATACATCACTTGTCAACACCGCCTGCTCTTTCAAATCTTTTAGCTGTTTTTCTAAATCCGAAAATTGTTTTTGGCGGTCATTTATGGTTTCATCTACTATAGACGACATCGGGATCGATGCGTTGATGATATTGTTCATCGGACTGAAGTCTTCAACCTTGATGTCTGGGCTCGTCTTGATAACGCTGCGGTCAAGGTTACGAGCGTGCACCGTAAATAGGTCGGACTTGACAATGCACCCGTGTGAAATGCTGACGATGCCGGCGCGCTCCAGCTGTGGCGCGGTCACCTGATCCGCGCACATCACTCGTAACTGACACCTCTCACAACAAAAGTATAAGTACTTGTTTATATTGTTTAATTCAGTCCATTTGTAATTGCAGGAGTCTACAACAGTTTTACACTGCTGTTTAATTTTATCGAAGTCACAGAATTTCTCGTCTTGTGAGAGATGGTAAACTGGTTTCTTTAAGTGACATAAATACGAGTTAGCTTGCTGACTACATGATGAAATTTCATCTATATCCATCACAATGTACGCATCCTTTGCTAGGTTAATGGCCACGTATTCCGATATTGGTATCGTGGTAACCATCTTGCTGTTATTAATCTTGGTCGGTACTGGAATAAGATGAAATATTTCGAAGGAATCTCTACTGATGAGCGGAACCTTTATCTCGAACAGCAGGTAATCTTCACATATTCTGGCCTTTATTGTTAAAAGTTGATAAATACTTTGAAGGCTTGCTTGTATGTTTTTGATTGGTAAGGCCAACTCCTTCGATATTTGGCTTGCTATGACAACGAGTTCATTTCTAAGCTGTTCTGGAGATAATAGATGGAAATTAAATCTCCCGTGATAAATATCTGAGATCGTGTCTAGCAATGATTCTTGCACGCTTCGTAGTTCCTGTATCATATTGCTTGCAGCCACGGCTGCCAAAGTTAATTGATTCACTTGAGACATGTTGACAACCTCTGAGTTTAATATGTTCACGGCCCTTTCTATATTTAGCATCTGTTTGTTTATTAACTTATGCTGCCTGTTCATAGCTTCTTCACTTCTTTTAAGTAAGTTATACTCCGCCTCGACTATAGAAGTTTGATTTCGCCACAAGTTTGCCAGATGCTGCTGATTATCACGGATGAGCGTTATGTCTTTTTGGTATTTTTGAGCAAAATTCTCGTCTAAAATTCCAAATAATGAGTTCGCGATACTGCCGACTCCGTTTATCAGTCCTCGTCGGCGGCGCAAGCGCGTGCGGGAATGTTGTGTCATCAAAATAGTACTATAATGCTGGAACTCGGAGTAACTATGACGTAGTTGCCACAGTATAATGTTACATTGGGCTTCTCGTAATTTATCGCATGTTTCTTGCAAGTAATTGGAATATTGTTCAAAGGTCTTCATCCCTTGCCAGTAGGGGCTCATGTCTTAATAGACGACCATGGTCCATTCGTCTCTAATTACTTGCATGTCAGAGACTTTGTCAAAATATATTCCTTGGTTCGACTTCAGAGGTGTGTTAAGAAAAGAACATGATGATGTGGTAAGTATGCTCATGAAAATAGCATAGCCAACGCAAGCGACGAGAAATGAAGTTGAGGTTTCTTAACCGATTGAGGCGTTCTTGTTTGTTGATCGTTCTGGATTGATGATGGTTTGTTTGCGTTATTATCGCTGCCATCTGACTTCTTCTAATGTTAAGTATGATGGCATCTTAATTTTTGTTCTTGTAGTGTTTATGAAACGGTATACCCAGGCTACGACGCGGATTAGTTTATTGAACTTACTGTATTTATTGCTAATTTGACCCAAAATATTCATTTCTTGATCTTGGTATGTCGAAATATTGATTTGCTTTGCCTTATTTTGTTCTTCATTGGTATCATAACTTGTTTCTTCTTGTTTATCTTGATAAGTAGGCAGCCAGCTTGGTCCCTGCCACCACAGAGAATGACTCACTAGTTGTGTAGCAGTTAGGCCTCTGCTTGCGCAGTCCGCTGGGTTGTCCTGGGACTTTACGTATCGCCAGTCTTGTGCTGGAATGACGTCGGTAACTTGTTTGACTCTGTTCGCTACGAAGGTTTTCCACCTGCTCGGATCACCCTGCAGCCACCCCAGCACTGCCGTGGAGTCAACCCAGCCGTATTGCTTGATTTCGTAATTTTCTAAACTCTGTTTTACCTTGGACATTAATTTTGCTAACAAAACTGCGCCGCATAATTCAAGTCTAGGTAAACTTACAGTTTTGCTGACCGGCACTAACCTTGTTTTCGCCGCGACCAAAACCACTATACTTTGGTCTCCACGAGTTACTTTACAGTATATTACGCAAGCGTACGCTTTTGTTGACGAGTCGCAAAATCCATGCAACTCAATAACATCGGTTTCGTTTGTATTGAGCCATCTTTTTACTTGAATTTTTTCGATGTTATGAATATCGTCCCTGATTTTCTGCCACTCCAAATTGATGTTATCGGGAAGTGTATCATTCCAGTCGATGTTAGATAGCCACGTAGATTGGAAAAGTAACTTCAACTTGGTAGTCAATGGTGAAATCCAGCCCAGAGGGTCCCAAAGGGTTGATATGTCAGATAATAAGCTTCTCTTGGTGTCGCTTGTCTGACGAGCTTGAATTTTGGGTTGGAAAGTGAAGGAATCTTCTTGAGGGTTCCATCTCAACCCTAAGGTCTTTGTAGATTCAGCAGCTCTAAACTCAAAACTCCCTTCTTGACTGACATTTTCACATAATTCTGGAATATTGGATGACCACTTCCTGAGATTAAAGCCACCTGCTTTTAATAGCTTGATGAGGTCGTCCTTCAACCTTTTTCCAAGGTCAGCGCAATGACAGCCGTGGATTACATCATCCATATACAGGCTATTACGTAAAACTGAAGCTGCTTGAGTCTTGGTGTAGTATTTTTCTTCATCATCTGCCAACTGCTTCAGTGTCATCATTGCCAAATATGGCGCGGCCTTGGTGCCATATGTGACTGTAGTGAGTTGGTATTCCTGCAATGGTTCTTCTGAGTCATCTCGCCATATTATTTTTTGGTATTGTTGGTGTTCTTCTTTCAGCCAAATTTGGCGAAACATTTTTTCTATATCTATATTCTATTATGCAAACTGGTATTGACGCCACTCCAAAATTAATTTTTGGAGATCTTGTTGTAGATTTGGGCCCCTGTGCATAAGATCATTAAGGCTCAACCCTGTCGAAGTTTTTGCCGAGGCATTGAATACAACCCTGATTTTTGTAGTTGTAGACTCCGGGCGCTCGACACAATGGTGCGGCATATAAAAGTCCGGTTTCTTGTTACCGGTAGCCGGTTTCATATGACCCAATGATAAGTATTCTTGAATAAACAATTTATAATGTTCTGCGGTATTATTTTGTTTTGTGAATCGTCGTTCCAATTGTTTGAATTGCGCAATTGCTTTTTGTTTCGATGTGCCCAAGTCTTGTTCAATGTTTGACTTAAGGGGAAGTTTCACTTGGTATCTTCCATACTCGCGTCTTGTGGTTGTTGATTTATACAAATCGATGCATGCTTGATCTTCTGACGTGAGAGTAGACTCTTGAGTAATGTCCTAGATCTCCCAAAACTGTTGGATGTTTTGTATATTATTCAGCAAAACATTGCACTGTAAAGTAACCTGATTAGCGCTTCCACTTAATATCCAACCAAATCGCGTTTGTTGGGCGATTGGCGAGTTATTGTGTTCTCTGCAAATTCCGTCTAAGATGATGTTTGAGTATACTTCTGCTCCCAGAAGTATATCTACCCGCCGACTTTTGTAGAATTCTGGATCTGCTAACTATATATTTTCTAGGAATGACCATGACGGCTTGTTCAAGGTGTAGTTTGGTAAATTATTGATCAGAGTTTTCATTATGAGAGCTTCGGTATTAAGTGTGAAGTCGCTATTATTGGACTTGATTGTTAACTTAATCACGCCTTTACAATTGTTTTCCTTTATGCCGATCCCCGTTATGACCCCTTTACACTGACTTCTAGGTAGTGATAGAAGTTGAGCTGCTTTCTCCGTGATAATTGAGGTCTGGGATCCTTGGTCCAGGAGTGCTCGCAGCTTGTAGTAAGAGCCATTGTTAGCTTGAACTTGAACAATAGCTGTAGCGAGCAGTATCTCTGGCACGTCGCGCTGCTGTGACACGTGCACACTGTTTTGGTTCTGCTGGACTGCATCTGCGCTGCTTGATGAGTTTCCCTGGTTAACCGTTCTTGATGAGCTAGGTTGTTTCATGTTTTTAGATGTTACGAATGCTTCGTGCAATATTGTGTTGTGCTGACCTTGGCATTCGCGGCAGCGATTCTTAGAAGTACACTTTCCTTGGTGATGGTTTAGGCAGTTTGAGCACAGCCGTAATCTTGATATGGTACTGCGTCTCTGCTGCGGCGTCATTGCTATAAGTTTTTGGCAAAAATATATTCCATGGCCATTGTTACAGAGCGGGCACGTGATTGTAAACTGATTACTTGTTTTTGCATTTGTTGGTTCTGTAACATTGTAGTTGGAAAATACTTGGTATCTTGATTTGTTATGCTTCACCGGGACCTGACTTGATGATGGTTTTTGCGTGGTTGGTTCTTGTTTTCTACGAGATGTTTCCAACGTAGTAAATTTTCCTTCCAGGAATGCGAAAAAATCTTTGAGCGTCGGTAACTCACGTGGTTGTTTTAGGGATTCATTGTAATCATTGAATGTTTCATTGTCCAATTTTTGTGACAGTAAGTGCACCAGCAATGGATCCCACGTACTGATATCAACACCTAAGTTTTTCACGGCGTTGAGTGTCTCCAGAGTGGTGTCATGAAGTCGCTTGATCTGGTTGATAGCTTGATGTTGTTGTATGACAGGAATATTCAATAAGCTGTTGATGTGCGAAGTAAAAATGAGTTTCTTATTGTTGTATCTGTGGTTAAGAATTTCCCAGCAGATATTATAGTTTTCAGTGCTGATCGGAAGATGCTGCAAAAACCTTGCTGCTTCGCCTTGCACCTTAACTTTAAGAAATTGCATTTTCTGTGCGTTTGATAATGATGGGTTATTATGGATAGTTTCAGTGAACAGGTCCTTGAATGACGTCCACTGATGATAATTTCCTACAAAAACAGGTATGTCCATCTGGGGGGTTGATTTTTCCCGATGAGACACTGACCACAGCTTGCTGTTGATGGATCGTTTGGTGGAATTATATAGTTGTTCATAATATGAAAAAGTGCTCTCATATTCTTGGTTGGCTCCTTGAACTTCACTGTCGATGTCCCAGTGCAGACTGTCGATAGCTGACCATCGCGACTGCAAAGAGCGGAGGAGATCTTCCAGCTCCCATTTCTCCGTCACATCGTCAAGATTTATGTTAGAAACTGTCCTTTTAAATGCTCTGAAGTTGCTTGATTGCTTCTTGAATAATTCGTCTGTAATGCTGTTGGTTCCCTGGGACTCCGTTCTAAATGAATGTTGAGCTCCCGAAGTTGAGGGTGCACCCATTAGAGTTGTGGGTTTTATCAAGGGCGTTGAAGGTTTTGGTTGATGTTCCGACTTCGGTAAGTACGCTTTTATTGTAGCTGTTATATTCTCATAATTTGCCTTGGTTTTTTCATACGTATTGTTAGTAAAGTAAGCATGGGACTTGTCTGGAAAAGCGCACAGTTCAACATGATTATTCAGGAATTCCTGCCAATATCCTTCTAAATTATTCAATCTTCGATTAATATAGTCGGGCGTCTTTCGCTCTTGACTATCTTTCTTAAAATTTACAAATATTTGATTAATGCCATCGATAATTTGTTGTTGATTTGCTAGGAGATTTTCCATGCTTGACATTATTTGGTGAAGGAGTTGATACGTTAAAACCTTGGTAAAAAATCACTTACTTGTTTTGCTTGTTTTTGAAAATACCTTGATACGCTTGCTTGATATGCTTGTGCTTTGTTTGTGAAATCCTTCTGCTTGATGTGCTTGATGAATGCTTATGCTCGGTGTGCTTGGAGAGTGTTGGCTTGGTGTGCTTGGTGAATGCGTGCTTGGTTTGCTTGGTGAATGCTTGCTTGATTTGCTTGGTGAATGCTTGCTTGGTTTGCTTGGTGAATGCTTGCTTGGTTTGCTTGGTGAATGCTTGCTTGGTTTGCTTGGTGAATGCTTGCTTGGTTTGCTTGGTGAATGCTTGCTTGGTTTGCTTGGTGAGTGCTTGCTTGGTTTGCTTGGTGAATGCTTGCTTGGTTTGCTTGATGAATGCGTCAAATTTGCTATGCTTGTGGTATTCTTGATATTCTCGGTTTTGTGCTTGGTGTTATTACTGGTTCTCAGTATATTTGCAGACTCAGTACACGTAGAGCGCCGTCTCAATTCGGCTGGTGAGACCCGCTGGTGGGAGGCCAACCGAACCGATCGCACTGCACTTGAGATCCACAAAACACTGATCAGTTTCCTCGAAGGACCATAAAGATGTTTGGTCTTGGTATACCACACACCTTTTACTTGATCTGATGATGAATGATTTAAACACGATCTTGAGAAAAACAATGATTTATTGCGATTTCACAATACACGAAACTTGGTAAAAATATAAGATTGAGTCACGCGACCGTATTGGTAGGCAAACACAAGCACACTCAAAAATAAAATATTAATGAATGAGGTCAGTCGCGCATAGTGTCAAATTACTAAAATGCTGACGCGGGAGAATGCACGGTGTTGCACCGTACATAATATATTATCCATCTCCTATTTTTAATCATCCTCTCCTTCATAATTTATCTTAAGGAATAATACAAAAA